>LDUD01000123.1:131869-182171 GCA_012184295.1 Dactylella cylindrospora
AACCAAGCTGCTGCCCCCAAGGATACCGATATGCGTGATTCGTTCTTCGGGTTGCAGGCTAGACCCGCTATTACCGCAGCCCCGTTCCCGAATGACGTCCTCGGCCGGAAGCTGGTGGAATTGTATTTTGAGCATTCTAACCCCCAGATTCCCATCCTCCATCGCGGTGAATTCATGAAGCTCTTCGATGCTGCTTACGATTTGCGTCCCGGCGAAGCGAGAAGCCCACAGACTCTGTACTTGCTTAATATCGTGTTTGCTATCGGTGCGGGTATATTTGTTGATAGGACACCTGCTCCGAGCCCGGGAGCTGGGGCGGATGGAAGAGGCCCATATGAAGGAAAGCAGCAACCGGAAGCATATCATGCCGCCGCTATCGTGCACCTAGAGGAGTTCTTACGCGCTAGCTCAGGCGGCCTAGAAGAGCTTCAAGCAGTATTGCTTCTAGCTGCATACGCGATACTAAGACCTGTTAGCCCGGGTGTTTGGTATATTATTGGAGTTGCGATGAGATTGGCGGTGGATTTAGGATTATTTACGGAAGAAGTGGTGCCAAAGGGCGTTGGGGATGACGGAATGAGGGGTTGGAGGAGGGATTTGAGGAGGAGACTATTCTGGTGCACATACAGTCTTGATAGATTGGTTAGCACCTGCGTTGGTCGACCTGTGCAGATTGCTGATGAAGTTATTGGGATTGAGGTAAGATAGCTCCTAGTTTCTCAATATAGCATGTACTAACAACCGCGGGTATAGTTCCCGAGCTTCTTGCCGGACGAATTCATCACACCGACGGGTATCAAGACACCAGCTGTTCCTCCTCAGGCTACCTACAAGAGCATCTCATACGCCTACTTCAAGCTCAGATTATTACAGTCCGAGATACTACAGGTCCATCACTACCAGCAAACACATAACCACCCAAACAGCCTCCCGCAGCACGTTCATCCTACCGGTCTAAATCTAGTTACGCCATTCTTAAAACCACACCAAAACCTTGTTGAATGGAGGAATGATGTCGACTCCCGCCTGAAAGAGTGGTTCAATGGATGCCCGAAGAACAAAGAAGTGACAGGATGTGCCTTCAGCTTGGAGTTCCTGGAGCTAAACTACTGGTTGACGTTGATGATGTTATACCGACCAAGTTTATCGGTCCCAGATCTGCTAGCTGAGAAATTCGGTGGGTCAATAGATCCGAATAGCAAAATGAAGGTCGACAGTTTGGAGAAGCCAAGAGATAGAACCAGAGAAAAAGAAGAAGAGGAACGGGTATATGTTGTTGTAGCCGATGCTGGCATGAAGGTTTTAAGGCTATACAGACAGCTGCATAGGATGCGACAAGTGAATCATACATTTTTAGCAGTTCATCACTTATTTATGGCTGGTAAGTTTGCGATACTATAGATATGCTTTTATATTCAGCTTGAGCTAATATTTATAGGTATTTCCTTCTTGTACGCAATTTGGCACTCGCCTACCGTCCGTGCCAAGCTTTCTATGGATGAAGTCGACTTTACCATCCTAGCCGCTACCTCAGTTCTTGGCGACCTCTCCGATCGCTGCCCACCTGCCGAAGCATGCAGACTATCATTCGAGCGAATGTCCCGCGCGACAGTTACCATGTGTCTATCCGGAAGCGAACCACCCAACCTGAACCTAAAGCAGGATGCTCCAAGCCCTCCACCCAACGAAATCAAACCATACAACCAGAAGGGACAAGAAGAAGAAAAGCGACCACCAGCGAAGAGAAAGAGACCAACCTTTGACTCACAATTCAGAGAATTATTCGCCGGCAACGACGACGTTCTGAGTCAAGGTACAGGTGCCGGCAAGATTCCAAAGAGCAATCCAGGCTCCAGACACGGAAGGAGTCAGAGGTTGGTTGATAGAGGTTTCCACGCTGTCATTAAGGAGAAACCAATGGATGAAGCGGTGCCTGGTGAACCTGAAGAAGAGGATGACGAGGAAGCTAGACGTGCAGCCGCAGCTGCTGGAATGCTTGCCGCCAGCGGATTTTCGCCTTCCACTGTCGCTGGATACGGAGTGGGAGCCGACGGCATGACGCCCGGCGATGACGCATCCAGTTTGGTATCTAGTACGAACTCCTATCTTGCCGTCACCGGTGCAGGTGGTGCAGTCGCACCCAGCAGCGCGGATTCTCTCATGAGCGGCATCGAGGGTGATGACTGGACGGTGAATTACAACAACCCTAGCGACTTTGGAGTTGAGGGTGGATTCGGAGGACTCGATGGAGGCAGCGGGTGGGGTGGACCATTCGATTTAAATATGAATATGGGAGGATGGGGTGTTGGAGGACTGGATGGCAGTTGGACGAACGGTAACGGACAGATGGAGCTGTTTGATAGTTTCTTTTTCGGGGGACCCGGCTTGTAATCTCCTTTGGTAGCGGAGTGGAGATTTTGGTGGGATCTGGCGATATGGTACGATACGTATACTCTACTGGACTCTTCTCTTGATACGAATTTCGGGTTTTTCTATTTTCTTTTTGGGTGGTGGTTAATGTCGCGAGTCATGGCGTTCTTTGAAGTTTTTGTTCTATTTGTTTCCTGTCTACCGATTAGCGGAGTATATTTGAGTACTACCTACTTGTCGAATTTTTTGGACCTAACATACGACATTGCATAGTTATTGCAATATAAAAGAATATTCTTTTTGGATTTTACATCTTATTGGAAATTTTGGGAATAGTGCACAAGCATGGATAAGGCTTCACGCTAATCCGATATACTCGTCCTCTCTATATAGAGACTCATTTGAAACTCCCAACTACTGTTAGACTCTAGTGTAGTGTATACATGTATGTTCATTACACCTTCTTCTCCACATAATCACTATCATTATTCTCATCCGCATCTTCTTCTGCACATTCATCCTCCTCGCCAACCTCCGTAATCATGTTCACCCTCTCCTGATCTCGAGCCTCCAACCAAATAAGCATAGATTCGCCCCTCAGCTCTCTAAACTCTTCCCTCAAGCTCCTCTTCGCATCGGAGCTGCGGAATCTATAGTTAAACTTCTCCCTACTCAGTAGATCAACATGCATGCACGATCTAAAATGAACACCATGAATAACTCGAAAGTTCCGGTACGTGAGCGGGTGATTCGGTGGCGGAGGAAAATACCCGGGCCTAGGGAGACATCGCGCCGTTACCGGTTCCCTGCTAGACGGTCCATCTGGCCCGGGAAGCGGGGGTAAGTCCGAGGGAACGATGGAGATGACATTTAGGGGATAGAGCGGCCGCCGTGAGAAAGGAGCATCTCGCGGAACCCTTAGGATGATGCGTTGCCTTGGGGAGTCGAGAGGTATAGGGAGGTATTCTGGGTGGTTGACGGTGGAAGGGTCGCTGATGAGGTGGCGATAGTAGAGGTCAAAGTTGACCTTGACCGGAGTGGGACAACAGGGCATTTTTGCTTCTCAATCGGGTGGAATTGAGCGATATCCGCCTAGGAGAATTCGATTTGAAAGGGGCCTTGAAGAAATTTTAGGGTCCAGGGGTGTAAAGCCAACAGACTGCTTGCTCGGGGCTTCAAGTCGACGGTAATTATATCAGCAACTAGACATTGAGATTGGAGTAATTTCCGCCGTGAGGACTAAGCTGGGCTGAGGCTGCAGAAAACAAGGAGAGAGCGGGTGAGAAAAGGAAAGGAAAGGAAAGGCGACAGATGAAGATCGTGTCGGTTAATATCTTGCTATCTTCAGAGCTTAGATGGCGAAATGTTTGCAACTAGCGATATCGGTAGCTATATTGACATTTTGCATCCTGCAGAGCCTTCGCAAATGATGTTGTCGTTTATGTTGGCTGCCCTTCGTGGAGAATTGTAGCCTTGAGGAGATCCTTACATTGTACATCGATTGGCATGGTAATCTGGAGATCGGTTTGATGCATCGACACCCGCGACATATCCTAGATGTTCGAATTAGATTGAAGAGATTGAGAGATATAAGACTACGTATACATCGTGCGAAAATAATAATTAGGTGAGAGAAAAATATGCGTATACATATACGGAATAGGTTGGAGGGAGGCTGTAGCTACGTGACTGGGCCTGAACGTAACTATTCTCGAAGCTCTAATTATAACTTATCAGATAAGAGATTCTCAACAAAATGTTTACAACTACTCTATAGCTCTATCGCGTCGGAGAATTTAGAGAGGCTGAATCTCCAAGGGGTAAATTATAAACTTTGTGTTACACTTAGCAATACTCGCATTGAGTAGCTTTCAGGTCAAATACCCGCATCAAGTTATCGATCTGTCTTTTGGAAATCGTGGGGCCCGTGCTTGTCACCTGGGATTCAGGTACCGTTCTGAGAACCTGACAAGCCTCTAACCCCTTACGGATACTGCAACCTCTATACCTCTAGGTAAAGGCATCTAGTTGAGTATGTGGATTTTAAGAATCAGATCCTACAATTCTATTAAATTTAGACAGAATAACACAAAGGAGTTGGATTATGGTTCTTATTTACTATATATAATCTATGCTCCACGTCTCTAAGTAGTAGTACCGCTAGCTACTCTGCTAATGGGTTTGATCATCCCGAAGCTAGAGCAATTAAGTCGCTGCCTCCCCAGAAGATGTGAATGGACGTGCGGTCGGCTTATATACCTACTTGTGATCTAATGGTACTTAAAATGCAGAGCGGGGACCTAATAACCAGCCTTCTTGGGCCAGCCCTAGTGATAATTTTGGTAGGGAATGATCACTTGCGTTGGGTGTGGTATTTTTCCCCGTCCACTTGCCAGCTAAGAAGGAATGTCGCGGCCAAGCGGATCGAAATATGCAAGAAATCTAGAATGGTAGGAAATTCCCATTCTTCTTCTCTTCAGACCTTCCTTCTTTACTTCTCTTTAGAAGCAACATGGGAACCAATATTCTTGTGCCTGGCGGAAAAGATCAGACCAGACCAGGATTTTTTAGTGTCGATAGAGCATGCTCAAGCATTCTTCCCAAAGGCAGCGAAAAAACGGGTCCAACCTTGTGCACCAGCCAAATGTAGGTTGGTGGGATCCATGCCTGCCCCCCCCAAAACAACCAATCGCTTAGGTAGAATTCCGTGGAAGCTCATGAATTCGGCAAGTGGAGAGCCTTCTTGGGTGGCATGAAGTCTGCAGGCAACTGCATGCATGTCCTGCCTTCTATCTCTCTCTCGGTTTCCCACAACCTATGGAAAGATATCGGTGCCGTGCCCCTGATAGCCATGCGCTTTGCATTCTTATGCTTAAAATGGGCATGCTAGTTTGCTGTAGGTAATACGGAGGCGTCAAAAGTTGTAAAATAAAGACCAGATCGCGAGTATACATACCTCACACCTTCAGATAGCACAGCTCTCTCCAGATATTAAAAAGTTAAAAGTTGAGTGCTAGTAGCGTTCTTCCTTCCTAAAGTACAAGATATAAAGATAGTCGATCGGGAATCCGAGGAAGGTCAAGATATCCATATCTCCCAAGAGGTGGTTTGTATTTGGTATTTCAATTTGACGAGGTTGTTTTCCAAAGCCAATCCGATCGCAGCAGCACGCCTGGTAACACCAATCAAACATTTGTGTTGGCGGTACATCGAGCAGGCAGACCTGCCTGTCGCAGCGATACAACCAACCTCCTCGCCGCTGGAGGGCAGCTCTTTATTCAATACTCTGGTCAAGGGCATTCTCTCCTGATTAGATCTACTTTGTCGCCTTTACTCCATCTTCTTTCGACTTCCCATCGATCGTTCAACTTTTAATATCGCGGCAATCGGGTGCCGCACCCCCTGATATCAAACATGTCCTCCTACGCCCCACAGTCGACGGGACCCTCCTCGAATGGCCATATTCGACGAGAAAGTTACGATTCTGTCAGTTCGAACGGTAGTCTCCCTCGAAGCCACCGCGATTCTCAATCTTCCGCTCCCGAAAACATCCCACCAATCATCACAAACTTCCGGTTCCCGGCCGTGTCGGAGGGTGTCGCGCACGACCACACGGACGACGACCATGTCCACCACGAATCGTCGTCGCGAAGGCAATCGAATGCTAGGCGATATAGCAATACAGGGTCGATAAAGGGGTTCTCGTACTCTCCTGGTGGGGCTTCTGCTGCTGTCAGCGGGACCGGAAGTGGGCATTCGCATAGTGATTCGAGGAATAGTTCGATATCTCGCGGACACGGTCACAGCCATAGCCATGAACATGCCCACTCTCACTCTCACTCCCACTCTCATTCACATTCGCATTCGCATTCGCACTCACCTTCAACTAGCCATAGCCATAGTCACAGCCATAGCCATTCGCCGTCCATCGGCCATGCTCATTCCCCCAGTTTTTCCCATGCTCGTGACGATGATCACGATCATGATCACGACCAGTAGGTTCCTCCCTTCCTAGGCGGCATGAAACCGATTGACTAACATTGTCAAGTCTTCCACTTCTCCAAACTCTGATTCCTCCGCTCCTCGTTACCGTTACACTCCTCTCCGCCTCCCTCGCATTCTCGTCTGCTTCAACATTCCTGTCGCATCCACATCAACACTCTCCACTTGGTGTCGATGGTGAGAAGGCTAAATTAACAAACGACGACGTGCCAACGGTTGACCACGCAGAGCCGACGTCTCGACTTCTTGCAGCATGCGCTTTATCGTCAGGAGCTCTCCTTATATCAACGCTGATTGGCATTGTCAAGAATGGAGGCGTGGATACCAAGGCAGTCGACGACGCTAAGGGCGACCTCGACAAGGTTAAAACCAGCACTCCAAAGCCGCCAATGTTTAGTGCTACTTCGATGTACCTTGCCTCCCGCAGAACATTCGGTGTAATGCTGCCATTCCTCGCCGCTTTTGAACTTGGCGGTTCTCGAACTTCAACTCTTCTACTTGCTGCGTGCGCCTCAGGTCTCGCAAGCGGATTTGGAAATCAGCCACCAAGGCTCAAATTCAAGGAACTGAAGAACCTTTTCACCAAGAAGTGGATATTCCTCGCTACCTTCTTTTCCGCTGCATTCATGGATCTTTTTGCTATCGGTGATATCACAGAGGCAAAGTCGACTCTTACGGGCTATGCCGCTCTGTTTGCCAGCTTTTTCGTCTTTCCTCCACCGTTGCCATCCGCTTCGAAAACAAGCATGACCCACAATATGGTGTACATCTCCAAGCCGAGCGAACTTCCGATTACCATCCTTTCCGCGTGGATGCTATGCGTCCCGGTTCTACTCTTCCCAATCCTGTCGAGCGAATACACCCTCGGCTTCACCAGTCCCGGGTGGTACCTCGTTGGTATCATTGCTGCGGGGGTTGCTTATACCGGCTTAGGCAGCCTTGCCGGAATACAGTCCAAAGGCGCAATTTACGCAATTGTTGCAAGCTTCCTGGGCGGTTGGATGGAAGAAGAATGGCTAGTCCCTCGAGGGTTCATAGAAGCTGGAATCTGTGCATCGATCGCTGGGGTCGTCTGGATGAGTGCTGCTGGTCACTCACATGACCATTCAACAAAGGCAAGTAAGCCGGGCATGATTACCGAGAGGCTGTTGCACGCAAGCAGGAATTGGCCAATGTTGAACTCTGTCTTGGCTGATTCAAAGTCGAGGGGTATATTTTACTTTTTGCTGTAAGTATCAAATCCGATTTTCTGTGACTGCCTCGGGGCTGCAGCGTTGCTAACACGAATCGACGACAACAGCCTCAACTTCTCCTTTATGATTATTCAAACTCTCTACGGGTACCTCACCGGTTCTCTCGGCCTGCTCTCAGACAGTCTTCACATGCTGCTTGATTGTCTCGCCCTAGTCGTCGGTCTCGCTGCCCGCGTCATGTCCAAATGGCCAGCCTCATCTGCTTTCCCCTACGGCCTCTCCAAGATTGAAACTCTAGCGGGTTTCGCCAACGGTATCTTTCTAATTCTTATCAGTCTGGAGATTTTGATGGAAGCCGGGACGAGACTGTGGGAACCTAAGGAGTTGAGCAGATTAGACGAGTTGCTGTTTGTAAGCGCTGCTGGTTTGGTGGTAAACTTGATTGGTATCATGGCATTCGACCATGGGCATGCGCACGCCGGACACGACCACGGACACAGCCATAGCCACTCGCATAGTCACTCTCACGATGAGCGCAGCGATTGTGATTCCCACGACCATGGACCGAAGAAATCAGATCATGGCCATGTAAGTTCCTTCCCCATAATCCCCCAGCTCTACCGCCTTTCAAGGATGCTGCTAACATGACGCTGTAACAGAATGAAAACCTCCAAGGTATCTTCCTTCACATTCTCGCAGACGCCCTCGGCTCCTTTTCGGTCACCGTCTCCACTCTTCTCGTGAAATACACTGGCTATACAGGCTTCGACCCTATTGCCTCAGTCCTCATCGCACTCCTCATCGGCGCCTCTGCCATCCCCCTTATCGCGTCGTGTGCCAAGAACCTCCTTCTCTCCGTTCCCGAAGATGTCGAGTTTGAGCTGAGAGACAAACTTAGCGGTCTCAGCTCGATCAAGGAAGTTACTGGGTATGCCGGCAAGTTTTGGTTGGGCCCTTCTGTGGATAAAGACGGCGAAGGCAAGGGTCATGGCCATTCGCATTCTCACCACGGCCACTCCCACGATAACGATGGAGATTCGCAAGCACCGAGGATCCAGGGTGCGCTACATGTTACCGTGGATAAAGGAACCGATGAAGCAGTCACGCGGGAGAAAATCAAAGCTCATCTAGGAGAGCGGATGGCTAGCGTTCTTGTGCAGGTTGAGAAGGGGATTGAGAGTAGCGGGTGTTGGTGTGGAATTGCGGCTTATAACGAGCTAAAGACTCCTAGGAATGTTAATGGGAGCTTTAGCTTGAGTGGGGGTAGTTTAAGCGGGATTAACGGTAGTGGTGGTGGTGGATATATGCTTGGTGGCAGTTTTGGAGGTGGAAGTTCGAAAGATGATTGAGCATTGTAGATATCTCGATATTTGGTTGGTGATATGTCTGGATTGTATATGGATATTATTATTATGTTTGTGGGAGCATTTTTGGCTTTTAGGCACTGCTGGCATGTATGGATATAGACGGTGCACAATGTTTCATGTTTGCTTTCCTTTGATAGAAATATAACGAATACTATTCTCGTTACCATTTTCACTATTGTATCTATGTATAAACCAAGGGAAGTGAGATAGTGTTTGAAGATTTTATTTTATATATACCGGGTACTAAATAATACCGAACAATAGTAAAGTTCAAGCATAAAGATATAAAATCCCAAACATCAATGAAGTATAACCTACAGCTCAAAAGACAAAAAACTCCAAGTTTCTTAAATGCATGACACCGGCCATCAAAACCAGCCCGTGAGAAAGGTATACAAAAGAAAAAAAATATAAAACGAAAACCAGCAACTACCACCCAAACTCTTCTACGAACAAGCTAACGCTCGGACCACCCTTCTTGATGCACTCCGCCGCCTGCGCTCTAACAGTATCACTACCGGGTCCGCAGCTAGCAAGAGCACAAGTCTCATCCGGTCCGCAGCTGTTCACAAAATTCTTGATCAACTCCTTCATGTTCGGTCTACCCTCGTAGATAAACCTGTCCAGCGCATCCCTAACATCCTGGTGAGCACCGCCGACGATACCACCCTTCTCGTTATCATCGTCTTCATCGGATGAGTAGTCATCGATACCTCTTGCTCCCCCAAGTGTACGTTCATCAGAGCTGTCATGATCGGATGGAACGTGATCCGGATCCGGATCATCGTCCGACATGCCTGCGTACATGTCGGTGCTCGCACGTGGTTGGCCGTAGTCTTCTTCAAAGATGGTATGGTCTTCCGAGGTGGGAGCCTTGAAGTATCCGCTCGTTCTCTTGCCCATTGAAACACCGCGGGTGGATTGCATAGGAGGGGAACGAAGAGCGCCGGTGGGGTCCTCTCCTGAGCTGGGACCGAAACCTGCGGACGATGGCATAACATCACCGCTGTAGCTTCTCGAGTGGCCTGGTTTCTGCTGGAGCGAGGCGGGCATGGAGGGGACAGGTGGAACGTCGGTGGAATCGCGGGAGATGAGGGTTGAGGTTTCGTCGGGTTGAGCGTCCCTTTCGGCTGCGCGACCGCGACGACCGAAGGGGAGACCTCGCATCGTGGGTTGGAAGGTGGACTTCATGCGCTGCATCGCACCGCCGAATTTGTTGCCGCGCTTCTTGTCCGGGTCGGTTTCGTGGAGGCGGATGACGACGTAAGTAGTTTGTCCTTCGATGCCGTGGCCGCCGCGGGCTAATTCTTCGAGTTGGGGACGGATGTTCTCGTAGGACATTGCTTTCTTGGTACACCAGATGAATTCAAGGTGACGGACACGAGCTTTGCGGACAGCGGAGAGGGCGATGGGGAGGGTGAAGGTGATACCGGAGCCAGTAGCGTAGAGGAATAGGTTGTCAAAGTCGTTAAAGTTGGGCATGGCACCGTACGGGCCGTCAATGATGGCCCTGAGTTCTCGAGTTTCCTCGACAACCTTCTTTTCCGTGATCAGGCGAGCTTCCCAGTTCATAGCCTTGGTGAAACCGTCTTCTGGCTTGATGATGAAATCGAGTGTTTTCTTGCCGCCTTCGGTATCAATGTCGTCGCCGACGCTGCAAATACTGAACGGATGGGACTCGAAATAACGAATTCCAGGCATGCAGAGGAATGCATGGGTTCCTGGTTTCCACATGAGGTTACCTCGAGGGATGCGAACAATGGTCATGCCGTCTCTGGTAAGTTGAACTTTGGCCTTGAGCTTATCCGCATATCTGTTATGCCAGAAGATACGATTATATCTAACCGCTTTGTCAATGAAATAGACTCCGAACGCAGTTCCGATAGGTCCATAGGCATGGTAGTTGTGCAAGAGGCAAGCTATATAAGTAGCGGGGAAAAGAACGAGATGCATAACGTAGAAGACCTCATATCTAATGCGCTTCAAAAGATAAAAGGAAGCCAGGATAATCATCCAAAATGCCAAGGTGATGATTCCCCAGACGTTGGCAGGGAGGAGGAGGGCGCCGACTTGCGAGGGAATAAGACGAGACAGGCCGACAGAGACAGCGATGGTATGGACAGCCCCTTGAACAAGGGCAGTTACCGCAACCCTAAGCGCAAATATTACATTAGCAATTTATAGCCTTAACACGCCGAAAGTTCGAATTTATCCATACCATCGGTGAAAGACGTTCAACTTCTCATAACTGAATCCAGTCAACCAGGCCAAGGGCGTGTTCTTCATCGCCAAAAAGACGAGAAGAGTTCCATTCACAACGCTAAACCAACCAGTTTTCCTTGCCAGTTGGATCAGAAGCAATGTTGGCTTCGAACTCCATAGAGAAACCCAAACATTCACAAACAGATAGAGAACAACAATGGCAAAGTGCGCTCTCGTCGGTAGTCCCCAGTATCCTTTTTTCAAGAAAAACGCCCGTATCACTCTCCCACTATTCGCAAATTTTGTCATCCGTAACCGCAGCGCCCGTTTCCTCACATAAAATTTCCTAAAAACGTGAACAAAAGTCGCGATAACCACGACGATACAGAAATATGCGTAGAAGAAACCGGTATGGGTATTGTTGAGGGTTTCGAAAACGCTCTCTATCGTCTTGTTGTCGTCCGTGGCATCGTAGTACTGGATGTCAAAAATTCCGCTAATGCGGAGACCATAGTAAATTTTGGTATCGTTGGCTTCACCCATCGCTGGAGATGTATCCCAGAGACAGCTGGGAGCGCTGCTAGAAAAAAATTATCTTTGCAATGAAGTGTATCCGAGTTGGAGTCGTGGAAATATGTATGCTGAATACGAGGATTGCTACCAGGAACGAGGCTGAAGCGAGGTCTCGCTAGCTTATCAGCTCTTCCCAAAAAAAAAAGACCCAACCAGAAGCTCTTCAATAACTCAAGGAAACTTGTATCCGGGTATCGCTGAAAGAAAACTCCGATCGTGAAAAGGGACAAAGTTGAAAAGGAAAAAAAATTCGTACAACGCCAAAGCCAAGCTTTTGCACCGTCCAAGAAGGAAATGAGAGATGAGTTTCGAGAAGAAGAAGAAGAGAGAGATGGAAGGATGAATCGAGGCAGGTGCAGCTCTGGGGCGAGAGCTGGTGTATATTTGAATTTTGGTACTCAGTTTTTTTCTGAGCTGGCCCTGCAGCTTCTCAGGCTAGCCCAGAGGGCTGAGAAACGACCATCCCTTGGCTGGACTGGGTCCTTGTCCAACCTTGCTAGCCTGGCGCTATGCCGCTTATCCGCTATAGGTAAAAATCGTTGAAGAATCAGACCACTCGGGTCGCTGAATAGCAGATGAATCTCAAATTCAAGCGCTTTACATTTTGCGATGCCAGGAATATTATTCCTTGGGTTTCGGGGTCTATTCAAATCCTATTCATAGCAGGTTCACGTTGACATATAGGCACTGATTGAGACCGTAATACGATTCAAATGTACCGAAGCGCACTATTATTTTCCTTGTATCACAAGTAACCTGGTCTTTAACGTTAATAAGGATATTCTCCTCAGGAGATCTACAGAGGAGAAAATACCTGTAACTTCAAAAAAAAAATAATGAATAATATCGGTGTCGTACTCTTCTCTGAGCTTACTACTCGATATAAGCAGCGCACCATTGGAGAAACTCGTCCACCAGGATTCCCATTCAAAAAGCTTGTCTATCCTGCATCCAGCTCGTTTAGGGCCAGACAAACATTGCAGAATCCGGAATGGTGCGACTCAAAGTATTTGACATACACCAGGAAAACGTCTGCGGCTGAGAGGGCTGTATTCCAAATATAAGCTTGGTGGGGTGGGTGGGGTACGTAAAGGTTTGACCTTTTAATCCTGGACAGAGGATCCGTGAGGCTGAGCAGCCCGCTGCATCAAATTCGCAAATTCTGGAGCGAGGTCCCCAGTTCCACAAGAAAGGATAGCCCTAGGAATGATCCGAAAAATGTGAAATAGTAAACGAACGAAAGCCGAGGATTCTTTTAATATCTCGGATATTCTTGCAGTGATTGTATTTGATAGTAACATTTCAAATCTTCTTGACAAGTTTTTCGGGTGCAGAATTTTTTGCTGCCCGATGCCGCGAGCTGGTTGGCTAGACAGGAAGTGTTGGTGTGGAAGCCAATCCGTCGTGGGCAACATTTGCCGTGAAGATACTATAAGAAGGAGAGACCAAACATTTTCATGCAAGAGGGCCGGGGCAGAGCTAGCGAAAAGAGAAAAGAGTAAAGAAAGCATGTTGAGGTCATATGAGACTACAGAGTTTCGCAGCAGACAGTCCGCCCTTAGTCAACCGTGCAGATGTGAGATTGACTGCTATAGAGCCCGATACAATGCCAACACGCATAATCACGAAATACATCTGAGAGCGATACATTCAAGTCACTACAACAAAAAAATAGCTAGAATAACATGCCAACAGTGAACAATAAATAGATTCTGACTTTTGTATTGTGCAAAGAGAGGAACATGACTTTATACGGGCCAAATTTGATAATCACCCAACTTAGAAGATGGGACTTTACCGCCACAAACGAGTGATTTCAAGAATAGCAGGGCCATTGCAATGAAAATGAGGTCGAAATCTGATTATTGTTGTCGCCCACCGAATCTAAAGGTCGACTGTCCGGGTAATGTAACTTCTGCGGGCTCGGTCAGCACAAACTCTTGAGGCGGAAGAATTTCTATCGCAGGGGACATACTCATTACGACGACCGACCGAACTTAGAATTGCATCCAAATGCAAGAGCCAACCTTGACTCTGGGGGCACGCAAATCCCAAGTTCATTCGTTCCACCTTAGCTCCGATCCCCCAGTCTGGTCTCAATGTCATCCCGCTCTTTCTGCTTAACCGCCTGGATTTCATCCTTGGAGGCGTCGAATCTCACATTCCCAGTCTGGTTAAATGGATTCTCCTCGCTCTTCTCGAACTCTTTGAAGATTCTCTCCTTGATTTGTCCCATCCTCAACCCATTCCAGCTACCGTCGGCCTTGCCCTCCGCAATGCGCCTTTCCTCATAAGCAGCATACGCAGCTTTGAATCTTCGTTCGGGATGACGGTCGACAGAGCTGCTAGTGCCACTAGTAAGAGAAAGGGCATCAAGGGCATTATCGATACCAGACGCGTTGAGTGTTGCTGCTTTAGAGCTTCCTGCTGGAGAGTCGAAAGCTGAAAGGGCAGCATCGAGTCCTCGCGATTGAGTAGCTGGAGCTTTACCCTTGGAGCCAGCCTTGGGGTTCGTCTTTGTAGTCTTAAGAGAAGCACTTTCAGCAGCTAGTTCTGCATCCCGCTCGGCCTTTTTTGCAGCAGCTTCACGCTTTTTGGCTTCCGCTGCTTGCCTATTTAAAGGTGTAAGCTTTCATTTGTAGATAGTGATACGCTAGACCTGATATATACTTCTTAGAATTGTCCTTGGAGCCCTCTGCCCAAGCAGCATCTTCTTTGGCGGCTTTCACAGCGTCAGACTTGGCTTGCTTTGCGGCGGCGGCCTCGGCCTTTCGGGCATTCCCCGCTGCCTTCTTGGAGTTTTCGCCTTTTGCTTTTCCGGCCATATTGAATCAAGCTATTCGTATAGGATTCGTATGTACCTGCCTCACGGCTAAAACGGAGTATCTAGGACTTTGAGAATTCGATTTGACCGATGTTGTTGAATGTCGAAATGGTAAATGTTAAATCGGCATGCATGTCCGTTGGGATGAGTCGATATATGCCAGCCAGCACGTGACGTCTCAGGCAAAGGCAACACAAAAATTGCCACGGGCAACAAGCACCATTGCACTGTTCTGCAATGGGACAGGCATATGAAACTCAGCCTTGCTTGGATAATATTAATTGCGGCCGAGAGATCATATAGCTATTCCTCGGGCTAGTTTCCCCGCTTGCTCTTTGATGTCCTCAAACAGTTATACGGTAACTATAAATATAATGGCATACTAAGGTTGAATTAAGTTGACCATCAATATCAAGGTGCAACTTTTAACTTTTGGGTGTAATTATCCTCATTAATTTTAGAATTAGAATACATATTGTATACTTATAACGTATATAACGTATATATATATATATAACGGTCTGCAGCATCATAGGAAATAGTGGCCGTCAAGGCTTAAACAGACGAAGTAGGGGCCAAAAAATGTTGGATACCTTCCGAATTTAAAATTTCAGCAATCTCCGGGTCTACTCCAAAGTATTCCTTCCAATACCCATAATATTCACGTTCTTCTCTCAGAGTTCTAGCTTGTTCAGAGCTCATAAGAGGAAGGTAGGAATTTCCACAAAATGTGCACATCGGCGTTACCCAGGCGTAATGTATCTTGCTGCCACAATTCCAGCTGCATTCTCGGACTATGAGGCCGCAGTCGCTACATGGCTCCTCCGAAAGCTCCATCGATCCATAGCAACCTTTCTCAGGGCAGATTCGGGAAAACCGGTTGAAGGTCTCAAAGCAATGAAGACAAACCCCGAGGTGATTGGCGTCACTTTTCGTCGACTGGTTGCTCACATACTCCATCCCAGGTCTGAGGCAGCCGTGAATTTCATTCTTCAACGTTACGCAGTCGGTACCTCGCACCCCGAGGAATGTAATACCTCTTTCCACCATTTCGATAATCCAGAAGCCGCGTCCTCGCATAATACCGATCTGAAAGAGAATTGCTAGAACGAATCTGAGTTCTTGGTAGCACTTTATTTTGGGCGCCCAAGTTCGGGCTTTGAACTTCAAACCCATCTCTTCGATCCTGAGATTGTTATACCAATCGGTCAAGCACTTCCAGTATCGTCTGTGCAAGTATGATAAACTCCCGGTGAAACCCATCTCTATCGGCAGCTTGTTATGCTCCTCTTCAATCAACCCGATCAATCGGCAACATTCCCCATATAAATCAGTGCGGTTTGATTGAAGACGACTTTCTTCGGCAAACAAGTTTACTCTCGCCTTCTCTGTTTCCCTGAAACGACGCCAGGTTGTACTTCTAAATGACGCTAGATGTTCAAGCATCTGCGTCTCATCCATATCTCTCAGTTGTCTTCTGAAGTCTGCAAATGTGCAATCGAATGGCGAGCTTTCAGTTTCGTCGGATAAGCCTTCATAAGCGGGCGGCTCCTTTCGCATCTTCCTTTCCTCCTCTTTCCACTTTTTATGCAGTTGACGATCTTTTAAAGTAATCTCCACTCGCATGTTAAACTCCTCAGCTAGATATACCATTACCCCTTCGTGACTTATCTGTCTCATTTTGTTTTTGAATGCGATTGCTTTCTTTCTGTCGGTGCTGCGTGGTTGATTTTCTAACTCCAATTGATCCGGATAATCTGTGAGGTCTTCAGTGAAATGTTTCTTATCTATCGCAGCCTTGCGTCCCGGATTGTTGGACACCCATTCCGGCTCATACCCGGATATGTCTTGATAGGCATTTTGGACCTAGGTTTAAAAGAAATGACATGATGTCTAGCCTGAGCAACGAGTGGGGCGCATATTAATAAATCTACAACAAAAGTGCGAGTCTCAAATACCTTTTGGAAGATGGCAAATGCAGCTTTTTGATTGTCTACATTTTTATCTGGGTGGTTTCTGAACGAGTGCTCAAGGTACGCGATTCGAACCTCGTTTGGTGTTGCGTTTTCGGTCAGACCGAGAATCTTGTACGGGCACACGGCAGGACATCGACGCGGCGTTGGCATTCTCAGGATCTAGACCTAGGCGACTAATTCGAGTCGCGATATCGGTGCAAACAAACCTAAGGGTAACGGCGTTGAGTAGAGAAGCGGAATGTTTAACAAATATAATCCTCGATATCGATTGAATGTTATATGTGCTATGCCTTTTTGTGGGTGTTTATGCATAATTATGTAACGTATGTCGCAAAGCAATCTATTAAACCTGTGTTTGACACTGTGCCTTTACGCACCTAATTAACTAAATAGATAATATACTGTCATTCTTGATATTGCCAGCTCAGCATAAGCTTGACGAGGCTGACGGAAGTCAAAAACACAGGTTAATTTAATGCGCCCTCACCTCAAGACGCCCGAGGTCCGCGTCTCAGCCTCCTTTAGCGATTCATTTCACACATAGACACCGCCTAGGTACTTGTTGCAAAATTTCCGCACAGATTCAGAGAGTGAATAGAATTTCTGACACCCCGAATTCGCATAAAATAATACACCTACATTTACTTCCCCCGCCACCAAGATCGGGAGCGTCCGACTGAGCTCTAGATCTGACATTTTCTAGCCTTGCACGAAGCCAAGTCTGACGTCCTTTGTAATTAGCACTTAAACCAAAGAAGTTTTGTCAAGCCACCCCCGTATATACTGTCTATCGAACGATAATCGTATATTCGAACTACTGACAACGTATTTCATGCCTTAAACTGCGACAGCAAATCCCCAATTCTTCCAGCTCTTCTATTTCTCTTCTTGCGGAATCTACCATTCGCTGTCTCTCTGTTGGTGAGTTTCGGGCTAAAAGGTAGCGGGCCAGAATATAGTGTCTCGCCCTGGAGTAATATTCCTTTTGATACTTTTGAAAAACTCGTTCTTCATCCCGACACTGACGAACCAGGTCCATAATTTTTCTTTCTATTGTTTCTATGCGATGCTGTCCCTCTTTAATTTCATTTGACAGTTTTGTCTTCTTCGCTTCCCATTCTTGAAGCCTATCCGAACGGGATCTTGTTGCTGGGTTTGCAGAGATTAGGAAAGATATGAGTTCGATTTTCCGGATGCACGCTTGGTACTCCTGTTCCAACTTTGGTATTCGCCTCGCTTCCACTTCCTTTTGTTCGCCCAACTCCCCCATTCTACGCCAAAAGTTCTCGATCTTGTTATATGAAGATATTCTTGGCGAATATACGATTCGACGGAAGCTTTCGAGCATGGCATCGATGCGTGAGACACATATCCAACGACTACAAACACAGAACCATTCGAAACTTCCATAAAAGAGAGGATCTAGGTTGAGAAAGGTTCGGGTATATTTGGAATTCCTTGGCGTGGTATTTGGTTGGCCTCGCGCGGTTTTGGACCGCCCCTTTTTCGGCCTAGGGGCCTCTGCTTTGGTTTGTGTAGACGCTTCCCTTCTTTTCTGGTCATATTCCTCCCTCGAAAAATGCTTTGATAGGCATTCGTATGCCTCCTGTAACTATCGGAATAGTATTAGTTTACACACTATTTGGATCGGATCCATTTTATTATTGGGTTTTTGGTCGGTGCTACCTTTTGGAATTTGATCTTAGCAGACTCGACGTTATGAATATTCTTGTCTGGATGATATCTCAGTGCTAGACGTTTATAAGAGGCCCTGACTTGCCCCTGCGTCGCGTTTTCGCCAATCTCAAGGATTGCGTAGAAGTCCAGAGTATTAGAATGAGGTTCAGGCATTGTTTATGTCCAAGTCGCTATTCGTATGCCTCAGCCTTTTTATATATTCGATATCAAAATGCTAGTTGCAAATTTGCGTGTTATGTGTGTTGAACTAGGTATTTGAGGCTTCCAGCTAGATAGCAGGTCTCTCGTATTGGGCGGTACAACGGTCGCCGTATATATGGACTATGCTATTCTGAATTTCTGAAGCTTCTCGCAACAGCATTTCGGTTCAGGTCTGCTCCCGTGTGTTATTTTGTGTGTAGGTGTGTTGTTCATGTTTCGAGCAACTCTGAAAGTGTCACGCAGGGCAAATTTGTTATCCTCCTGGCCTGGGCAGCTGGGCCAATAGCACAACGCAGAGCCTGAAGGAATCAGGCACTAGCACAGCTACAATGCAAGGGCCAGCGCGCGGACCGTTGCACGAGCACGCTAGCATACATTTATTTGAGTATCTATGAGAGTTTAAAGAAAGCCAATTGCGGGTTTAATTTGAAGGGCTACAGGGAATAATACCCTAAAACTTGGGAATCCAAGTCGTTATGCCCGTATACCCGAAGCATTCAGTCCTCCGCGACCACAATATGCAACATTCCTCATTCAGGCATGGCGAACCGCGGGGCGCAATTTACCTCGTATCCGCTAGATATCAGTATAGGCGCGACGAAGCAAAAAAAGCAGGTCGAGCCAGACTTGCAGGCGTTCACTCAACGATTGAAATAAAGTGGTTAGCGTAAGTGTACGATCATGATTAATCATGATTAAAACTTGGGAATTTCTGTCGAAAGTTTACTTGCATTGGAGTTACACCTAGCTTGTCCTTAACCCGGATTCTGTTCAATAATGGTTAAGCCTCGTACCTAAGAAATATATAAAAGAGTAGGAAAGTCGTGGACTCGGATTTCTGGGCAGCGTTACTATTAATTATCAACATAAGCACTTGGCGGCCTCAACCTGAGGACAACATTTCTTAGTCACCTGCATCTTGTTTTTTCCTATGAGACGGCCAGTCATGACATTCCTTCCGGCAGAACTCAGGGATGAAATCATTAGTTATATAGACGATGCCAACGACCTGGCATCACTGAAACTTCTCAACCGAGCCTGGTATTCTACCGTGGCTGCGAAGCTTCAGATCCCTCTTCGTATCGTTGGGGGCCGCTCCAAAGAATGCGATTATTACGGATTAGCGACCTTTAAATCCTATAAATATTCATCGCCCCGTCCATCAGCCGAAGTCAGGAGTTTAGATAAACTTCTAGATGAAATTAGTCAATCTCCTCTCCTAGGAGTATTGAGGGTTCTCGATTTTGCGCCCGTATTCTACGAATGGGGTTTGTAAGCTCATGAAGAGATGGTACTTTGGCTCTTTCTAATTTATTATGGAATTTCTTTAGATGAAGGCAAGGGAGTTAATAGCGACGAGATATGTGTAAATAGCTTTCTTAAAGCTCAGTCGGGATTATTGTCGGATGCCTACTTTCGATTGATCGGAGATTGGAAAAAGGTGTATTTCAAAAGCCCTAAGTCTATAAGTATACTCTAGCTAACCTGTTCTTATAGAAAACAGCAATCCCCCTTAACGCAGCATTAGAAATAATGCGTCAACGCTACCATGAGCAGCAAGAAAGACTCCCATTCATTCGGCTACGGCTAGCGCAATTCTTCAAGGAAATGAATCAGATCACTGAGATAAGGGTGGGAGCATGGAAATTTGATAGCTTCCTCGGAAGAAATATTGTTCTGTTAGTATATTTTGCTCATTCAGAGCAGAGCCGCGTATCGATTAATTCCCCCGCTTACCTCAGTCCTTATAACGTTTGATATCAGGTATCCGGGATCATATCTCCCCGGGGTTAAGCGAATTGAGGCCAGTGTCTGGAGGCAAATTGAGCTTCTATTTCCGGCGCTTCAATCTTCCGGTCACCGAATTACCAAATTGGTTCTCCCCAATCTTTCTACCAGACTCTTCCAAGAAATCTCCCCGGAATTACTCTCCAGTATGCTAGACTCTGTCAGCGGCCTTACGGAACTAGACATTGGATTTCATGGCGGGTCTGATTTAATCAACGACGAAAGAAGTGATCGCATAGATCCTGAACCACTGTACAAGGTACTATCTGTTTGTCAGGGTAGCCTACAGTCTTTGCACATCGCTTTCGAACCCGATAGGAAGCAAATTACTCGCGGCATCAAAACTTTCGAGCGAGTATTCGGTGGAAATGGCATCGGAGAGCCACTAAAATTCCCAGCTATGAAGAGCCTACACCTGGGGTACTTCTACACCAGACCGGAGATATTGAGTAAAACCCTACATCAATGCCTAAGCCGCGCAACCACTCTTCAATTAACACACGTCTCCATCTCGGAGTGCTGGGAAGGCTGGTCGAAACTTATCAACGCGTTGACGGTTTCTCATGTTCAAACTATACTTGTTGCGCATCCGATAAACCCATACATTTCTCGAGAATTTATGGTATTTCCTTGCCCGGCTGGGTGGATTCGGGCACGACGCTGGAGTGGGCGGAGGTATGTCCCCGATCCGCCTCGGACTGGAATCTGGTGTTGCTGGCGCTGTTGGTACTATCGCTGTGAGGACTACCACGCACGCCGTGTCTTGGTAAAGGGTAGATAGCAGGTACTAAAAGTACTGACCTAAGAGCCGGTTGATTAAGTTATGTATTTGCTATTCGGTATACTCTATACACGCTCATCTTTCATATCTGTATTGTACATACTTATATACCTACGTCAGTATCTTCTGCCTACCTTGAATAAAGATACATACCGATGCAAGTACTTGTGGTAGTCATTAAATACGTAAGTTAAACGTATCAACAAACACATTATCCTAGATTATATAGAACGCAATCGTATGGCCATAGGTTAATACTGTTAGGTTTGTCATATTAAAATCTCTGCATCATAACCTTCCTCTATCAACGTGCATGGAAAGATTAAGGATACTAGACACCATTAACCACTTGTTGCATTTGAAGCAAACTTGCGTTGCTACTGTAATTGGGCTTTGCGCTCTTGCACTGCAATCTAAAATATAAAGCCTCGCCCAATACAACAAAATCCTCAATGCAGCATCACGTCTGGATATGGCAATGCAGTGTCAAAGGCAACAATGGAACCTCTACCCTTAGAGCTCAAATACCAAATAATATCCCATCTCGCCACCGTAGACGTCAAATCACTTCGCCTCACAAATCAAGAATGGGCGGCGATAATCGCTGCGGGCCTGTTCCGAAACTTGTACCTGACTGGAAGCAGCACGACCCAGCATGCCCGCCTAACAGAAGACTCGATACCAATGCAGTATAATTATTCCGGAAGCCTTTTACGTGGAGGGAATCAAAAATGGAAGATAGGCCCAAAGTGCACGGAAATGTACAATCTGATAGCGTACAAGAAGGATCTTGTTTCCATTGCACCGCATGTCGCTTCACTGTATTTCGCTCCAGTTGTATTGGATCAAGGTATTCATACGGCTCCAATTGATAGAATTTACGGCAGCAAGCTCTGGTGGGGTCTTCTGGTAGAAAAAGGACTAATAAATCGAATTAGAGGTATGGGATTATTCGTTCAGGAACGGCGTAGACATCTTCTACCGATCAAGGCTCGTTAGTACCGCTCAATCATCCGCTTCAACTTGTTTTCGAGTTTGAGGACCCGTTATTAAGCCTAATGCCGAGAATTCTTACGCCCAATCTTTATGATGAGAGATTTACTTGGAGACTTTAACTTACGTTTTTTTTTTCTTCTATTGTTCATTTGGCTTAGGGGAATATTCCTTTCGAGAGCATGAAATCGATCTGGGCTGCCATATACCACGCCCAGCAGGCCAGATTAGAGAGCTGTAAATCTGCAATGGGGGAGATTATCAAGAAACTTAGATCTCTCCATATTGGCGTATGGGAAATAAGTTCGCTTTCAGCCTGGAAACTTCGAGAGTATGTTGCCCTCAGTTTTTCAGCAACTCTGGTGGCTCCGTTCCCCCCGTAGTTTGCAAGTTGCTGTTTCCGATTCTAGAATTCCCTAAAGTCAATCTACATGTTTTTCAAGTCCTAATTCTAACAACCACCCAAATGTTAGGCCACACAGACAACATTTCTAGTATACTCTAAGTCCTGAGAGAATATGCTGGAGGCTTATGGAGCTACTGCTCCCCGCATTTGAAGATTCTCCCCAGCGCCTGCTAAGCCTGGAAATATCCAATATCCCTGCGGATATGTGGTTGGAAATGCCTCCAGCAATGGCGAAACAATTCGAATCGCTATGTCGAGGACTCACAACGTTGGTGCTGTCCTTCCCGTACGGAGAAGCTCTTCTCAACATTGACGATGAAAAGCCCCGAGTTCTCCACGATGTGCTATCCGCCTGCAGCGACACCCTCTTGAACCTCAAACTCACCATCTGTCAGAGGACCTTTCGAAAATTTGCTAAACACGATTGCAGCATTAAACAGATTTTCTCCGACGAGGGTGGAACTCCCATCCTATTCCCGAGACTCGAACGCCTCGAGCTGAAAGGGTTCTCCACGTCGGAGCAAGCCATGGTGGAGCTGCTGCAGTTCTCCATGACCCCAAAGTTGAGGTCGCTGTCGCTCGGCTGGGCGTGTTTGACGAATTGCCGGGTGGAGACGTGGAAAGCCGTCATGATGGCCGCGCATCCTCCACCAACCTTGGAAGAGATTTTGGTTGCTTGTTTGGCTGTGTTCGAAAAGAACCCCGAGTGCAACGTGTTTGATACGAGGAGGCCATACCCGGTTACCCAAAACCGAAACGCCGCCTGGGAGGATGCTGGGGACGTACCCAAGCCTCCTGGATGGATAGCCAAGCCAAAGTCTGTCGCGGATATGCGGGCAGTTTGTTGGATGTCGGTCAGGGCAGACGAGGAGCCGATATTGGCGTCGAGTACTTGAACGTCGCTTCAGCTGTTATGGGTCGTTGTAGAGGTTAACGACTGGATATTTCGATTTCACATAGAAGGGGGGGGGTGTGTCATAGAAAAATTTGTGCGTAATAATAAAGGCCTAGTCATGAGACCTGGCCATGGATATGAAATTGATTATTAGCTATACCTGTTGATAGGTGGCCCTTTTCTTTTTGGGAGAGGCATGTTTCTATTTACAGAAATTACAGTTGAATGAATTTTTGATCTTCCCCTTCCTCTGCCTTCTTTTCGACCACAATCAATACCATTAGAATAAAGTAGAAAGTATGAAATACCACCCCGCTTAAGCTCCAAAGCTCCGAAACGGCCCTCTGTATGCTAGAAAAAGATATGCAAGTCATGAGTAGGGATACAACAGAAAATCAAAGCGTATGCAAGCGCAAATGGAACATATGAAAACATCTCCCCAGCTCCAGACGAATAAAATGCCAGAAAAAACAGAGAAAAACACTTTTAGGGTAGCTCTCGAGATTGTAAATACTCAGGTTTCATCCTCCTGATTAGTCACCGTCCATCTCCTTCGCTTTTCCGCATTCGCTCCAGAGTTCCACAACCCTGCTCCTCCTCCTCCTCCTGCTCCCCCAGCGGCGCCAGGCTTCAGTCCACCGCCCCACATTCCTCCAACACTGCCTTTCCTCTGATTGCTTACTTCTTTCTTCATCTCCTTCTCTTTTTCTTTCCTATCCTCTCCGCTTCCGCTCTCTTCATCCGTCATAACCGCCCCTTCATCGCTGCTTCCTCTCTCCATTTCTTCCCCAGCTGCGATCGGCCTGCTCCACAATCCCTTGGTAGCAGCGGCTGCCGAGGCTGTCCTTCTAACTCCCATCTGCGGTCCCTTATTCCCAGAATTGCCAGAGGAATTGGCCCCGCCACCAGAGCTGCCAAAGACCATACCCATTGCCCTTCCTCCAGCAAATAAGCCACCATTTCCACCGCCAGTGTTGCTATTAGAAGAGCCGGCAGACCCGATGAGAGGTGCAGGTAGTCGGCCAATGGTGTTATACATGCTAAACGCGCTACCACCTGTACTCTGCTTTCGAGGCCTTAAAGGTGGTGTACTGGAGCTTCCCCCTCCACTACTGTTGCTTCCGGCTGCGGGGGCAAGAGATGGCGATTTGAGGTGTGAAGCATTTCGTAGGTGGTCGGTTGAGGCGATTATTTT
This sequence comes from Dactylella cylindrospora, assembly GCA_012184295.1. NCBI lineage: Eukaryota > Fungi > Ascomycota > Orbiliomycetes > Orbiliales > Orbiliaceae > Dactylella > Dactylella cylindrospora. Next base: position 156,334 of record LDUD01000123.1, read on the forward strand.
CACGTCGTAATGAGGAACTCCGCTGCTTCCTAAAGAAGATGCTGAGGATATTGATGAGAGGGACGGTGGAGGTGCTGGGGGTGAGAATGCTGTGAATGGCTTGATTGGATCAAGGAGCGGGTCTTCTAACGGATCGGGATCGAGATCGGCCGTCGAAATCCCAAACCGAGGGAGTTCAAATACAGGAATTGCGCTGCTGGTAGGTAACGGATTTGGAGACGTTGTGCCTGTGGATGTTGAGGGAGTCGGGGCAGACGGTATATGAACGCCCATGCTCATGCTTGCGATTCCAATGTCCATCAAAACCGGCTTGTGGGTCATAGCTCCAACAAGTGCATTGCAGATTGCGCCATGGGATATTAATATCAGGATCGTATTCCCGGGAATGTCCAACCCCTTTTCTGATCCTTTCTCGGCTTCTTTCGACGCACTGCTGGCGGCCAGCTGCTCAAAGCTCGTAGCGCCACCAGGAGGTCCATGAGCGGCTCCCTTCAGGCAGGCCTTTACCTCTCCGTCCGTATAATCCTTCAAAATCTTCTCAAACCCGATCTTTACGCGCTTGTGCATCTTGCCCCATTCCTCCCCATATTCTCCGCCATCTCCATACTTGAGACTGTCGTACGCATAATCGACATCGCAAAACTCTTTAGCATGAGAAACGTGGCCGCGTGGTATCGGTTCATTCTTGCCGATCGCGGAGGTAGGGGTGGGCGGTATGAATCCGACAGAGTGAGCACGTTGGTGACCGTGGTGATGATGGTGATGTTGCGGTGCGGATAACGTGTTTGACGAGGTTGCGGAGGGGTTCTTTTTAAGTCCACCAGCGCTCGACGGTCGCATCAAGTCGATCTTTGCAGTCCCAACCATTAAACTACAAGCTGGTGGCGGCGTTATCTCGGTAAAATAGTCCTCGCAGAGCCATTCGGTTAGAAACCCTTCAACACGAAGTATCGGCCGTGGATGAACTGCCAACGGGGTTGTCGTATCGCTACCAGTAGCGGAGGTTGCCGTTGCGTCTCCAGGGGCGTCCTCGCTTTTGATGGTAACATCCGAAAAATACTGCGACATGCCAGCCGTCACCGCAATCGAAGTTTGGACGCATCTCAAGAAGGGCGATGTGTGAATAATAATTTTCGTGTTACCCAGCTTTGAAGCCGCGGGTTTTGATACCGACGGGATAGTGGATTGGTTAGTAGTAGCAGGTTTAGTCTCCTTTGTCGCACCAGTTTTGGATCCAGCGGCGGTCCATATCCCCGCTTTCTCAGCTGGTTTCGGTGTAGGGGTTGACGAAACTGGGTACTCCGAAGATATTTGCGATGTAATCAGGCTAGCCATCCTGGCACCTAGCGACCGGGCCTGGGTCCACCCGCCATAAGTAAGTGGGGGGTCGTAGGGTGTTGGCGAGGTAAGGTGCCATGACGAATCTGAAGCGTCTAGACGGGCACCATGCCGGCATATGAAGACTTGCGTCGGCGCAAGGGATGCGGGCTGAGCCTGTTGGCTCATTGTTGTAGATTTGGGTCGAATATAGCGGTGTTTATGCTAAGAAAGTTTTCTGTAGGCCGCTGTCTAATGAAGCTAAGGTTATCTGCAGAAAAGGTGAGGAGAAAGTTAAACTTTTGGGGGGAAGATCTGTGTGAATATCCTGAAGACGCGCTGCCGCTGAATACAACTAAACTTTTCAATCCGCCACCAGGAAGGATTATTTTTTTCCTCTCGGAATCCACCTCTAGAAGCCTTTCCACCAGAGCTGATATATCGATATGCGGGGTCCCTGTCCCTCTTTAAAGAGCTAAATCCCTGCCCAAGAATTTTTTTTTTTTTCCTTTTGGGGTTTTGCCTTCGAGACGAACAGCCCAAGGCAAACCAGCTGTTTGAAAAAGCTAACCCCGCCTGGGTTTCTAAAAAATGCTGTTTGTGTTTCCGACCAAAACAAGCGAGCTGCAGGATGCAGCTGGAGCAGTCAGAGCCAGGTTCCAGCCGTTTTCACAGAACGTCGCGAAGAAACCCGAAACTTGTGATTCTTTTTAAAGCAGATGTTCGGCTGGATGAACCGCGGAAACTCGGGGTTAAGAGAGGAGGTGGAAGGATGTCAGCAGGCGGCTATGGAGATGCTGCGGTCAGTTTTCTTATACGACGTGTGTTACAGCTCCGCTCAGCTGAGCAGCCGTTCTTGGGTGAGAGCACAGCAAAAGGAAGGAGATTGGTATTTTGATATTCTCAAAAGGAACAAAGATACAGCAAGATACAACTTTGAAAAAGTGCTTAGGCTTTGTGAATGCAATGAAGGGGAAGGGGATACGTACTCCTTAGTGATGGCAAGAGGGTGATGGTTATATGATGATCTAGGCGTCTATTTCTCTGCCGTAATATTGTCGCAAGTTCGCCGAGGCAGCAAACGCCAACACGATCCAGCTAGAAACTTCCAAGCGAAAACGATCTTGGGAATCCAAATTTGAGCCTTCAACTTGGAATGATTGAGGAATCATAGGAATGGTGATCTTGAGAGCCAAGTTTTTGTCAAGATGGGGTGCCTGAAATATATTTTACCCTCCTCCCTCTTCTTCTTCTTCTTCTCCTCCTCCGTCTCTTGGGCCACTTCCGTGAGTGCACGTCCCAACTCTGGCCACATCATGACCCAATTTCTCCTTACGGGTGTGCGGTGGCATTGCTCTGTTGTCTCTGAGTCGACTCCCGACCTCGGTCTGGTGGTGTCAAGCCTAATCGGCCGTGTTTTGCCCGTGCCAACCCTTTTCTCATAGTAACTATTATCGTTCTCGGCCCGGCCGAAGCGAGAAGAATATGCTTTGAGGGAGCTCCAGCAAGCTGATTATTCCTCTCAACTCAATTTTAAATGCTTGTGGGAAAACTTGGTCTGGACCCTCTTGGTTGGTTAAGGTTTTTTGTCCGCCTTATCAATATCTTCGGTCGGGATTTCGGACTCGGGAAGCTGTGAAAAAAAATTTAATTAACCGGCATGCCGAATATGGCCGATACGAATAAAAATCCAACGGCTCTTACCATGCAGGAGTATCCCAATGATTGTTTATTTAGGATAATGGGATGCTAGCACTACTCTTTAGTACCCTTAGTATTTTTTTGTGGCCGAATTCGAATGCGTACGCGTACGTATTGTGAAGCAATGAGCAGGACCAAGAATGAAGAAACCATGCATTTTTGGGGAGCCTATAAACCCAGAAAGCTAAAAGCCATGATGCCACAACACACTACTTGTGCCTTCTAGCCTTCTAGACAGGGTGCACCAAAATTTTATCAATCTGCCTCTCCCTAGCCTTGCCCTCCAGATCGTGCCAGTTTACTGCTCTTTAGTCTTGTAGACTAGGGTATACCAATTCTTCAAATTTACCACCAAAATATATACTATTCTCTCATATATATCCGATTTTTCCTAAATTTGTTATTGGCTACAGAGCTATGGATATATAAATATATTGATCGCTAGTGCACAGGTTGAATTATACTCTCGAGCAAATTGAATTAATATGCGAATTTGATTTCTTCTACCAATCGTACTGCAGACTATCGGCACAGAACCCCTATTCGATGCAGAAACATTAAAATACAATATTTAGAGAATGTGTGCGACATGTTCAAACAAAAGAAGACAAAAAAATCATAACACGACCGTTAATCTCCCAACTACCATGATATGCTATGCGAAGCGCCCTAGACAATGCATTCCCCGGTTATCATGCTCTTATGCAAAGGTTGTGTGTATACATATATATAAGCCTCTAGTAATCGGTGATGTTGACGAATCCGAGAACGGGGGTGGACCATTCGACGGTGCTACCAGCGAGGTATGGAGAAGCGGTAGGGTAAGCACCGTTCTGATGGAAGGTACCGGATTGGTTGGTGAATGGACCACCGTAGACACCGATAGTAAGGGTGGTGAGATCAACAGTTGGGTCGATGAGGAAGCGGTCGCAGGTACAATCGGCGTTCCTAGACATTTCCAAATCTCGATTAGTTACATTTATCCCTAAATATCTAAGACTCCTCAGAGGCTAAAGTTAGGGAGAGGAACTCACAGTCTCCATCCAATGCAGCCAGAGGTGGCATTGCAGGTGTTGCAGCAGTGCATTGGTCCGAAAGTGATATGGGTAGCAATGGAGGCAGCGACGGGAGCACTATCGTGTTTGATCGCGAATGGAGCGACGTAGGATTTTTCATCCCAGACAGCCTTGCAACGGCCTGGAATATTCCCAGCCCAGGCGTCTTGACCCTTGGAGCCAGGGCCCCAGCAAATTGGCTTGTCTCTGGCCTGAAGACTAGAACCGAGAGGGCCGGCAGTCACGGTGGAAGTGAGAGTGGCGAGAGCGAGAGTTGCGATTTGGATGAGGGAAGACATTATGATTGTTTGAATAGATTCAGTGGGAGGTAAAAATAAGGCAAGAAGTGCTGATTTGAAATGCGAGATGCGAGATGCGAAGATGTTCTTCAAGTTTGTTGGTATTGTTATTGGGTTTTTGTTGATGATGGTGAAGGAAAGATCAGCATCTCGAAGGGATATCGACCTCGTTTTATACTTGAGGGTCCTCCTGACTGTAGTATTTCCCCAATGTCATATATGGGGTTAGATGCTGCCTGCGCCCGATCAGATTCGAGCTCCCCGATTCGTGAAATCGTAAGATCTCAATCCTCGAAACGACTTGGAAGTCAAGGAAATGGGCAGCACTGTTGTCACTTATGCCACTACTAGTATATTGCCACTACTGCCTCAGGAGGCTTGTTTTAGATTGTGCATATTCGTGCGGGCAGCGGCTGCGGCTGCAATGAAAAATCCTACCTTCGCAAATTACCCGAATCAGATACTACCTAATCCTTGTGTTGCAGGTGTTGGAAAATTACATAACACCTGCTACCAGGCTGCAGACGCAGGCCAGGATACACCTCAGGGTTCACAGAATATCGCAGGGCTGAATCACCAGTAGACGGCTCTCTGTGCATGGTCGGGGTAGAGAAGCTCCGGAACTCCTCAACCCATGGCCTCGGTTGGAAGCAGTTTCCATTTTAGCTCTTGGACCCAAACAGCAAATATTTATCCGTCCAACAAATGAATGTAAACATAAACGTCCAGATGTAACCTTGGTGCTTGAAATGATGAGGCCAACACATATTTTTCAGTTTGTTACACAGCGGTTCGGACCGTAATTGTGGATGGTTGGTTCTGAATATCCCTGGTAGAAGTGGTCTGGTGAATGCAGCCACGGAGCTTGGATCAATTCGAGAACTGAAGGACGTTTCTTCTGGTTGGTTGGAGGGCTGCTCTACCCACGCGTACTCCGAGGAAGTTCCTAGTCTGACGATAACACAGCTCGCATTATGTTTCCCAATTTTGATCTCGCCTAAGCTCCACCTCTTTAGATTTCGCTTGGATGGACCCGGGTGCTCAGGTCCTACGAGCGTCCTTATATCATATTCATGAAACATGCATAAAGGTCCGCCAGATTTAGATCTAATCGATCCCAGATGGCTAGATCCAGTATTCTTATCTATACGCTCTGCGAAATTGGCAGCATATATAAGCAGAAACGGCGTTTGAATGGCTACAAGGCGACAAGGCAGCTATTCAAAAGCTTCGGTACTAATATGTGCGAAATTGACAAGTCGGGAAACTAGGTACGTGTCGACGCCGATTTCAGAACCAAGCTTCGTCATTCGGCTGATATCTGGCTCTCCACCGCCTGTTTTGCACCAGGGTATGATGATGTCGACTCCCCATAATTCGGTAGCCTTTAAATTATATTATTTTGGTTTTTACGCTTTTCTTTTTCTCCCAACGTACCCCTGAGAAGCTAAATTGAGTACCATTCCGCGACGTCCGACTTCAGGCGATCGGCCTTTATCTTCTGCCGAGGTTAAAAAAAATTTTCAATAAACATCTCCATTGGCTATATGCATTCGTCCAATTCATGTCTTTAGTTTACTCAAAGACTTCCTTTTCCTGCGTTTTCAATACCATATATTCGGTCATGTTCAGCTCTTCGCCTTTTGAATGGTCACAGTTGAGAATATCGGATTCGAGCTATTTATGCTTCGTGATTATTTTTACACTTTTTTTTGCAGACCGTTCGGTTCGAGCAGAAAGTGCAGGCGAAGTGCTTATAAACCAAGAAACCACGAAGTTCTAACAGGTATATCGGCAAGGCTGTGCTGCAGAGGCGTCCATCTCCTGGATATTATGCGACTGGTGTGCATGATCCATCAATTTCGGTGCTCCGGTCTCTGGACAGCAACAGAATCAACTAACCAAGGGAGGAGTTTATCAGGAGAAGATCCTGAGGTTTGTAACTTATCAAGGTAACGGACGAGAGATGCTCTAGATAATCAAAGTAAAATAAACCTAGTTTCTGAGAAATTGGCAGACCACTTATTGATTGCGAGGAAAGCAGCGAAAACTGCCAAACTCACGCAAAGTTTCAGCCACTAGCACCTAGGCGGCGACCAAGCTGACTAGCGAAGCGAGTGCACTAGTTCCATATAACAAGTCATTCGACTTCGTATTTCTGGTATACGAATAGGGTTTGAATGGCATTCCTTCTTTCATTCTCTCAACTGGATTAATTTACGTGTAATAGAAGAGAGATATTTGCATTAGCTCCTGCCTCGGACTCATGATAGAGCAGAAGGAATTCAGGCATTTGAAAGTTTTTGCTAAAGCGGCATTCATGTGTATTCTGAACCCTTTATGCCATTAGATAGTAACTACCAACGTGCAAGGAGAAGAGCCAATGTAGTCCGACAGGCTTGTGGGTATAGCTGGCGTTCTTAAAATATCAGCACCGGCCGGTTCGTAATTTTTGCTAGTCGCGAAATGGTATTTTCACATCCCGGATCTGGGGCCTTTCGTGAATCGGCATTAAAATGCATTATTATATTCCTATTTCCTCTAGCTTACAGTTATTTAGATTGGGCTAGATTGGTTCGCCGATATCGATGATATATTAGATATTAGAACTAATACTTACCTAGTATCGAACTTGCCACTCCATAGAGATCGTACACCAGAAACAACCCAAATCATCTAAAGTCCTTTGAGTGAACTCTACCTTCCTTTGATCCACTTGAAACTGTGAGGGCATGCTCTTGATCGTAAAGTTCGGCAAATTGCAGACTGCCAAGAGACTATGATCGCACCAAATTTTATAGATAGTGCGCGGGGTTGGGTTATGTATTTTAAATAGATCCGGTGGGTAAACATTTGTTTATAGAGGACGCGAGATAGATATCCAAAGGCCTTTATCGTGTTCTTCATGAATATATTGATACCTTGCCTGTACTCTTTAAATTAAGTACTCTTAAATGGTGTGTTGCGGAACAGAAATACAACGCTGCAGCTAGCCCATGTCAACCGGTTGTAGGTTGTTCCTGTACATGTACGGCGCAGCAGTGACATTGGTCCTCGCAGGATCAGAAATCGTGCCTGAACTTTTAGATAGCGGAACCTGAAGTAGGATTCTTTGGGTTCATTTCATAATTCGTAGATAGATCCCTCATCCCGCGATTTCCTACCGCATAATCCAATCGTTTCCTTACCATATATACATACGTATATATATATATATATAGCATTTAGTACTCGCACCTTTAAAGCTTTTGAAATCCCTAGTACGTGTGGTTAGATGGCTAGGAAGAAAAAGAGGAATCTGACTATTAGGAAGGAAACTGCGTCACAGAAGCCAGACAAAGAAGTTATAGTAGAAACTCTGCCGGCGGAACTGCCACGATCACCAGCGTCAATGGTTCGAGGGCATCCCAAGTAAGTATTTCCCATTTGTATGAAACGTCTTTTCGCTGTGCATTATCATTAGAGCTTTGGTATCAGGCTAACAAGGTCCTCACAACAAATGATGCTCATCCCAGGTGTCCATCCCTGTGCGCATCCTGCCATATAGAGTGCAAGTGTTCATCATGTAACCGTTGTCATCGGTGCCATAGCTACAGTTACTATGACGATTATGGTCGCTGTTATGACACCAATAACCACCACTCTTGCAATACTTATCAGAATGAACTAGATCAGCATAAGAAAGATAGTCAGGAGCTTGAATTAGGAAAATCTAAAGCCGAGGAACAGTGTACGGCACTTCAGACGCAATGTACAGCACTTCAGACGCAATTTACAGCACTCGAGGCACAATGCACGAAGCTCGAAACGCGCGAACTCAAGATTGGAGGTGATATATTGAGCGTCCACAGTTTTGTTAAGTACGTAGGTATTGAAATGTGTACTTTAGGCGCGCCGGCGTAATGGCCCTAAGACTATCCCACTTCAATGGCCTGTAGGGAGTGAGAGCTAATGAGCCTGTGTAGTTTCCTGGGGTCTGAGGCATTCTTCGTTCTGGTCGGCCGCAAAATGAAAAGGTTTACCCTCCACGTTGATCCTGTCTGTAGCGCTTCATCTTACTTTCGAGAGAGCTTGTCATTAAGGGCTGAAAACTCTGACATCGAGCCCCTCATTCTGAACGAAGAGATTTACGATACCGAGGCGTTTGAGATGTTTGTGCAGTATTGCTATATGGCGGGTTACTTTCGCAACCCCACCGTGGGGAGCCACATGCTGTTGCTTCACGCTCGGGTATATGCCCTCGCGGAAAAGTTGGAGTGTCCCCCGTTAAAGGAGCTATCTCTGAAAAAAGCAATCGACTACTGCGCTGGGAGCAACCTAGAAGCAAGTGACGCGAACGTTCAAGTCAATTTCCCCGATATCCTCGACGCCATCCGCGTTATATACCAACACACTCGAGATGTTAATTCGGGTTTACCTCCAGAGTCCCCAAACGATATAAACAACGGATACAACGAGACGAAGGAACCAAGAGATGGCTTCCGCCTTCTATTGGCAGGCCTTGCAGCGGCATATTTACCTGACTTGCAGGAGAGCAAAGAATTCGTAGCCGCTCATAATATGCTTCCGGATTTCAATACAGATATGGTGCTGTTCATGAAAAACGGAATGAAAATTTTCGCCGACGAGAAAGGGAAACCGATAGTGCAGCCTACAGCCACCACTACCACGAGATCATCACATCCAGGGCCTGATAAAAGCTCCACTGCCCTTCCGAGGAAACCCCTTATGTCGTTTTGCAAGTATGGTGGCCTTTAACTTTAACACCCCAAAAACTTCCACGGGGTATTTCTATCGTTCACTAACTCTAAAGCCGCTTTGAATAGTCTATTCGGCTCTGAGCCCTTCACTATCCTCATTGGAGACGATTCTAAACCTTTCCACATGCACCCTGCTGCCCTCGAGTGTTCCGCCTACTTCCGCGGTCTTCTATCCTCCAGGATGGTAGAATCCCATAAGAAGACCGTTCACCTCAACAGTGAAGTCGACGACGTTCACGCATTCGAAATGTTTGTGCAATATTGCTATTTCCAGGACTACATCTATAGCGAGGAGAGAAGCGATTTACTCTTCCACCACGCCAAAGTATACGCCTTAGCAGAGAAATTGGACTGCCCTGGACTCAAAGAATTGGCCTTGGGAAAAGCAAACACGCTCTGCAATGCAGCCCATCTCGATAAACCAGATGAGTTACTCATCACGCTCCCAAACGCGGTCGCTTTGATCTATGAGCACACATACGACCCTACCAGCGGCAAAATGCCGGAAGATATCCCGATTGGCGACAGCGACCGAGACGACGCCGGTGGCGAAGCGACCTTTGCTGTTTCGGGTGGTGAGCAAAAGCAAAGCCCTGGTTTAGCGACGTCAGCAGAAGGAGCCTCTGGAACGAAACCTGGAACCGTAAAACAAGCAGGTGACGGTTTCCGGCTCCTCCTTTCGCGTTTCGCCAGCGCTTATCTCTCCATACTCCGCAATGATCCGTCGTTCATTGCTACCCATCATGCGTTCCCTGACTTTGCGACCGATGTTATGCTTCTAGCCAGGCAAGGAGACGCGGTAGTTAGGATTCAAGACGGTCGCTAGGTTTCTGTAGATGGGGCAACTCAGGTTTTGGATCTCGGAAGGTTTAAGATTGAGATTGTTTTGTTCTGCTATCTTTATATAGTTTCTTTCCTTCTCATGCTTCTTAGCTCCCTTTGGGGTTTTTTTGGCGAATCCCAGCGAACCTAGTGGAGAGGGTAAGCATTGTGGCATACTGTCGGTTCTTGATACACTAGTTGACAGTGCATGAAATTCTGCTTGTACATGCGTCCAGGAAAATTCAATTATCATTATCCTGCTATAACAGAGTTTCTCATTCCATTCCATTATTGGCCTAAAAACTACTTAACTAGAGAAGAGTACCCACTAACCCATTTCAAACGAAACTTCAACACTACTGTAGACCAGACCCCCTAGATCTCTCAAAATCATTCACTGATACCAACTCTTCCCAACAACGGGTTTATCAAAGCTCTGACCATTCTGCAGCTCTTTCCAAATTGCTTCTCCCATAATCCGATACTCCAAGCTCTCCGCTGACCTTGGTACAAGCTTTCCACCAACGCTCTGCTCCCACTCGATTGTTTGCGGTATCGCTGCCTCGCTAACCCTAATCGTCCGATTCTGATCATCTATAGGCTTTGGCACCGCCTTCTCCCAGATCACATGACTTGAAAGCTTGTCGTCTACTGCTGGACTCTTCGAAGGATCTTTCGTGTAGTCAGCGAGCTTGAAACCGTGAAGACCACGGCAGCTTTTATACTCGTCCCCGTTATTGAAGTAGCGCCAGCGGACGGAAGGATGCATATACTCGTTCGTGTGGTGCTTGGCGACGGTTTCATCCACAAAATTTGAACGAGTTTTAGAATCGATACCGTATTGTCCTGGCGATCTAATCCTGCTAGCTCCTAATGTCATGGCGCCTGTGAATGAGTCGACAATAGGTCCACAAGCATATGCAAAGCTAAGAGTTTTCTGGCCAAAAAGGCGAGACGGCGAGAGCCTGGCCACAGTTTCCTTCCTAGTGACTTTGAGTTTTAGTTCGTGGTCTTCAACTAGTTTGGTCAGGTATGATTCGTTGAATTCGAGGAATGGACGGCAACGGTCAACCATCCACATGAATATGATATCGGCCAGCTCTTCATTGTCAGAGTTGGAGTAGGTGGTTTTTCCATCAGAGCCCTGTTCCGCCACAGCGGCGAATGGGTTGACCGCACTGAGGCCTGACGAGATTTTCGAGCCGAGCCAAGAGCTCCAAGACTCATTGGATTTGGTAAATTTGGTGGTATCGCTCTCGGTAGCTTCCTTTGGTTTATTGTCGTTGGAGCCACCTCCAATATTTATGTGAACTCTATCACAGAGTTAGAATTGAGCAAACTAGGAGGGGCTGAGAGTAAATGAATCACCTACCCTGGGAACCACATTTGCACAAGGTTTGGGCCACGGTAAGGGACTTCATCTCTTCCTTCCACTGGCTGATGCCATAGGGTCGGGGAGAACGGTCTACGATGTTCGTCCAGTGCGAGCGCGTGGAATGCGTTTTGAACAACTGCGAAAATATGTAATCCATCAACAATGATTCTTGGTAACAATCAACCAACCAAAAAGTAGGATTTACTGACTTCCAGAGAGTTCGGGGTCTCTAAACTTCTGGCTTTTGTTCAGATCGAGCGTATTCGTAAACCAATTTTCCGGAATTCCCATGCTGCCGACAGTATCAAAGCATCCGATGACTTTAATTTTGACACGATACCTAACGATCTTTTCCGTCTTTATCGCGTCGGCCATACTTTCAATTTCTTCAATTTCTTTATCGCCTAGGAAAACACTCTGAGCATCGTAAATTTTGTTGAACTCTGCTTGCTTTTCGTAGGTACGGGACTTGTACGCGGTATACAAATCTGGAAACAAGTCAAGGTCGTAGCGATCGATAAGGTCAAACTGAGAAATCAAACCGCAAAGGGTACGGACAGTAAAGGCGCCTCGGGAAAACCCGAACATGAAAATCTCATCACCAGGCTCGAAGTTGTTGCATAAGAAGTAGTATGCCTCTAGGACATTGTCATCGAGACCAGCACCAGTTGCTCCTATATAAATCGGTTGTGCATTAGTCGTACTGGCCTACATATTTATACAATGGCCTCCAAGGGATTTTCCTTACCAGCAGCGACATTTCCCATCGTTCCCCATGTTGTGCTCCCAACACCGCTCTGGTAGAAGACGACCTGTTGGATTTCCCCGCCATTTCCGCTCGTGCTTGTAGCGATAGCTTTAGCCATTCGGGCCACATTTGAGGGAATGGTGACGACACCCTTATCAGACCCTTGCCAGCTGCCATCACAACAAATGATTATACGCTTGTAAGACGCCCTGAGGTCTCGGGGCCTAGTCCCTTGAGTTCTAGCGGACATTGTGAGTGATTTGCGAGAAAGAGAGAAAAATTGATGTCCGAATTCGAGAAATCTAGCAGACTGTCAAGAGGTAAAGAATGAAGCTGTATATGACGAATGAAGAATGAGGAATATGGCCTCGACGAACGAAAGTCCAATTAGTGCTGCTTTGGAGGACTTTTATATCCTTCGCAGCTGAATCGTTTGTGTTGCGTGTTGGTGTCTCTGGTTGCTGCCCGTTTCGGCTGATCTTCAGCTCTCGTCAACACGAAATTAATTGGCAAGCCGCTGTTCAGATATCTTTCTCGTGCTCATTCAGGAGAAAGGGGTGCAAGTAAAATTAGTACTGCAATGCGACATGGAGGTAAATTAAACAGATGGTGGAAAAGGCGGGGAAGGCGGGGAAGGTGGATTTCTATTCGAGATCGCTCACAGGATTCAAGCCCACGCTTATATGTAGGCGTTTCTGGCGTTCAAATTGCGGTCGCACAAGTAATTGCACGAGGCTTCGGTGCTAGAGTGCACCCAGCCGCACAATATCCCTTGCTATAATATTTACTTCGGTGAAGCTCTCGAGTTCCGAGTTCGACCAAGGCGGCTTATTTGGCTGGGGGTAGACAAGAATTGCAGAAGATAAAGACTAACTTGCAGGATTTTTTGTCACATTGGACACGAAAGCTAGTGACACCATACTTATAATTTTTCAGGAGCTGACCCTCTTACTTTCCCGTATAGTCAATCCCGCCCACCATGGCTCCCATCGTTTGCGGCCGCATGTCATATGGTGCTAGCTAGAGAAGTGCTTACTGTTCAGCCGCACACACTCGGGATATCTCTTCGAATGAGAGAAGACATATTCATAATGGTATCGCTCTTACGGCAATAACAATCTGGCCAATAAAATCGGAATTCAGGCTGAAGCTTGAGGGACTTTGCTTCTCATGAACGGAACCATAATCTTACATGTCATAGGATAGTGACAAGGGTAAAGACACCATGCTTAGCCCTCGCGTAACGCAACATGTCGGCCCAGAAATTCGTAGACCACACGAATTGAGAGCAATCTACGCGTGGTTTACCCGATATAGATAGTGAGTGCTATATTATCGTCGTAGCGATCTTGTCGTGCAGGGTACATGTACTCCATTCTCGAGGGAACTCGGTTGTTCCTGGGCGAGGGAAAAGTGGGGAGCTTGCCCAAATGCCTTGGTCAAACCTTGTTATCCATGCAGGCTAGTTCCCCACCCGAGCCTTGAGACTCAGCTAGCGAGTCGCAATCGCAGGTGTCGAATTGGGTTCCGATTTCCTTTTAGTTTTAGAGTTCTCAAAGGTCCCCATCCCATGCTTGCAGGTCCAATTCTCCGCATGACCCAATTCCCGCAGTAGACGGTCGATCCTAGCATTCAGCGCCGTAAGTGGGAAAAAGCTATTTTTTATTTACTAGATGCTAGATTCGATATATATGCATACATGTAGATGAGTGTTAATTGTGGAATGAAGCCTGGTGCATGCACTTTATGCACGCCGAAATCACAACTGCCTGCGAGAATGAAGCAAGAGAGGAACCCTCCTTTTCCCAGGGATTCGACAGAGCAATTTACCTCGTTGGACAATTGCAAGACATCAGGTCATGCATTTGTAGGATTCGTAGAACCCGCTCGCGCTCGCACAACGCGGCGGCAGCAAAAGTGAGCAGCTGGCAGGCTAGCCTCACGAGACAAAACCGAGCTATATGTAATTAGAGCTTATATTGATTAACTCTTGTCGGTAAATTAGTAGACATAAATTACATGATTTGTAGTCAGCTAGATAATGCGACGGCTTTTGGACAGCTATAGTCGCCCTAGCCCCACCACCGGTTTCGGTATGACGACCAGCTACTATCAAGTCCCACCCTCGCCTATTTGGGGAGCCAGGGGCAGGTCGATCGGTGGGGTTTAGGTGCTTGTGTAACCCCTTGTATATCAAAAGGATAAATTTTTTAACTCCGTCTCGAGGTGCAGGGGCATCAGCAATATAGTAAGTAAGCACTTATGTATTAGTGGGTATTTAATTATAAGTGCTTATGAAATACACTGTCACGAATTCAAAATTCTCAATGACGGCTAACGACGGCCCGGAACTTATGTTAATTACGAAGTTCAAAAAGCCCGTGCATCTCGGCTCCATCATCGCGTCGTTTACTAGAATCTTTTGCAACTTAAATGAGTATCACGATCCTCCGCTTGCTTGCGGAGAAAACGCAAACGGAACTCTCCGTCTCGATTCGGACTCGCGAACTTCGAGCTAGCACTAACCCTTTTGGTATAAATATAATTCCGGACCTAGCTACTGGGTCGGGGCCCTAGTCGCTGGCTAATGGAGGCCTGCTTCCCAAGACTACCCAGCGATGTTGGGTCCGACAACGATTAAAAAAAAGAGCCAACAGAGCCAAAGAGGGGGAACCGCTGATTGACACATGTCTGAATGGCACAAAGCCGTCGGCAAGGTGTTCAGCCACCCCGCGGAAGAACTAAGAGTAGTTTCCACAGGAGATAGTTGTACTGGCAGAAAATCATAAACCAAGTTACGTGAAAGTTGCGCATACTCTTAAGTTGGGGCCTCCAGCTACTGACTCAGCAGAGAGTTGTCATCCCTTGCTTGTGTAATCCAACTGAGAGTATGCTCTTTACAACCCCTGCAGCTTGTCTTTTAGAGAAAGCGCATTGGAAACAAAGTCTAGTAAATTTCCGTCAAAGTCGAAATCGAAACCGAAATCTTGATATAGATCTACAGATGCGACATCAGTGCCCATCTGCCCGGGTTACGAAACCGAACCAAGACGCCAGACAGTAGATATGAAATAGGAATTCACAATCTAAATTGCAAAATGTCGTCGGTTCTCATCGAGAATCGTTTACAACCCGCTCTTGTCCCTTCTGTGTAACCACTCCCAACAATACTCCTACGGGTTGATCAAGGTCTAGATCTTAGGGGTGAAAAAGAAGAAAAGAGGGGAAAAAAGAAGAGGAGGAATAAGAAAAAAGAAAGAAAAAATAAAACTCTTGTCAGTTTGTACAAATCGCACACTGCACGCCGCCAATTGAGATTCCCTATATGTGAAAAGAATGCAACAGTATGTGAGTAGCCTGGAGAACAGCCCGTATTACCATTCCTCCCGGCGCTTTCCAACGTTCCTCCTTGCGGCTTAATGCAATGCTCCCCTTTGAATTCGATCGATCTTGCATGAATAGGATGCTAAATGCACTGATCCGAAACTATTTTCGGCAAGGTGAATTCAGCTAGGAGGTTCTTCGAGTATGAAAGACCTTTTTTGTATTTAAGGGATGCGCGACCGCCTTTGTTGTTACAAGAGAAATAGCCATTTAAGTAGATCAATTCCTCCAGCATATGTATATTGGATTGGATTTGAAAGCTATGTGATAGTTCCTTGCTACGATCTGCATGATAGCGTAAAGTCGAATCCAAATTATCTCGTCAAACCCTACGGAGCAGGTAGCTCTAACTCAGCTTAGTATGCGTTTCTTGTCCTCCCTCGTTCTTTTCGAGTTCGCTCTCTTCCACCTCTCCCTCTCTGAACCAATTCCTACTACTCCCCGTGGTGTTCCCAAACGTGAACCCTTCTGGACTCGTAATTACAAGACCATTTACCAAATCTACAACTTTACAATCTTCCCGAACCAGCTCCCCATTATCGCCAACGCCGCCAATCCCAACATACCCCAAATCGCTCATCTCTTCAGTCCTACTGTCGCCGGGCGCATCCAAGATATCGGAAACTTTACAAACTTCCGCACAAGTATTGAATACTTCTTCGGCCTGGCGCCTATTCCTCGAGAGCCACTCTTCGTCGCCATATCCGGCTTCGACCTGACCCAATTTTCCACAGACTGCCCCGAAGTCGCAGCCAGCACCGTCTATTTCACAATATCTGTCGCCGATCCTGCCCAGCCAAACTTTGGGAAAGTGATCACGTACCTCAAGCAAACCGGATTCTGGCATTTTGATGACCGAGGGAGAGTCGACTACTATGATCTATACATACCCGCGCTGCAGGACTTCGCAAAGATTGCAAATGGTGCCGATTTCGATCAAGAGCTCGTGCAGCTGCTGGCAACGAAGCAGATTTGCGAGGGTGTCACGCAAGCGTGCACCGGGCCGAATGTACAGTATCCAGCGCTGTTGAACCTTCCAATAGGGAGTTTGATATCTTCGTTAGGACTCGATAAAGGGGTCGTTAAGCAGCTAGGACTGAACACGCTAAACCCGGCGTCATTGAATTGTTTTAAGCAGTTGATTGCGAAGGACTTTGGAACATTCGACAAACTATGGGCGGATAGTGTAACTTGCAGGATTGTGCATCTGATCCTAGCCGTGGTGGACCCAGAGGAACATTGTCCACATGTTGGGCCAACCGGGGGCGGGAAGGTATGTTCTTCTTCTTCTTTTTGCAATCTTCTAGCAACGATGAGAGTGCTAACAAGTTTATTTAGTGTGTCGACTGGTCATATACAGACAGGCTATTCAATGACGCCTCATTGTTTAAGGAGAAGTATCGGTTCAGGTGCTCTGGTAGATATAAAACTGAACTTTAAAGTGCTAGCAAGCATTTTACGGCCGACGTGGATTAACGAACTTCATGTATGCTCTAATTAATAATATTGTATCTAAGCAAAAATACGTAATTACTTTTACTGCAAATATACTTAAGCTTGTTTGTGCTAGTGTAAAGCATGCGGTTCTATTCTTCCAAATACTTCACTCGGTGCTCATTAAAGGAGGCGCACTCATGCGCTCATTAAGTCTGGTCGAAGAAGCCGTTGTATACAATTGTAGTTAAGGGCTGTTGCGTTTAGTGTGTTGTTGCTGACAATCATAGCGGATACCAGCCTATAGCTAGGACCCTCAGTACCTGTTGGTCTCTTCTGCTTCCTTAATATGCATTTTCATTCGGGAAAAACAAATGCCACGAAGAGTAAATAGTAAATACGGTATATAGATATGGGAGACCTCCATATTGCATATATTGAATTTTGTTAAATCTGTACGGCAATCCGTCAGTGTGCTCGCTATACCTATATATCCGCCAGTCCCGCTGGTACATGAATGCGGATCGGTGCATGAACAGTGAGTTCAACCTAAAGGAAGAAAGGAAGAGAAAATGCAAAAACTCCAGATATATGTCCCCTATCTCCAATGCCGGTCGTGATATTCGATATAGTGTCCGACGCCAGCGGCTAGGGTAAATGATACTATAGAATGATGTACGCCCTCCCACCTAGTAATGCAAATGTTTCGATGGCTGGTCTACGCCTAATAGCCTATCGGTTGTGTATCCTGACCCATGGCCATGACGGGCGCCTCGTGTCGTATATACGTCGCATTTGAATGCACTTCGATCCCAAGTTGCATCTGAACTATTAAACTCTTTTCTTCTGCTCATGGTGTAAAAGTTAGAAGGGCTAGTAGAACGGGGTTAGCCCTTCGTATCCTCGGATCCTCTCGCTCTAGATAGTTTTAATCGTTATTGCATTGTCATCCGCGTTCCAACTCCTTGACGGTCTCTTCAATCCACGAGATTCTTTCTATGGGTTCTCCCTCCAGCAACTTCAACGAGCCCTTGCACAACGATTGGACAGAACCGATCCACCAAAAGCTGTCAACACTGCCGCTTTCATCCTTCCATTCTCCCCTCAAACACAAACCCCGAACGATATCTCTGATCTTCCACAAGCCGGCGTAGTAATGTGCCGTGACAAGATAAGCTTTGACGCTTTTAGCTCTAAATCGTTTTATCAGCGACGGCTCGGCCGTACTAATCCACTCTAACGCCATCTTTAACAGACTCGTGGCGTTGGCGGTATCAAAACTTAAAGGATCTTCCCCTGTTATTACAGAAAGTATGACGACCAATCGCTTCATCGTATCTTCGTTAATCGCCCTATCATCCCCGGAAGCCGCGTACTCTAGGCCCGGAAACTTGTATTTCCCCAGGTACGATTTTGCCGCAAACGCACTCCGGTTATTCCAACCGGAAACAGGCGTTGGCATATCAATCCCACAATTCTTAGCTTCCACCAGCATGCTTATAGCCCCACGGGCCAGCGAAAAATATGTATCGAAGCTATTCTCGAAATTGTCGACAGGGCAGGACATTATGTACATTGAAAGAAGGGCAGCCGTGACGAGAACCACGACCCATGATTGCTTGCTCATCGTTGCTACTTCGGCGCGATTGGCTAATGCGGACCGGAAATTCGAAAGCGATCTGACGTAACACGAAATCTCCTGGGCTGTCCGAGCAGGTTCCTTTCGGAGAAATCGACGGTGGGCGGCGGAAATAGCTACAATTATGTTGTATAGGTACGGTTGCTGTGATATCGATAGAAAGTTAGTGGAGGCCCTTCAAAGATTCGAGTACACTTGATAGCATACGGCATATGTGAACTCAAAAGTAACCTGCTGCCAGTAGCCCGTATCGTAAAACTGCATGGGAAGTGTACGATACGTGAAACTTCGAAATAAATCCAGGTATTCAACTTCTGAATTTATCGAACCCAACTTGTCGTCGTGATACAATCCTCCTTGCAGGAGGCATGTCGAGGGGGCACTTTGCCATCTCGAGAGTTCAAGACCGCTAGGCGACGTAGCGGGGTATTGCTCAGCTCCCGATTCCGGAAGGAATGGATTTTCCTGAGAGTCGGGTGCATTTTCACCAAACTCGATGAAAACAAATCTATTAGCCCCCTGCTTCCGCTGAGGTCGCTTCCGGTTCTTTGGTTGAGCTCGTGGCGGGATTGATTCCTCGTAATGGCACTCAATCTTGGAGCGCAGGCAGCCCTGGCAGCTGGGTTTGCCCTCGTTACACTAGGATGCTTGCAATGTGGTCAACTCAAAATCCTAGGCAGGATATCGATAGTGGTAGTAAGAGTGGTATGAAAAAAGGGTATTGAAAGCAAAACGTTTAAAACTCTTTTGTACCTTTCTTCTTTTCTGTTTGCATTCTCTACACCCGGTTCGTGTCTTATGATGAAAGCGTCGCACTCGAGATGCAGAGTTCGAGTCGGCGGATTTCTCTTGTCGGTAATGAATGGTAGTGTTGTGGGGTGTGAATGTGGCTGGCTGCAAACTAATAAATGGGCTGTCCAGCACCCTATCCATGCTGAAGTACTTGGGTGCTTATATATGACCCCTAAGTACGCTATGTGAGGATGTAGCTATAAGGAAGTGGAGATTTTCTGCCCTATTTGGTACGAGATATCCGCATATACAATAAACTTAAAAAAGCCGCCGTGCGACCGTCCCCCAGTTGCGCTGCTGGGGGTCTTATATATTTCGGAAGCTAATAATTTGGAAGATAATGTTAAGGGGGGCGTGGGAGAAACTGGCTTTCTAGAATATTTAAAACAGCGAATTTGGTAGCCTGCGAGGCCGTAAATGCAGGCTAAGTACCACGAGGAGCAGAGACCCAATATCGCTTCTTTGAAAAGGTCCCACCTTTATTCCATTTCCCTTCTGAACGTGGGGCGAATCGCACTCGGTTTTATTTCCAATCGGCATTCTCCAGTGTTAGGGTTTCCTTGATTCAAGTGGATCTCTGGGGACCCTCTAGGCCCGTTTAACCCACATGCGGGGCACGGAATTCAACGCTTAGGCCGCCTTTTTTAAACATCAAGAAAACAAATATTAAGCCTTGCTGACCAGAGCCTGGCGCAAAGTCCTTTTTGGCTTTGGTATTGAGTAGCGGCTGGCAAAATATAGCTTTGTCAGAGGCAGCCAGTTTTCCTTGTAGCCCCTGTCCATGCATGGTTTTTGCATGCAAACCGGGCCGTGCACCGCATCAAACCCTGGCCTTTGCACCATATGGAAGCGGGCTGCAATCAAAGAGAAAAAACATATATGCGGAATATCTGTCCTCGTGAAAGTGCATGCAACTGTCGCCATCTTAGATTGTGTGCCGACATCTTCGCATCCAAGAAATGGCCCGAGACACTAGAATTCGAAGCGAGTACCCACAACACGCCTCGTCATTATTAGAACCAAAGACCTCATATCAAGATTCAAACTCTCCTAGATTTAAATGGCCTGCATCTACCGCATTCTTAATAAGTCTTTGTTCTTGAATCTCAGAAATCCTTTTCCATGATCAAAGGGATGACTAAACAGATGAGTAAGCTAATTAATTCGACCGCTCGCGTACCGCGGCTGAAAATATAGCAGCATCGAAGGCGGCGCCAATGCACACCATGTCATGCAGATATCTAGATTCGGCCGGGCAACTCGAACCTGTATATATCTTCAAGAAGATCTTCCGATTTGAAGGGAGCAATTCGAAATCTGTTTTCAGAACTATGAATGGAAAATTCTAGAATTCAAGATCGATTTGGACATCCGGACATGCACAGGGTTCTAGAGCATATGTCCTCAGAGCCGCTTTTATTTACAGCTCAGTGCTGACCGAGTAGCAGTTTCGCGGGAAAGGTTTATATACCCTAATGGATCAACCTAAGGTTTGAAAGTTTTATAGGAATCCTGCGATCATAATAACGTTATACACATGCCAGAAATTCCAAGGAGGAGAGGGTTATAATTATGTTAAAATCGACAGAGTCGCCGTCCAGCAGGATACTTTGTTTCTGTAGATATATGCCTGAGAATTTTATGTCCATCAACCCTGTATCCAGTTTATACTCTATACCTAGCTAATAGGCTACCTTCCAAAATTGCAGACTTTCGAAAAATTTCGCTAACTTGGCCTATCGCCTATAGTCTCGGTTCATTTCTCCTCCAAGATTATTCATTGAGAAATCTAGAGCTATTAAATTTAATCATGGAGCATATCAGCAACAGCAGGCAGACTTAATTACTCAACCTAGCTCCGCTGGTCGGGCCAATTCAGAAAGCTTAGTGTCGGTTGAGTAAGAGTGTCTTGATATATATTTGGGACCACAGATAACAACCCTAGATCAGAGAATCGTATCTCCACAAACTATCATCTAGGCTGACCTTCTATAAGCTTATATAATTATATTTATTTATTTGGACCGCAAGCAGAATCATCGCGACTTCCAAGTATATTTATTTGTCATTCGGTATCTCTGATTTTCAAAAACTCGAATCGCAGCAGGGGATATTTGCATTTCGATGGGAAATAATGACCTAGTCTTCGCAGCCGAGCAGATATACAACATTCCAACATACACTAAATGAACGATTGGGTACAAAAAATCACAAACTTAAAAAGTCGCCTAAATATGAATCTCAGGTACCGCTAGGCTTTGGAGGTGGCTCCATAACCCACGGGACCCCATAGAGACCCTTCAGAGCTAAGCACTTCGCCTTCGACTCATCATCCTCCTTCGAGCAAACATCTTTCGTCCAGTCAGCGCAGGCAGCGCCCGTACCCTTAAGAACCATTCCCGTCATCTTCTTATCCTTCGATTTGATCTCAAACGGGGGTATTCGTCCCCCTTCTTTAGGATCACATATTTTCACGACGACGCGCAACAGATGCCAAATAACAAACCTTGAAATCCCAACGCCATGGCTAAACTGCCCTTCTCCGCAGAGCTCAATACGACCGAACCCTCCGGCGCTGGTACATTGGACGGGAGTGCAGTCCGCCCACTTCTTAGCATCGTTGAGCGAACGGGAAATGCTGATTACACCAGGCGATGTCCATCCGATGACCTCGTAGTGTCCTTTCTTATCGAGGATCGCTTGCGCCGCGCCGTAGAATTCTTCGACAAGCGCTATGGCGTCGCCAGCGTTGCCGCACTCGAACCAAAAGTGCTCCTGAGCTACTTTAACGTCTTCATCGTCAAGTTCGCCGATCGGATCCTGGATGCCCTGTCGTTTGGTGAGGCTTGAGGGTGAGAGTTTTGCGTCCTGTTGTGGAGGTTGTTAATGTATGAGACCGTTCACTACTATCATGAGCTTGGGATATACGTCCGAAACTGACAGGATCTGAAAATTTGTTAAGATCTAATTCCACGTACTCGCCCCCGGATTCCGTCGTCCTTTTCACTGCTTCATATTTTGCTGCCCCTGAGTCCTTCTCAGGCTATGCGGTCGATGAAGTTAGCTTTGCTAGGGCACAGCCACAATTGTATGAATCATATGCGACTTACGACTGCTAGTCCTTGGATGCCTCGAAGCAGGATTAAAAGAGTCGCTATGTTCCTGAAAATCATCACGACTATGGCGATTTTTCTGGGTTTCTGCTGAATAATTGGACGGTGGTAACTTGGGTATGTAGACTTGGGGACATAGGCGACAGATGCTGATGGTGCCGATTATTTCGGTAGCGAATCATGTCAAAACCAAGTAGAGAAAGACTTTCAACTAGATGGCATCCGCATTTGGTAGATTTTATTGGTATGACCGTCAATAAGTTAGTTCTATATAGCTATGTCCACGGATGTATCGATACTAACATTTCTTCTTCAGAATGTCAAATCCGAAGGCACAGAATGCGTTGTTAACATGTTGGCACAAATTCCAACATAGCAGACTATGCCATATCTTCTCGGTTCTATTAATCTAATCTATGAGAAGCTACATTCTAATATACCCATTCATTAAATAAGGTTTGCCTTTCTAAGACAAATATATTTGGATAGCTCCATATGGGAAAAGAAGCTTGTAAATGCATTGTTAATTGGGGTATATATACAGGAACTGAAAGTAGAAAAAAAAATATTTTATCATAACAGGTCGTTAGAAGTCAAATTTAAAAATGGTATATTCCAGAAAATAGCCTCCCAAAAAAAAAAAGGCTTTGAATAGCCGGTCGGCGAGTAGTCTGAATCCCGCCGCAGTGTTATGCAAAACCGTTAAATGCCATATATCAATGAATAAGATATGCAACTCCAAGAATCCCCAGGGACCCATGCGTCTTTGCCGCCTACATCCAACATTCCTAGGGAATCAATGCCGCAAACTGTTGTCCTCATTCGATCTTGCAGGGCTCTGGCCTTCGCCGCTCTTGTCGGTTATTGTAGCTATCGTAATGGTCGATGTGGGACTAACAGGAGGGCTCTCGTTCGTTTCAGCGACTGTTTCAGGAACTACCCCCTTTGGCAGTCTTCTATGAGGCGGGCTGGTGTTGTACGAGTAGTGGCTATCCAACTCCCCACCGAACGGTTTACCATGCGCTTGTCTTGGTGGTGTAACAGGTGGCTTACTCGAGTTTTGTTGGAGTCTCGTGGCGGCGGTTGAACTGAAGGAGTGGTCAATTGATGCTATATCCGGTCTAGTGCTTTCCAAGGAACTTTTCGGAAGCGGTGGGGGGCTTAGGCCCCCGTTGCCACCAAAACCGTCCGATGCACCGCTACCCGTGCTGGAAACGCTAACAATCGAAGACTTGGACTCATTGACGGAGGACATCATGTTCATGGGGTCCAGAGTGCGTTCGTTGGGTGTAGGGATGTAGGTGTTATGCAAAGACCGGTCGCTATGGCTTCTTCTTAGCTCCTCAGGCTGTTGTGGGTAAGGGTTCTGCGCCTGATGTTGTTGGTAGACACGTGGGCCTGTTGCAAATTTGGGTGGTGCCCCCAAGAAGCTAGCTGTGGAGTCGCGACGCAACCCGGATGGACCATGAGACTCTCGTCTATTGTGAGTTGCACCCCCAAAGGAATCTCGTCGCATCTGGGCGTACGTGGTAACAGACTCCTTCTGTGATGAGCCTTGTGATGCCCCCGTGGGGTTCCCAACCGCTGAAGATGGTGCCCTACTATATTGAGGCCTTGGGAAATTGTTATAGGGAGTAGGAAAGTGTGCTGACTCGTTGTGCGGAGCATTCGCATTTGACGGGTCAGCACCGAAAAATGACCAATTGTTAAAGTTTTCGGCATGAATCTGGTCGCCGGGCACGCTTTCGGATATTGGTGAGGATGAATCTTGAGCGGAAGAAAGGGGTGCTCGGGGCGGATGAGATTTGGTTTCGGGTATCTGTATCTTGGAGATTTTAGGCCTGTGGTTACTTGACCTTGAAGAAGATGGACGAGGTGTCAATTCGTCCGCGTATGTTGCTAGTGTGGTTGGAGCGGTATCAAATGCTGAGGTGGAAGGTGATGCGGCTGACTGATCATGGGAGTATGTGTTCTGTAGAAAGGATGGCCGCCGTACAGAGTATTGCTGATTCGGAAAAACATGACTAGCTAGGTTTGCAGTAGCTGCCTGAGCTGCTGCAGATGGGTTTCGCAGCGATCCAGGCGGGGCGGTAAGTGGAAAGAGACTGATGGAACCGCGCGGGGTTACGGGCGTGTAAGTGAAACTGGAATTTGAGGGGGATTGACGAGAGTGTCGGGAGCGGGTTGGTGTCAAAATATGTACAGAGGAAGGTGGTGAAGGAAGGAGGACACTGTCGCGAGTCTGAAGGGTCATATCTTCTGGAACCTGGGTATCATGGAAATTGCTGTTACTGCCGCTTGATGAGTGGGAATGCGAACTCTTCTTCCGACCGGAGCCAGAAGGTCGCTTCTGAATCTCGGCGAGGTGAGCCGATGGGTGGTTTTCCTCGTCCGTGGGAGGTAGTGGTGAAATCTGACGACTGGTCTTTTCAGAGCTCCCAAGGGAGGTCTTGTGAGAACCTATTGACAGGGCTCTTCCAATGCCAGGACTGATGCGGCCTGTAATATGGGATATCGAATTCATGAATTCCAAAGACCCCATATCCCGCATCATTGATTGATTGTCGTTTTCGTCTCGGACCACCTTGACATCAATCATTGCCCTGCTTGCATCTTTCGATTTATGTCTACTATGGTTTCGCACCAGTTTCCCTTCCCGAACCGACACTCCCCTGGTCAGACCTTCTTGCGACCATGCTACCGAGTAGTTGTCTTCCACGATACCATGTTGCTGCCACTCCTTTATTTTCTGCCGTCGCCGGTGCGTCCTTACTACTATAAATATGAGAAGGACGGCCGTCACCACCAGGAGGACTCCAAGAACACTGATTGTAGGAATCAGCACCCTTAGCTCCATATCTTCGATTTATGCCGACTTTCTGAGGCTAAATTCTGAACATTATCCTTTGCTTCCCCGGTCGGACCGATTCCAAACTGCCGTTTTAGACAAATATCAAAGATTGCCTTTGTGAACTTTGAGGAGTCTGATATGTTGAAGCCCTTTTGTTGTGTGCTGTTGCAATATTGTCTAACAACACTTGTCGCGATTAAATAGAAGTTCCAGGCCTTGATACAAAACTAGAGATCGAGAGGGGTTCCTATGAATTTGTATAGTTCGAGATTTCTATCAGGCTTCAGTTCGGAAAGGCTGAAGCCCGCGAGGGATGCTATTACTTTTAAGCTCGACAGTCTGAAGGCCTTAACTCTAATCTACGAGGCCGTAATTTGAGTTGCTGCTGCAAAATCGTATGCGAAATTGTTGGCTGATAGAATAACCCCGTTGCTGAAGAGTTTGTAAAGTTTAAAATAGCGTTCAGCAGGAACCGGCCAACTGATTCAGGAACGGGCCCAAAGCTAAATTTCAAGTTCGTAAATGGTGGAGGGAAAAAAAAAAAAAAA
>LDUD01000123.1:182218-198248 GCA_012184295.1 Dactylella cylindrospora
GGGAAGGAAAAAAAACTAGTCTGGAAGAAAGTGGACGAGAACGATTGAAGTCGAAAAGAGAAGTATCAAGAACAACCAAAGAGCTAGCTAGGGTCGGGGAAAAAGGTCGAGAAGCTAGAATTAGGAGGAAACGAGGAATAGATTAAAGGAAACGGAAAAGAGCGAGGAAGAAATTATTCGCTTGCTGCAATTAATATTATTATCATCCGTCGAGGACACTTAGATCCCGTATGCAAGCTGCAAGACAGGCCTGTCAAAAATGGCTGGGAAAGGACTGAGTGGTGCTTCGCTAGTCGATACAAGACAAGACTGACGTTTTCTTGCTTGCCAAACTTTTGAATCATGGACTCCTTTCGCCTACCCTTTTCAGCCAACAGAGGCGGGGATGAAATGATTCCACACGATCCACACCCTCCCCAGAGCTCTTTTCCCGTGTCCAACGTTAGTTTTGTTGGTCTCCGATATCGTGTGATAGAGAGAATGCGTGCGTTCCTGCAGCACAAAAAAGGTACAAAGTAGCAAGGCCAAAAATGAGACTAGACCGGCGTACAAGTTATCTACCCTCCTGAAACAGCAACTCCGAATGTCAAGCGAACGCGAATGACGCCAAATAACACAATCTCGTGGCTATCGTGGTATTATCTCGGAAGATGCGAAACCGGTCGGCTCCTTTACCTTGTTGCTTTCCCAGAATGTCGGTATTCCCTTTTTTTTTTATGTTCTTTGTTTTTCTCGCAAATATATGGGCCAAGGAGGATGTCGTAAAGTCGTAGCAGACAAGCGAGAAATAGGATGTAGAGAACGTATTTGTACGTCGATCCTGCAGAACTGGAGAAGGTTTGCCTACGGTGGAGACCGAATTGAAACGGCGGAGACTGTGCGGGTGACCTCTCGGCGCAGCGATCTACTTTGCATCACAGTTTCACGACTGCAGGCGAAGGGAAAGGCACAGAACAAGAAAACATACAAAAGCGAGATGGTACGACGGAGCGCAAAAAGCGGAGATGGTAACAAAGAAAAGAAAAATTAACAATGAGCGACGTGAAAAGTGTCAAAAGAGAACTTGAACCGAAATTTACGATTGGAAATGGGGGAACTTGATGCGAAGGAGAGTTAATATTGCTAAGTAACTTGACAGTGAACGGGAAGTGCAACACAGGCTGGGGACAGAAAAAGAGAGTTTACGGTTGGGCTGTTTCACGGTATAAGGGCCTCAGAATATTCATTTTATCTGAGGGATTATAGAGGTTTGCACTATCCCAGATGAATTATGCTTCCTGGCTTAAGGCTATGCCGGTAATGAGGTGCAAATGGGGTTCCTTTGTGTGCTGGTCCCTTGCTAGGCACTCAAGGGAGGGGACGGCGGACTGCAAGGATGTGGAGCCTACACCTGCATTGTAGTTATCACCTGCATATCAGTGTGCCCGATTATAGCAACTACATTTGACAGAAAGGGCGGGAGGGCTTTCACTCTCGTAATCCAGATCTAACTTTAGAGTGTCTTCTGACATGACAATTCAATGTATACCGCCTACAAACAAATATTCCACACGTCGAAGAGTTTCGGAATTCTGCAAATTAGCACTACTTATATAAACTTCGTAGTCCAAACCAGCACGGGAAAATGGGGGGTGAGCGGAACCGAAGAGATTAGGTTGCCAAACAGATCTACAGCCAAAAGACGAAAGGACATTGGGAAATTACAGCCGGCGAAATTTGGAAAAGCCCGCCTCGCTAAAACGGCGAAATGGAAAGGAAAAAACAAACCTCCTCTGAGTTACTACGTAAAAGAGCCTTTTGCAAGGGGCAGCTCAAGCTAGTGCATATTCACAAGCTCTTTCACCAGGTTTATTGAACAGAACGGCAGGGTAAAAAAGTATATAGCTCAAGGGTTAGATCTCGCGTTTTGCTTACAGCAATGACCACACCATGAGCTGTTTCTTTCATCCAGCTAGTTTAGCCTAGGTTGATTGACAACGTGGACAGGTCTCTCCCCTCAAAGGCCCTCGTTAGCATGTTCCTTGCTCCTTTTTCCAGGTTCGGATCAACGGTCGGGTAGCACATTCTAGTTCACCAAGGCCATTTTGAGTGAAGTGTATCATCAATTTGAAACGTGGAATGCTGGATACATGCAAGGGGCGCAAAATACCATGCTCCCTCCACCAACCGAACAATGAAAAAGAAGGACAAGAAGGAGGACAGAACAATGTAAGGAAGAAAAGTAACCTGGAAATTCCGTCAGCTGACTGGTCAAAGAAGGTATATTGCTGGCTAGTTCATGAAAAGGTGGTGTTGCAATTTAGTTGAACAACACACTCCCTTGCAAGTATTATCTTGCCCTTAACTCGAGACTGAGACGAAACCCCGTTCGAGAGTACCTTTAATCCTAAATTAATTTCTATTTGACAAAGACATTCTTGTTTCCGTAGCATAGGAATGATACGTTTGTGCATGCACCACGCCAGAGGCAGCATAATGACCTCGTTCCGGAGAAAACTGGCTCATAGCTGCAGAGAGCGGAACAAGTCTCTCTAGTAAACCCCCACACGTCCTCGATAATTATCACAGCTAAGAGCCGGTGCTCAAAATGTCACAATCAGTTACTCTGATACACCAAACCCTAGCAACTACTTCACTGTAGCGATGCAAGGATTGAGGTTCCTTGGCACAATCGCACTATTCCTAGCATTGAACGATGGTTCATATGCATTTTCCATGCGATTCCTTTATAAAACGGAAACGGAAGGCTTAGAAACACTGGGAAACACTAATGGTAACATTAGGAACCGCGATTATGACGAGATTGGGACCACTCGAACTTACGAAACCGTTACGGGTGCGAGGAAATGTCGCCCGGTCAAACCAGTTGGGCAGGGCGGTTTTGTACCACACATCGGGATGATTTCGGTTCTCAACGATCCTGTGGTTGGCATCGGTAGGGCAAAATATATCATGTTCTTTATAGACTCGACCTGCCGAATAAATCCATCGATTTTTATCAAGCTCGAGCCACCACCGGATGTTCCTGATGTTGGGAGCATCTCCTACGTTATAAGCTTTATGAAAATCAATACACCGGATGCGAAGAATTGGCGCCCCGCCGATCCGGACGACCCTGCTGACCAAGCGGTAATTAGAAATTACGATCCGCCATCGAGTAGAGACACTGCCAGCCCTAGCTTTGTAAAAGTACAGTACCCGGCGTGGTCTAAGAGAGGCTTAGTAGAGTACCGAGACAACATCGAAATATACAGCAACGGGCGGAATCCCGTCCGATTGGATACGCCAAGCGCTGTCGCAGGATTGCTGAAAAGGCTTCTTAAGGATAACTATGAGGAATGGTGGGAAAAGCAGGAATCTCGGAATCGAGAACGCCGTTTATCTCTTCCTCAACTCCAACCGTTGTTCCAACCTCAATCGCAATCTAGAAACAACGATGACCGAGGCGCACCACCTGACAAGGATCCTTTTGATATATTTACTGACGACTTTACATTTCAGCCCGATGATATTCCAGAATACCTGAGGGTAGAGAGCGCGATATATATGGAAAATGAAGGGAAGCAGAGGGAAGAGAATCAGAGAAAAATTGAGAAGCAATATCTAGATTTGGAAAAAGCCTTCCTACAGCTACGGTCTCAGCACCTGCCTCCGAGCTCTAGGAATCAGATATCAATACAGAGCCAGAATCAAGCATTGGCTAATCTCATGGGTTCGGATATGAACCAACCGCTAGGTAGTATAGAGGAATTTCCGTTGGTACCTCCAACGCAATTTCAGACATTTGGAACATCGCAGAAGAATAAGAAAGCCAGCAATCCAAATCAGCCGTACTTGTTAGGAAACCCAACTCAGAATAACATGGAGTACCAGCAGCCAAGCCTACAAGATTTTTTTCGAGACTATACTTTAGATAATTTTAGAGAGCAGGCGCAAAGTGTTATGGGAATCCCGATCAACTTCAACCAACAATTCGCGAATACTGGACTGCAAGAAAACTCCCAAGGGCCTAGTGCCGCGATACATCAAAGTAGCTTTAGTGGGAACCTACAGAGCAACGATCAAATCGACCTGTCTGGTATGCCCCGTGACAATCAGGATGTGTACAGGCATAATTAATAGTCATAGAGATTTAAAATTAGTCCTGAAGTTGACAGCCATGAAATATATGATCTAGAGGGAAAGCTTATTATATATCCGTGCACCAATTATAAAATTTGGTATAGTAGTACGGACGCCCGATCACGGAGGCTTGGCCCATTGAGCAAATTGGAGCTCAATTTTCTCAATTTGTCGCGTCGTCACATCGTATAGCCTCATTCAAGTAAATATGCCTGTAGCTAAGTATCTCGGCTTGATCTTGCATCTTCGCTAGGTTTCCTAGTCCACGCTTAAATAACCGCGAACATGTGGCAACCGACAAAGCTGCTCGTTGGCCTTTCTTTTCTAGCAACCATCAACAATCATGCTCAAGTATTAGCGTGGTATGGGATTTTTGCCAAGGACGTGGAGGATGGGCCGGCGACAGACATGAGCTTGCTTCACGAAAAGGGTGTTAAATGTCAAAACATTGCCAACGTCCGGCCTAATAAGGCATCTTTCCGCTTCATTAACATAGTCAATCTCCCGTTCGATGATGATAAAATCGAGGCTCTCGGTTTTTGGCTCAAAGACGGGGAGTGCATAGTAGCTCCAGATATTATTATTCGATACGCGAAAGGCTCCAACTTGGATGGAGCATACCTGGTCGACCTTGGAGGCCGACGGGTAGGTCAAGGCCTCGGACTGTCGAGGCATTATGGATACTTTAGTCCGTTAACAAAGGACGACAAATGGTTCCGGGAATACATTTCGGCCGATCTTGATGAGATATACAGTAGTCAGTTCACCAGCACAGGTCAGCGGAACCCAGATACG
The DNA here is from genome assembly GCA_012184295.1 of Dactylella cylindrospora. Lineage (NCBI taxonomy): Eukaryota > Fungi > Ascomycota > Orbiliomycetes > Orbiliales > Orbiliaceae > Dactylella > Dactylella cylindrospora. Next base: position 187,136 of record LDUD01000123.1, read on the forward strand.
GATAAAGGGTTGCCGCCACTATACGTCATTAGCAACATTCGGACGGGCACAGTGGAATACCACACCCTTGGGGCGCCGCCGTATGTTCAATACTATCCCTTAAGCTTTGTAAATGAAGACGACCCACAGCGCTCGAATGAACTAGCGATCAAGTTGCTCCGAAGCACGACAGCGGATCAGATTAAGAATAAGAAGGAATACTCGATCGGGACGGCCGAAAAGGATCTGAGGGATGTGCCACGCCTGGAATGGCTAGAAAAACAGCTCCAGAAGTCAGGATATGAAGCATACAAAGGAGATGCCGAGGAAAAATGGGAGTTGGATGAGGATTTTATCGACAAGGAATTGCGCTCGAAGGTCCTAAACAATAACCGACTATGTTTGATACCCAAAAATCAAATGAATTTCGACCCGACTAGACCTAGAAAAATTCGAGATCGAGTTGAAGAGCAGGGCTCCCCCGATCGGGGAGAAGAGGAGAGATTTGAACAACGTCAATTCCTATGTCTACAACAGCAAGGCAAGATGCACCCGACCCAAATGATGAGTTTTAGGGAATTTTCAAACAGTAGACCTACATCAGCGAACCCGGTGAGAGACTTCCTCGAGTACACGAGATCTAATTCGGGAAAAGAGGCGAAAGCTATAGCTACAAAAGGTCAGATTGGCCTCATGAACCAATCTCCTCAAAATCAACAAGACAGAGGCACGACCACAGCAGGTTGGGATAATAAGCCGCAGACATCTCCAAATACGAATGAATTTGACGATGTTGCGGATACGCAGCAGAAGGGTATACAGGATCTAATGCATCTATTCCCAAATTATCACAACTACTATCAACCAGGTCAAGACCCCCTTCCGAAATATTGGGCAAGTTCAGTAAGTTCCCATACAGGCTCTCGGAGTTAATATTACGAGCCACCACATCAGGCTTTAGTAGGAGACAGTGACAATAACCAAGTGGAATCTCAGAACGAACCGGGACAAGCTACATTTAGTAGCAATAACGATAACACAGCGCAAGCGCCCAATGTAGAACAGAATGAAAGAAAGCCCGGGGATATAACCAACAGCCCGATGGCATCCAAAAACAGTCCGGCTTTTATTGAGATTGAAAGCGATGACGACGAAAAGGAGCAGATATTGGTCCAGAACGATAGAATGGTAACTGAGGATACCGTCAATACTCGGTCACGATTACAACCCGACGCGCCTCAAATTGAAATAGAAAGCGATGAAGATGAAACGATATCGTTAGCTCTGAACGGACAAGGTAGAATGCTTGTTGAAAATACGGGAGAAAAACAAGTGGAATCAGCTGACCTAGCCAACAATCAAGAGGCGGCTAAGCAAGAACCTCGGACTGAAGGGAGGCAGCTAGCCGCCAATTGGCGGCCGCGGTTCTCCAGTACGAAAAATCCGATTATGATAATTGATGATAATGATGAGATTAATGACGCTCCCTCTGCTTCTCGGAGTCAGCTCACTTTTGCAACTGACTTGAATAGCGATGCTCTCGAACAAATACCCGCCAATGAAGAGGGCCCGAGTACACCTAAGTTCGGAGGGGGGCAAGAGAAATCGGTACCAAAGAAACAAAGGGTCAGCCGATTCTCATTTAACCCACCAATTCCTACAGATAATCAAGCAGTTATCCTCCCTAGCGCGCAGAACCGAATCTCAAGCGTTAATTGGAATACTCAGAGCGATAGAGCAACAATGTCACAAAGCGGGTCCAAATCAATTACGCTTGAAGATACCGAGAACGCGTCAGATAGGATTGACGAGAATGCAGACGAGAGCACGGATACGAGTAGCCTCAGAAGGTCAGCTCGGGACGGGACTCCGACAACGAGCCAAAGCGTCAATGACATGGGAAACCTCAGTAGAATTACTAAGCTGTTCCCTCAGCTGCGGGGTGGAAAACCTAAAATTGCGAGAAAGAGCACCAAGGGTAGACCACCAAGCTATGATGAAAATTACTAAGGATACTTATCTGTTTTTGACATCGAGACCAATAATTGTCTATGCTGGTTAGCCCAATTATAGGGTGGCTATATGTGGAGTTTCGGGGCCTAATATTGATTTAAAGGTTGATTAAAAAAATTCTGGTAGTTGGATCATAATATTGATATGAGAGAAACTCTCAAACATGGGCTGGTGGTTTCCGACTACCATTTATGTATATGAACAGCCAGATTAGCCATTAAATTTCTCAAAATAGATCAAAGTCTCGCGGAGGCCAGCCCTGTAACTGACCTCTTGTTGGAATGATTGTGGTAGGAATCGCCTGCTTTCCACTTCTACATCTGATCATATCTATATAGAGCTTAGGGTCGATTGGATATGGGTCTTCGAATAGACCTCCTAATTATAACCTAGGAAGGCCTTCAAAATGTGGGCTATGAATCGCTTAAGAGTTTATAATCTAGTCATCATACACCTATTCTATCTCGCACACCCGGCGCTTTGTTTCTTCGGCTTTGGGGGCCTCAGGACCTCACCCAAAATCTAGCCGACCCCCAGCTCCTCCAAGCCCAGTCTTACTCTTTCGATTGAAGCGAGGCTCCAGAATGCGTGAAATTTCCCGACCCATCTCTTACGCCTTTCTCTACAATATGACTCCTCGGCTTCATGAATCCTCGAGGAGGCCAATCAGATGCAAACCCCCTTAGGGCCATTGCGTTTTGGGAAGAAATAACCTTTGAGTGTGGAAACGCCACACCGTCGTTGGTTGTATATCTTCGCCAGGGCCCCAATCTTCAATATTTCGACCTAGAACCACTTGGGATGGAAAGGGCCTTTTCGAATTGAAAGCAGATTGTGCCAGGAGATGCCCTTTGGAACAAATACGTAAAACCTGAATTGGGTAACCCGGATGTAGACCACGCAGATGCATTCATGAAGGATATAATTCGGAATCCGGCGGACCATACCAAGTGTTTGCTACACAATCCATCATGCAGCCTGAATTTCCTGAGGGAACGTTAAGGACCCTTTTCATCAAGGAAGCTTTTCAAGGTCATACGAAAAAGATGTTTCAGTTCATCTGGAAAAATATTCTGACGGATCTTAAAAATAGAGATGAGCTCGAGGTTGGAAGTAATGCCATATCAACGGCTAAAGGCATTACCGCAGAGCTGGAGAACGGCGATGGTTTGGGTTTCCCAAGCCTGGCCAACAATGTGAATGAGGTTTTGAAGTCCACCAAGAAACAATCTTCTAACGTTGCAAACCCCTTTATGGAAGCTGTGGAACCAAAGCTTCCGTTCGCTAGTCAGCACCAGATAAAGGTGGAAGTGTCAAGCGTTAGCGATCCCCAGCAGATTAACCAAGGCGAGATAGACCAGAGGAATGCTGGCCGATCTACCGACCCAAGTTTTACCGATCAAATTATTTTAGAAAATATAAATAAAGGGCCCAATACGTCTGCTCTTCAGTAGATACCAGAATCACAGGGACAGGTCGATTTACAGTTCCTAAAAGATCGAGCCGTGAAATTATTAATTCAGAGCGTAGAGGCTTATGAACACTCTTAAAAACCCGAAACAACCCTCCTTCCTAGTGAGAGACTCGGGCTGAGTGGCACAATACACGAGATCCTCAATCCGAACTCTAACAACCTGGTTCAAGAGCAGAGGGATTCTCAAATTAGGGTTAAGAAGGAAACTCTTCAACCGGCTAGATTTGGAAAGCAGCGCCGTGAACCAATCAAGGTCAAAGAGGAGAGCGTTGAACAAATAAAGGTGATGAAGGAAACTCTCGAGTCAAAGCCGCAGCCTTCTACTGGAGGACCAAAGCTAGAGTATACACCTAGTGACCCCCTCGGCCCTCGCCCTGGATTGCGGACTTATATCTCAGATTTGATACCAAATTTCACACCTAAAAAACTGAAGTCGATGGAGCACAAAGCATCCAAGCGTCACGAGACACCCAAGCGTCTCAGAATATTCAAATATCCGATAATACGCTAAAGGGGTTGGCTAGAAATATGAAAAAGGAGAGCCGCTGATAGCAGGAAGATTATGGAATCATTCCGAGGCCAACGCTTGTAGTTGCATTGAATTTGAAGCCGAAGCTGATGAGCTTTGGAAGCAACTGAAGATAGATAGTGTCCACGGCCATCCCTGGATAGAGCATATGTATAATACAGCCTGATACGCCCCTCGAACCAGTCCATGCCAGGGCCTTTCAACCATGATAGCTTATTTCCTCACTGTGAACTGGCGGTGCCTCATGTCTACCACAACACAGCTCGAAATTCAAAAATCCAACGGAGACATATGTCTCAAGGTTGGTTCTCTCATCACATGCAAACCTTCTCAACGTAGAAACAATATATGACTCCCTTTGCCGCCTCCCCAAGAAAAAAATTTTGATCTTCCAAAGATGGGACAAAAAAATATAATAGTGACATCTGCGCGGTTCGAACGCGCGCGGTCTCTCGACCATTGGTGTGATTTAAGTCTGTTTTCATATACAGATCATAACTTAAAACCAACTCCATAACCACTCGGACAAGATGCCTAATCGAAGCTTTTTCGACTGGAATGTGATATATACGGCTTGTCTGGTTTGTGTGTAACTATTGGGAGGATCCCTGGCTGGTGGGAGAGGCAACCGAGAGGAGTGAAGGCTTTAGTCAGCGGTAGAAGTAGCTTGGAAGGCCGAAGGAGCCGGCAAGGAGTACTTATAGAGATGCGGCCTCTGCTAGATCGTAAATGCTTGGGCACGTAGTTTTATACACTCGATCACTGTATTACATCTATGTTTCCCCACGATAACTCGCACTACTCTGCGATCTATTGATGCTCACCTGATGGCTGATACGATTTAATGAATTTTTCGCAACACATTTTTCTGCAACACTCGAGCGCGTTGCGCTGATGTTGGAAAAGAATATAACCTGTGCTGTTCTGGTCGCCGCGTAACCTATAACTTTGAACTTCACAGATTCAGGAAATTGCGATTTTCAGATGTATCAGAGTGCCGATACAAGGAATTAGAGAGCCGTCGATGCTAAATTTCTACTTATTGGTCGCGGTTGAAGTCCCTATAAAGTATCTAGCCCCGTTGTGTGAGCTCTTTGATATCGATCCCCTTGTCTACTCCTTGCTAGGGTTCATAAATTTTCCTTCTTGGCCTATTCCTATACTAGGATAAACATCAAGACTAATATCAAAAAATTTTACTCAAAGCCATAACCGAGCTCAAAATCACCATACCATCCTCCCACTAAATCGATCAAGAACAAAAAATATAAACATTTTACTAGATTCCCAAAAAAACTGGGGGAAAAAGAAACAATGGAGTTATGGCGAGTCGAACGCCAGACCTCATCCATATTTGCAACTTCATCTGATTCTAATGAATCTGTCACGCTAAGGAAGCGCTCTACCAACTGAGCTATAACCCCGATCGTTATCTCCGAGCGTAGGAAAGACTTTCTTGAAGGTTCTTGGTTTTCAGGTTTGGTCGCAACAGGCTAGTGCTGTGGAGCCTGTCTCTCGATTGAAGGTAGATTCTTATTTAAAGTCATGGAGGTGTATTGCCGAACGCAGTAGAATTGAATTGCTTTTCACATTTCCTTGCGTGACAATAGAAGAATACGACTGGGCCGTGTCTAATTTGAATAAAACAAGGCGTGCAAGGTAAATTGCGTAGCTATTATGATGCAATGACAACAAAACGGTCCCCGGCTCAAACATGGCTTGCGCAGGTTATCACAACTGTTAAATACACTTCAAATGGAGCTTTACAAAAGCTATAAACATCTATATTAACAATGTGGGAATACGCATAGGCGAGATCTAGCGCCTCCGCGTTAACTTGTCAACCTGATGTTTAATACGCAGGGGTATGAGAAGATGTAGGAGCAGGGGGATCCTGGCTGGCGGATGTTGTATAGACAAGCTCGGCCGGCCCAGTTTCATCCGATGTTTCTGTCGTTTCTGACGTTGAAGTCGTTGTGGCAGGCGATGAGCTCGTAGTATCCGGGGTCGCAATCTCCTCGGCCGAGGTGGTATATTCTGGTACTTCCAATTCGGTGGCTGTAGCCTGCACTTCACTGGTTGGTGTTGTGCTAGAGGCCGAGGGCTCAGATGTTGGAGTTGGGGTTACAGCCTCAGTCTCTGAAATCGTGCTCATATCCTCGGTGTTGTATGGATTTTCATGGGGAGGCGTATGTTTGTAAGTTGTATACTGGGCCTCACTTGTGCTTAGCAAAGCCGTCGTCGGATCTCTTGAATAAAGATCGCTAAGCTGGATAACGGACTTTGTTGGCTTGTGAGTGCTGTATTCCTGCTCGCTGGTCTCGGTTGGAGTCAGCGACGGCTGGGAAGTAGCGTATTCATAATCGCCGTTAGAGTTCATGGTTGTAGAGGCCGTTGAGGACACCGAGGTAGCCGATTCCTCGCCAACTGGAGTTTCGCTTGTCATAGATCCTGACTCCACAGGTTCCATTTCTTTGCTTGAAGTCGTCGTATACATTGGTGGTGTGTACTCTGGCTCTGTTTCCTCGCTTGAAGTTGTAGTATACATGGGCGGTGTATATTCTGTTTCGGTTTCCTCGTTTGAGATTGTGGTATACATCGGCGGTGTGTATACCGGTTCTATTTCTTCGCTTGAGGTTGTAATATGCATTGGCGGTGTATACTCCAGCTCCACTTCCTCGCTTGAAGTCGTAGTATACATTGGTGGTGTATATTCTGGCTCCATGGTCGTCTCAGTAGGAGCATCCGTAAGGCCCGGGAGCGGATAGATGTCTCCTTCTGTCGATGTTGACATAGGTATATTATCTAATGTACTAGTCCCCATACTTGTATCTGACTCCGTGGGCATCATTATAGGTACGTCATAATCGACCGTTGTCGGTGTCGAGGGTTCTAATGTAGTATATTCATAATCTTCTGTCTCACTTGCTGGGGGTGGGATGTCTGTTGAGTACGCCGGCTCCGCTTCCGTCGTTGTCGGCTTAAAGGGACGTGGAGTTATGGATGGCTTGTTCGTATAGTACGTGATCGTAGACTGAGATACAGATGCGATTGTAGATTGAGAAGGCGCTGGGTATTGATCCCCTTCTCCCTCGGTCGCTGAAGTGACGGTTGTCATAGGCGAGGTCTCGTACTCTGCGTGGGACGTGACAGGGACCGTTGATACCTCTGTTATTTCATATACCATAGAGCTCGTAGTCATGGAGCTCGCAATCATGGAGCTCGTAGTCATCGGGGTGGAGCTGCATTCAGGGCCGCATGCCATGGTCTTACCAGTGTGCGACATACCATCATACGTGTAACTGGTTTCGCTGGCCATCATTGTACTTTCACTGGTTTCTGAAGCCTCTCCGCCACCGTATCCAGTCTCCTTTTCAAGATTCGAAGTGGTGGACTTCTTAGTTTCATATTCAGTTGGTAAATTTGACCAAGTTGTTACGATAACGTAGCCTGTACTTGTCATCTGCATTGTCGTTGATATCGATACTGGAGTGCTAGAGGTAGATTCATGCGTCGTTTGGGGAGTCTCGCCCGAGGAAGGTGATTCGGGTAATGACTCGGACTGGTAGTTTTGCGGAGTGCTCATTGCGGTTGTGTATACATATGGGATACCGGCTGCAGGGACAGACTGGGTAGATTGTGCGGGTTCTCCTGTGGGTGTAGGGTGGTACCCATGTCCGATATATCCAAGAACTCCCACGCATAACCACCGATCAGCCCAAAGATACCTGCAATCCGGTTGCGCGGCTTCGTTCCAGGATATTATGTCCGCCTCAGAAACGCCACTCTTGAGCGTTTCTGCAATCATACGGCAATTCTCACCGTATTTCACCTGGTACCAGTGATTGCACATTTTATGACGCCAACCGAGTTGCGGTGGACCTGGAGGAACGGTGCAATATGAAAGCTTGTTGGGAGCGGTGCAGCACTCCTTGTTCTTGGTTTGATATACCACTGTCTCCATTGTTTGTGGCTTGTTTGGCAGTGGGGTGCCCATCGTCGTATATGTAAGCAGGTGTTCGCCTCTGGCAGATAACGTAGGCATTGAGTTTAGCGTGGTCGACGATACACTAGCGGTAGTATCTGTAGCAGTTGTCTCCCCATATGTCGGAGCATTTGCGGTAGCTACAGGGGCAACGGAAATCAAACCAGCACAGCCCTCTGGTGACTGGCATCCGAGGAGGCAGTTACCTATGAAGCCGGCATTGATGCACCCGCACCCTATCTGCAAAGCCTCGTAGATTGCGCCAGTGAACCCGCACGCAACGATCGCTTGATCGTAAAATTCAAGCATATCTGGCGGCCACCGACCGCCGGGACCGCATAGTCCGTTGCAAACTCTCGCTGCAACCTCAAAACCAATAGGGGTTCTAAAAAAATCGCTTAGACAAGTATCATCCGATGGCCATTCACCCATTAAGGATGGGGAACAATCGAAGACAGGATACATCCCAAGATCAGACGCCGGTTCCTGTGTTATCAGGGATGCCGATGTCTCGTAACTCTGGGGAGGTATTGAGCTCTGGGTGGTTGACATGGATGCATCATAGGTTGAAATTGAGGTTGAGTGAACCTTGGTATCGGTGGTAGGATTGTAGGTATCCGTTGTAATCGAGGTTACACTCGAAGGGAAACTTGTAGCTATACTACTTTCCTGCTCACGTTCCCAAGGTTGAACAATGCGTGTCTCGTGTGGATTAAATAGAAAACCAGTACAGCCGGCTGGTGACTCACATTTAAAGGCGCATGTCATTTCTATGCCGGTGGTATTAACGCATCTACACCCCCATCCCAACGAATGTTCGACATCCTGGGCACTTTCACACGCACCTGTCGATATGGCTTGATCATACCACCCAATGAGATTCGATGGTAATTGGTCGTTAACACCACTTCCACATACATTGTTACATAGAACCTCTGCAGTATCATCTCCGCCGGCATTGTGGAAAAGGAAATCTAAACAGGTGCCCTCCTGCCATTGAAAACTGCGAACTAACTGAGGGCCAAAACTGCGAACGCCTTGTGAGCATGACCAAATAATATTACCCAAATAGGGCTGCCAAGGGACCTCTCGTTTTGTTAGGGGTGCCGACGCCTCGTAGCTACGGACGGGCACTATAGCAGTGGTGGTGAGTATGCTCGCAACCATAAGCGACGGAGTCGGATTTTCTAGAGGATGTTGAGGGAGAATGCATGCATCAGGATACTCGAGAGCTAGGCATCCGCATCCATCTTTTAGGGCTTGGATAAGTTTATTGTGAGAACCACATGTTTCAACGAGGTCCTCATATATCGCGTATTCCTCTCCATTGAGCTGTGTCGATTCTGATTTGCACAAAACGGAGCAGGCGCGGTGACCAGCGCCGCTATATTTCTCCGTGTATTCGGTGAGGCAATTGAAGGGCCAAGTTTTTGTTTCCTTGTTTGGGCATTGCTTGACTTTGTATTTGCTCGGAAGAGACGATGAGGAAAAAGTAGAACTAGGAGGAAGCTGTGTCGTCTCTATCGACGCGGAAGGACTCCGGAGCATCGAAGTCTGGGCCGGCATTTGATAACTACTTGAGGTTGTTAATGAGGCGCTGGTGAGCATCCATTGCATGCTCAGGTATATTATTCTGGCCCGCATTTTATGAACTATGAATATGGGGCTGGCCTTGCTCTGATATTGCCGGGAGACTTCCAAGGAAAGATATTTCTAAAACTTGGATGATATAATGTTTCCTTAAAGCCTCCTCCAATATTTGAGGTGAATGACTATAACGATTATTAAGAAGAATGGATAACACAAGTATCAAAGATTGAGGTGAAGATAGGAGGATATGGACAAAAGCTAAACTCTCAAGTTTAGGTATTGCAGAAAGCACAGAATATATATAACAGGAGATTTTCTTGTCTCTCATTCCACTGACGTGATGTACAATATATGATATAATACAATAGAGCTGCGCCGTCATCGCAAAGCTGTCGTTGTAGACACATGTGGTAGTAGAAACTGTTTAACGAACTCTATATGCTAAGAGATTTGGAAATGGGTATGAAACGCGGCTCCCAACTGTTATTTACTGCGATTTGGGGCAATGCCGTTCCAATTGAAGGAGCAACAAGGCAGAATAGGCATTTGCAATTGGCAGGGGCACTCTAAATGCAAGCTTGAACGACGTAGCCATAAGATTGTAAAATTTCAAAAGGATATATGTAGAAATTGTCCTACTGGCTCCAAATTCGTCCCCATAGTTTCGAAAAGGACTCCTAGGGTTGCTCATACGAGGCAGAGATGCCTAGGGGACGTAACATACAGGCCAACTTTCTACCTTCATAGCCTTCAAAGTTGAAACCGCAATATCTGGCGAGACTTTACAGCGACATCTGCCGGTGTTGTCTTTTTGTGTTTTGTGTTGTGTTCTTGTACAGGGCAGGGCAACCTGGAAGAAAGTTAGCTACCTGTTGAACGGCGGAGGGAGTTAACGGGTTGCGGTCGGAGTGTGGGTCTGAGCCCCATCTAGGGAGAGGTTGTGGATGGTTATATCACGCTTATTGCATAATTGTAATGTATAATTCAGTACATATATATTTATTTAAATATCAATTAGGTCAAATTCATGCGTCCTCGGGTCGAACTGGTTTGGCCAAGCGTGTTGAGTGGCAATCGACAATGAACTTGCAAGCGTATCTGAATCTTACTATAGTTAATTGTTCCCTTGGTCCAAGTTAGTATATCCGTACGTGTCGTAAATAAAAAGCCTGGTAGTCGTTCTAATAGTAGAGCCCATGGGAGGCCCTTGAAACGCCATGTTGCAATTCCTATCCAAGAACAACAGGTGCGTTAACATCCCAACAATATTTAAGCCATTGAAAGTAAAGTTCTTTATGAGAAATATTTCCGACGAAGGACTTTAACGTCAAAGCATGAAAAGTTGAATAGGAGTTGACTCTAATGAATGGCTACCTCTGCCTCACAGCAGAACTGCTATTGACATGTATACGTTGAAGCCTTCGTTTCTGCTAGCCGGTATATATTTTGACCTGGAGGACAGGATTCTCCCTCAAAAGAACTATACCCGTGGCGTTTGAAAACAAAGTGAGATACCACCACTGTTGCCCAATATATATATATA
>LDUD01000069.1:0-38557 GCA_012184295.1 Dactylella cylindrospora
ACTAATTTTAAATAAAAATACCACGTAATTGTATTATATAATTAACAGGTTAACAGGTGTGCTTGTTCACACAATACTTACTTACTTAGCCGACAACAAAACAGGCAATGGGCAGGTTGGGCGCTAAACATGGGTATGGCGCACAGCAGGGGCGAATGCATGTAACATATGACCAGGAAATTTAATGTATACATGCATGCATTGCATTGCATTGACTACCTTCTTACAATATATTATATTGCTGGAAAATTATTACACAATTTTCAAGATCAAGTACTCAGGTACACTTGGTTAGTCAGGCTATAGCCAGCAATCAAGTTCAAGTGGATTCAAGGGAGCGGGAAGAAAACAGTGGATATTTAATAAAATAGCAACGGCCGCGTAGCAGCATTGCATTGCACCCAACGCTATAATCACGACTTATTTCCTTATTCCTTCAAAAAATTTTGTTGCAGAAGCAATGACGACACAGCAGCCCCTCAGTCTCGCAGAATTGCTTGCGCATCCTGGCATGAAAGATGTCATCATACCATTTAAACCCGAACGTTCAGGACTAGCGGAAGTTGCGCGTGGGAGAGGGGGTCCAATTAAGGTCTGAGGTGGCCACATTGGCCTTTACCTGTATCGAATTATTTAGCTCGTATGACACCAATCTGACAGGATAGTCTCGCCTTTAAGCTCAATTATGAGGTCCATGGGACTGGCCCTATATGCTTAGTTTTCATAATGGGCCTCCGGGCTCCATTGATAGCTTGGCAACGGCAAATAAGGTATTTTGGGCATGAGAATGGCGATAAGTTCTCGATGCTCGTATTCGACAACCGTGGGGTAAACTGCAGGATTCAGTATGTTCCCATAAATTCATCTTAATCTTGCTAATTTTCTGCGTTTGTTCAAAGGTCGGCGCCTCGGACAAGCCTCTTATGAGATATACTACAAGCGAAATGGCACAGGATACAATAGTCTGCTGCTCCTTATCGTGAAGATTTTAGGCCCGATCTGACATTGGGGTGATGGCTAGGAACTCGTGGACCACATTGGCTGGTCATCGCGCAAACAATTGCATGTCATTGGAGTCTCCATGGGTGGTATGATTGCGCAAGAATTGGCATATAGGTATCCCGATAGGATTGCATCGCTTGTCCTCCAGTCTACAGCGGCTGCGATCAAGTCAGATGGCGTGGTAAGAACTCCTTGTTTAGAAGAATGCAGCTGCAGTTAACTGAAAATTTGTTTTGTTAAAGCCATTCTGGGAGAACATCAAAAGGCGGCTTGTCCTCCTGAAGCCCAAATCACTGGAAGAGCGCCTTAAGAATACCCGTGAGACAATTTTTGGGCAAAAGTATATGAACTCGCCCGACGAAATGGGCATCTTCCCTACAAATGCTGACAGGTTCAACGCCGAGGAACTTTGGAAACTTGAAAATATCAACCAACCCCCTTTTCTAGGTTTTATATCCCAACTGGTCGCCGCGGGCTGGCATTCTTGTAGCCCCGAGAGACTGAGGTATATATCTGAAAAGGTTGACCATATTTTGGTTACTTATGGACTCCAGGATAAAATGATCGAGCCGTATGAACTCCCACCTGCTCCCTGTCTTTGCGCCCTCTGAAGCTTGAACTAAGAAATTCCCATATATTTTTAGTCCACATTCAAAATACTTGATAAAGCACCTAGGTCCCAAAACAAGAGTTCGTGATTTCCCAGATGCCGGTCATGTTATCAGCACGGAGCATGTTCACGAATACAACCAGATGGTGAGGGAGTTTGTGGAAGAGGCTGTCCAGCAAAGCGTGCCTGCGCCTTGAAGTCTAGTTTCCGCTAATGCATTTCGTAATTAATTGTTATCCGATATGTACGTTGTAGTATATATTTACAAGTAGCGATGCAGGGATCTCCATTCCTCTGAGGTTGCTGTGTCGTTGGTTGTACAGGGCTCTATCCTGACGCCGGACTGCGGTTCTGAGAGGAGAGTTCCGATTCCTTAGAGCCTAATATAGCTGTGTTGCCTCTTCCCTTGCTCGCAAATTATGTACCGCATGTTCTATGTTAAAACGGTAGGAACCTTGGGGACCGGTCGTTTCTTAAGTGATCGGTTACTCGACAATTAGGTGATGATCATGTCGTCTTGTCAAGAAACTCTTTTGCCTCGTTGATTTTGCTTGCCAGATATGGACTGCCACCGCGGTCAGGATGGTTGAGAAGCATTAGCTGTCGGTGGTTTTTTCGAACGTTCGCTTTCGTTAAATTTCTCTCACTGACAAGCACGCTTAGTTTTGTTTATTTGGTAGATGGCGCCGTGTATATCTTAGGATTCCAACCTCAATGCTAGGATGAGTGAAGCCTCACGCCTGTTCATCCGGGAGTCGAAACCACCCTTATAAAATTGTTTACCAAAGCCGGCTCCACCAGCTGGGATAGCTTTGTATTTCCGTAACGCTTGAAGACTAGTTTAGATATCAGAGGTCCGGTAAGCTTTAAACTGGTCGGGTATAATAAATTGAAGGGCGGCACCATAATCACAGGCGAGGACTTACCCAACTCGACCCTAGATGTAAATTATCGGGTTAGCTTTATCAAGCATGGCGACGGAGGTTCATAGGCCTGGATTGGACGTACCACGAATGCCGCAGCTGCGACTCCTACTCCGACCAGAACTACATTCATCGGTAATTCGCCTCCGGTGTATATGGCGTTATTTGACAAAATTTACAATTTTCTGTCTTTCCCTTAGATATATTTGTGACAAGGAAGGGATATGTGGTGATTATTGGAGGTTTGGAGTGAATAGAGGAAGCTTGGGATTGCAAATTAAATTCTTGCCGCCTCTTTTCTTTCTTTTCTTTGCTTCTTTCCTTTTTTCTTTTTCTTTTCTTCTTTTTTTGTTCCTTCTCGGCTCCAACCCATATGTAGGATAAATCACCACACCTTTACAAACAGCTACTTCAAGGCATCAACTTGGCAGGGGCTCCCCTCATTCTTGTAGATAAGAATGAAAAGGACGTCTAGAAGGATATTTATCGACCAAATTCAAAATTCTTGTCCCTCAGCATGAAAGAACGTGCACGACTGCATCATTTCACGGCCTCAAAACGAACGTTTGCGCCTTCCTTCTAGTTAACGGTTAGTTCGAAGCGTTTGGCATCGAGTTCAACAACAACAATCATTTTACTTGCCCCAATCCAATGAAGAGCCGACCATCCCACGCAATCTCGAACGGCAATTCGAGGCAATCTACTGAGGTCGTATATTGTATCTGCAGAAAACCAGATACAGGAAAATGGATGATTGGATGCGACGGATGCGACGACTGGTTCCACGGGGAATGTGTTGATCTCAAACAGGAGGACGAGGACTTAGTGGACCAATATTTCTGTACGACCACATCCTCGCCGATTCTTCCCGTGTTATTATCCTCTAATTCAAAACGTCTTTTGAACCCATAGGCCCTAGTTGTCAAGAGAAAGGACTGGGTGCCATAACCTGGAAGCGAAAGTGTCGTTTAGATTCTTGTCATAGACCAGCCGCAGTTACTGACACGCCACCCTCTAAATTCTGCTCGCCGAAACACGGAATCGAATTTTTTCAATCCAAGTGCGCGAAGTCCGAGTATTCTCCTGGCGAACTAGCAGCTCTTGCTAGCGCTGTTTCCGATGCTACCTCGTTTCGCAGATTAGGCGATTACATCCCCGCTCCCCGGAGCCCCGCTAGTCGCGCGAGAATTGATTTTATGATATTGACGGATATGGAGCAACTAGCACCTCAGAAGGGGATACTAAGTCGCCAGAGAAGTCGCCTTGCCGCCCGCTCCACCTTCATCAGCATGGTTAAGGATCGTCAAAAGCGAGTTGGTGACGAACTGCGTACTGAAGGAGATCAGTCCTTGAAAGGCGCGAAGGAGATATGTGGATTCGATGCAAGGCTCGCTATGGATAATGATGAATTTGCAGATTGGTGTGAGAGCGAAGAAGGCAGGTTGGCATTCGCTGAAGGGCATATAAAAGGTCGTGATGACCTGTGCGTGAAAAGGAAATGCGAGAAACACAAATACTGGCTACGGATAGCTATGGAGGATATCGAGTTGGAAGAGCGACTGATTAGCGAAACCGCTGATGCAATTCTGAACGAAGAAAATGGCCTCCGACAGAGACAGCATATCAAGTCGCTAATGGAGAACCAAACTAGATAACGACAATCTCTTCTAGATCTACCATTCTCACATCAATCATGCAACCCCATGGTGCGAAACAGAGAGGCAGGGAAAGGAAAACGGAAGAGAAGGAGAGCAAGCGGTGGCTAATAAATCAAAGGTGTGGATGAGCTTCGCAAGCAATTTCTTTACCGAGTTGAATGTGATGGTTTCTAGAAGGGCACCAGGCAAGTTGGCGCTTCTGCGTAATACGCCAGCGAAAATATAGCTAATCTACGGTATTGGTGCAATCAGTGCTAGCCTTCATTATCAAGACCCATTATAAGTCCGGGTGAGCCTTTTATGGCCTTTTACGCCCTTCGAAATAAAAGGGCAATATGGATATGTCTCTCTTTAACCCATCATCCCCTCTACAGCAAAATGTCCGCAGAGGTACATTTAGTACCTAAGAGTCGCTGCCAATGGTTTCGGGGATGAAGGAAAATTAGTAAAAAACAGTTTCTTTGTCGACGAAACCCTTTTATTACCCTGCTCGCTCGCTCGCTCTCCTTCTCCTTCTCCTCGTTTCCCTGCTTGAATTAGATCTTTTTCCCTATTCTTTATTGATTTTGGGCACACATTGATGTCGGAGCAGCCGCCTAAATGGTTTTTTCCTCTTGTGTTGTTTGTACAATTTTGAGGCGGCTTTTTTTTTTATTTTTGGGGAATCGAATTTTCAACTTGGAAAAATTTCGGATCTCTCCCCACCAGCTCACAGCTACTGTCACTCCTGCCGAAAACACCATGAGGTTCGTCAAATCAAACCCTTAAGCAGCCTGCTGAATACTAATCTCAGTTAAGGATCGAAACATGCTACTTCTGCTCACATCCAGTATACCCATCGAAGGGTATCACTTTTGTTCGCAATGATGCCAAAGCGTTTCGGTTTTGCCGATCAAAGTGCCATAAAAACTTTAAGATGAAGAGGAACCCCCGAAAAGTAAGAGCAAGAAAATATGTCCTGATCGCCTCTATCGCCATTAGGTAGGAAAGTAGCTCACAGGGTTTCGCATCTAGTTGAAATGGACGAAAGCATTCCGCAAATCGGCCGGAAAAGAAATGGTTGTTGATTCAACTTTATCGTTCGCCGCCCGTCGCAACATCCCAACCAGATACTCAAGGGACCTCGTCGCTACAACATTGAAAGCTATGCAACGTGTTTCCGAGATCCAGGCGAGACGGGAGAGGGCATTCTATAGACAAAGGATGGCTGGAAACACGGCGGCCCGACGTGCAGCGGACAGGAAACTCGTTGAGGAAAACCAACATATGCTCCCAGAGGTCAGGGCGAAGCTGTCGCAAATACATCCGGAAGCTGTGGGCGATGTGGAGTCAGAAGGAATTTCAAACGAAGAAGCATATGCGATCACCTTGCCATCCAAGTCCAAAAAAATCCAACTCAAGCGGCAAGCTCAATCCGGAGACGCTATGGACATCGAATAGTCGAACTTTGATAAAAATAATCCTTCCAGGGGCTCTTCCATATGGTTCTAGGTGCAAAAAAGCAAAAACTACACTTATTTCCTCTGCTCTTCGTTGCAGTTGCTTCTCGTTACAGAATGGTGTTCGGGTGTTTGGGGCTATCACCAACCATGGTGGAGCCTTTGCTGGTACGGGATGCTTGCTCAAAGTTTTTTTTTTTTTCTTTTTAAGGGCATCCACTCGGAGGTTTAATGGGATTATGTATAATAGCAATGAACTCATAAGATTACTTTCTTTCGACGACCACCCGTAATATTCGCACGTGGCTGTCGCCAATCTGGCACATTGTCAATATTTGGCTCGACTGGGTGCTACCTGGGGAGTTCCTGCTGATGAACTGAAGTGGCTTGGGCGGGCAGTTATATAAACGTCATTCACTACATTTTCTGAGCTGTAGACATGCTGCACATTCGCTCTGCGGGAGAATGAGAGTTGTATCTGAATATGGTTTCAACAGATGTCGATGCAGCATTGGAAATAGCCCCCCTCCTATTAGCCGCAAGGTCTAGATATTCTTTAGGGACCCTATAAGCATCTGTTCTTACGGAAACACCTTGATATTCGAGTTTTGATTTAGGAATATAAATCGTTAGTTCGATATGGCTCCTTCATTTGTGGCCGACCGGCTCGCCACATTCTCGTTTCTCTCGCTTTTGTCCTCACAACAATCTAGAACGTAGAAGGCGGAAAAAAAAGAAAAGAAAAGAAAAGAAAAAAGGGCCCAGAGAGAAGAATGAACTGGAAAGGGTATTTGATTACACAAACCGAAACAAACACCAAAAAAAAAAAAAAACACCCACGCAAAACATGATTTAGCTCCGAACATGCCGGTATGATTTCGACATTTATATCCATCTCGGTATCATTGTCCCTCTTATCCTTATCATTCCTGGTATCATAATTAGCGGGTATCAGGTAGAAACCAAGAGGTGGCATACAGAGCACAAGCTGCTTTGAGTATCCGCCGTGATGATTCCTTCGATGCGGGCCGTCAAAACAACTACCACTTTGGCCCGACAATTCTCTTCCGCACAGTTCCTATATCGAGACAGAACAGCTTTACGGCGAACATATATATCAAGCAGAAGCCTGCTAGCATTCCGACACTATTCCACCCCTAACAGCCCCCGAAAAGACGATGACGTAAAGCAGAGCCCGGATAGACGAAATGATGATTCACCCCACAAGTGGCGGGATGGACAAGAAGCAGCAGGAAAACAGGAAGGGTCACAAAAAGGCCAGTGGGGGGCAAACCCGGGGAGCGACAAAGCAGAAGATGGCCAAAAATCCGCGAGATCTGAAGATAGTCGACAGCGAGACAATTATGGTTTCCCGGGTAGTGGCGGACCGGGTGGGAAGCGGCCTGAGCTTAGAATGGACTTGCCGTCACTTCTCACCTCTGCTATCGTATCCTACGTTCTCTACAGGACTGTTATCCCCGGGGAAAACACAAGAGAGATAACTTGGCAAGAATTTCGCACAACATTTTTCGATAAGGGCCTAGTCGATAAATTGACGGTGGTGAATCGCCAAAGAGTTAAGGTTACGCTGCACAAAGATGCTACATCTAGAGTGTACCCGGAGTCGAATGCAGCCACAGGGAACCTTGTTTACTACTTTAGCATTGGCTCCGTGGAGGCATTTGAGAGGAGGCTCGACGATGCGCAAAGAGAGCTAGGAATACCCAGCTCCGAGCGTATCCCAGTTGCATACAAGGATGAAATATCCTGGTTTGGAACGTTCCTCTCCTTTGGACCTACGTTACTCCTCCTGGGGTCTATATTCTGGTTCTCTCGTCGTGCTTCTAGTGGTGGATCTCAAAGCGGCATATTTGGTATCGGGAAGA
The DNA here is from genome assembly GCA_012184295.1 of Dactylella cylindrospora. Taxonomy (NCBI): domain Eukaryota; kingdom Fungi; phylum Ascomycota; class Orbiliomycetes; order Orbiliales; family Orbiliaceae; genus Dactylella; species Dactylella cylindrospora. Next base: position 7,519 of record LDUD01000069.1, read on the forward strand.
GCAGGGCAAAACTCTTTAACCATGAAACTGACATCAAGACCAAGTTCAAGGATGTAGCAGGAATGGACGAGGCAAAAGAAGAAATCATGGAATTTGTAAAGTTTTTGCAGGAGCCGAGTGTCTACAAGAAACTCGGAGCGAAAATCCCACGGGGGGCAATTCTTTCCGGCCCTCCAGGTACTGGAAAAACTCTGCTTGCTAAGGCGACCGCTGGGGAAGCCCAAGTGCCATTCTTCAGTGTAAGCGGCTCAGAATTTGTTGAAATGTTTGTCGGAGTTGGCCCGTCGCGTGTACGAGATCTATTCGCGAAGGCGCGGAAGAACGCACCCTGCATCATCTTTGTTGACGAGATTGATGCAATTGGTAAATCTAGGGCTAAAGCAAACTTTGGAGGGGGCAACGATGAAAGAGAGAGCACTCTCAATCAGTTGCTAACAGAAATGGACGGGTTCAATACCTCGGAGCAAGTCGTAGTACTCGCAGGAACAAATAGGCCGGATGTGCTAGACAAGGCACTAATGCGCCCGGGTAGATTTGACCGTCACATTGCGATTGACCGCCCGACGATGGAAGGTCGAAAGCAGATTTTTCTAGTACACCTCAAGCGAATCGTCACTTCTGAGAATTTGGATGACCTATCAGGAAAATTGTCAGCATTAACACCAGGTTTTTCGGGCGCGGACATCGCGAATTGTGTTAACGAGGCAGCATTAATCGGTAAGAGCTATGGGTATTTATTTACTTCATACAGCATCTGACATTCCCTCACAGCTGCTAGGAAATTAGCGGACTCGGTCAGCTTGACCCACTTCGAACAGGCAATTGAGCGGGTTATTGGAGGGTTAGAAAAGAAGTCTCTCGTTCTCTCCCCAGAAGAGAAGCGAACGGTTGCTTACCACGAGGTAGACTAAATCTTCGATTTTATCTTGTTTTCTTCGGAGCTAAACATCCTTTTGTTTAATAGGCGGGGCATGCAGTCTGCGGCTGGTACTTGAAGCATGCAGACCCTCTACTCAAGGTTTCTATTATTCCTCGTGGCCAGGGCGCTCTAGGCTACGCGCAATACCTCCCTCCTGGTGATTCAGTATGAAGCCATATTCTAAATAAAGGTTTGCTACATACTAACCCGTGTTCTTTTTCTTAGTACCTCATGAATGTCGCACAATTGATGGATCGTATGGCCATGACTCTCGGCGGTCGTGTCTCTGAAGAGCTCCACTTTGATACTGTAACAAGTGGCGCTAGCGATGACTTTAATAAAGTTACTAGAATGGCAACAGCTATGGTTACTAAATGGGGAATGTCAAAAGATATCGGGTATCTCTACTTCGAGGAAGACCCCAACCAGCTGCACAAACCTTTCTCTGAGGAGACTGCACGCAAAATAGACACCGAAGTTCGGCGGTTAGTCGATCAAGCATATGAGCAGTGCCGCACACTTCTCACGGAAAAGAAATCAGAAGTGGGACTAATCGCTGAGGAGCTTCTCTCAAAGGTAAGAGGCTATATATTATTTAGAGCCCTTGAATATGATGAGCTAATCAAACAAATTTATCATAAAAGGAGGTCCTTGGCCGAGAGGATATGATCCGGATCCTTGGTAAACGGCCATTTGAAGAGAGAGACAAGCAGTTTGAAAAGTATTTTCATGGAAAAGAAGTTAGCGCCCCACCGCCTCCAGAATCGGAAACCTCGACTGGCCCCTCTCCTTCTGGACTCAGTCTTGAATAGTAATCAGCTTTGTATATTTCTCCACTTCTATTCATTGCGATGAAGGATATCCATACAAAATTTAGATGTATATACGCCTTTAGGGATCAAACATGGCACTGGACGGTTCTCTCTCACGCTAGTCTTTTTTTTCGTTTCGTTTTGTTTTCTGCCTGTAAATATTAATGGTTGGGGACCATCCTAGTATTTCCAATGTACATATATACTCGAAGGACCTTGAGGCGGCGCTCTCAGACAAGTTAATTCTCCGCAACCGTATTATCGGTTCCAAGTGACTGCCGATACCGGACTAAGAGCGTAATCTGCTATCGAGATACTATGATAAACCTCTAGTCTTCTTTAGAAGAATCACCATCCCCAGGGAAATAGAATCCACCTTCACTAATAGCTTGAAATTGGGGGAGGAACATGCTAACATGCTTCCTGTAGACCTTGTAATCCTCGTATTTGCTTGCAGTAATAGTCTCAGTGAATCGTGTCGATCCCTACAAGAGAGAGCATAAGTTAGAATCTTAGTTATCATTGATTCACCTAGGATAGCGTTTCTAATGCCCACCTGGAATAGCAAACAGTAGAATAATGCTCCAACACCAGTCCAGTTATATAGACTGTCAGTAACTATGAGCAAGTGTTAGCGGGGCTAGACGAGATATCAACACTCCAGAAACCTTCCTCACCCATAGCAGACCATTGGTATAATAAGACCCAGAACAGCTGCTCCCCTGCAAAGTTTGGATGCTAGATATTGGTAGAATTTGGAGTCAGCAGGCATATCCACGAGACCGGAATCGCAAAATTACCAGCTTCATTCACTTACCCGAGAGAATGCCCATAACCCGCTATAGAGGAAGCCGCGGTCTAGCTCCGCTTTATCCCATCCTCCCGGAACTCGACCTTTTTCTTTGTAGCTCTTCTTTGCTTCATGAAAGTCTTCGCCATAAATAACAATCAGTACACCTAATAACCCTCAGAAAAGAGACCGGGGAAGGCCCATACTCCATTGCTGCTGGTCCGCAAAAAATTCGAGTATAATAGCTAGCATCATCCCTCTTGAGAATACCGTATCCGAAGTAAAAGCCGTTTCGCTCTCGGGAAAGTTTTTGGCCAATATCAAAAAAAGATACACCGGCGCCGTAATAGCTACCAGAAGGAAGTTCTGGATGAAACTGATGAATGTGATATTCATAAGGAAGAAAGCTGGACCCCCAATTTTTTTTCTGATGACCTCCCATCGGTAGTCCTCGGAGGCCCATTGGTAGCCGCCTTTCCTCCAATAGTTAAAGGTTAATCTGATGCTCCAAATCACAACAATCACAGCGGTTGTATCAACTCTGTCCGACTTGAGATCGTTGATTCTTGCCCAATACGCATAATGACACGTGTAGATAGCTGGGAGCACACTCCAGAGTCTATCGACCTGGCTGAAGTTTCTGGTAGCCTCGGATAGAATCAGAACAAAGACCGATAACAGCAAGGAGGCTAAGATGCTCGTTGCAAATGGGTCCGTCTCTTTGTAGAAAGTCGCAAATTCCAAATCCCCCGTGAGAACTCGCTGAAACCCAATTGATGCATCCACACACAATCGCCCAACCTGGGGGAATGCCTGTGTGGCAAGCTCTACGCCTTTGAATGTTGGTAGGGCAGCCATCCTCGAGTTGGGTTGACTAGTTGGGGATAGATATCGATAGCTTTGACAGATACCGATGTCAACGAAGGTAAGTGAGCGTAAATAGGGATAGGGGTAAACGCGGTTGGTATATCTGTTGCTCCTAACCAGCTTGCAACAGCTTGCATTTGTAAATGCCAGGGAGCTCTACTTGTGTGTAACTTAGGCAGGTGTTAGAAGAAGCAGCTGCAGTTATGCGTTGTGGCAATACCCTTCGAGGAAGGTCCTGCAAAACACAACATACGCAACACCTATTTGTAATGGGAGTTTAGATGAAAGAAAGTGTATAAAGAAATATTTTATAATGATATACAATAAGAATTGAAGCTCTAAGCGTATACTCGGATTGCTAGGTCGGGTTTATACGCCAGCCTGCCCTTCACCTTCCGCGATATATCGAGCACAGATCTAAGGAAGATTGACAATAAAACCGCGAGTCAGCGTGATTAAGCTTCAACTTTACCCTAATGGGCTTCTAGTCGGGATGGTAGAGGAATTGAATATACCTGACGGAACTGATTAATCCTTTGACTAACTTTCGCGTAAACATCTCGGTATTGCTCTAAGCTCTGATGCACGACATCCTCCATTTTCAGCTCTCCATTGCATATTTTTTTCATATTATCTTCCATCTAGGTATCCATCATGTTAGCGAAGTTCAGGAGACATTTCAATAAGAACGAGAGAATCTGTCGTATACCTCCTTCCGAAGGAATGGCTTGCTAAGACTCATATCCGAAGCAATAGTATCGTAGGCCTCTACTAATGCCACACCCAGGTTGCTAGGTACGAAAATGGAGCTTCCACCACCCGCTCCCCTGCTCGAATTCGCCGCATTAGCAGCACCCCGACCCCCTCTCCCTCGTCCCCTGCTGCTGCCTCTCGTAGACGTTGCTCCACGAGAGCCTTTATCAACACAAAACACATACGATCGAGACTGTATCTTCTCGATATGTTCGGCCATAGTCGCATCGGTACCAATCCCATTAGCATCCATAAGAGCAATCAACTCGGGTTCTGTCAAGTACCCCGGTGGCGAGGTTTTTCCGTCTTCCATTGTGACTTCGCTTGGCCGAAACCTCTCGCCCTCTCGGTATGCAGGCATATTTTGGGAAGATTCCCATCTATCCCATGGATATACGTCTAAATAATTTCGTTCCAATACTACCAGACCAGAGGCGTGAAAGCATTCTATTCCATAGCTAATGTTAACCGTGGTTGTTTCTCCAATAGCGTCCTTGGAGCAGCAGGCGAGAAAATGCCGCACCACAAACTCATACACCTTCCTCTGGTCTGCGTCTGCTAAGGCTGAGGATGCGGCATATGCTACCGGATGGATCGGTGGATGAGCCTTGTCGTTATGTTTGCCACGGCGTGGTTCGTCAAACTCCCCGTTTAGGAGACTATTAGCTAAGGGTCAAATTTCTGTACAATTCTATTGGGTGACAGCACATTCGCTACGTACCGCTGTGCATATTGTCCCCAACCCCAGTTGCCAGTATCATCGCTCTGCTTCTGAACCAAGTTTTGGAGATTAATATTTTTATCATACTGATCTGTCTCGGTGCGAGGATAGCTGATAAATCCAGTTGTATAAAGAGCTTCCGCCGCCTGCAGTACATGGTTTAACTCTTGTTTCCGGAGAGGCTAGAACTAATGGCCCTAAATAAATACCTTCATCACCCTCTGGGAATTCATACCAAGGAACCTACTCCCCTGTTTCTGAAGTTCGACTGTCGTTAATGGCAGTGGCTTGCTATAACGGTTGAAAATGGTTAGGAATGTCTAGCTAACATAAAAAACAGCTGGGGTTCATATTAGTAGCATACTATTTTCTCGCCGGTTTTCTCGTAACGCTCTTAACTAGCGCATCTTGGCTGGCCATACAGCTTTCGAAGAGCAAGACTACCGACATTCTGTCAAAAAGCCGCGACCGATCCCAGTTGAAATTGGTAGTTGTATTATCGCGCGTGTGGGTGAGCTTGAGGTACCAAAAAGTCTCAGGTATGAAACTTTTAACTCTCGTATACCTATCAACTACGAAACCCAAAGTTGGGAACTGACATGAACCTGATTTAAACCCCAGTAGTTAATAGGGCTATTCGCAAAAGGCTAGTTGCTGGATGTACTAGCTCCTTACCATAGCTTATCAGGGCGTCCGAAGGCAACCCACATCTGCCCTGCAGCCGGAGACTCTGAAATCGTGTGAGGGCAGCACCGATTCGCAAATCAAGCTCCATCCTAGCGGCAACAGCCAACGCCTGTCTCTCATCAAGGTTCCTTGGGTTATTGGCCGCCCCGATGACATGGCTAAGACAGAAAAAAATAAGTCACGATATTGCCTCGATATAGCAAGCAGCTTGGCTATTTTGCAAGGTAGTATCTGTCTTACGTCCTTTCGATATTGCTGAACTGAGCTCTGCAAATTTCAATAGAGGCGTTTCCCCGTCTGGCAAACGACCGAACCTCGGTCCCAATATACTCGCCTTCTCTGTCACAGTCCGTCCATATAAAAAGGATAGAGGCTTTTTTTGCCTCCTGCTGGATATTGCTGGCAATACTTTGCTTCGACTATGAATCGAAAGTCAGTTCTAATCCGTCCCCCGTCTACTGGAATGGAATTGAAATTGTGGTGCACGTACTTTATCAATATTTTTTCTTATTGGTGCATCAAAAAGTTCGACGGGGTCACAGTCAGACCATCTGCGATACTGCTCTGTGAACTCAAGTTCTTCGGTATGGCCCTGGACGGCCGTCATGGTCACTTGACAATGGTTCCATTGTGGAAAGCGATATTCGAAATCATAATTCTTTATGAACTTGTTTGCTGTATTCCTCTGAAAGCGCAAATGAGTAAGGTGTCATTAATATTGGTTTTTTTTTAAAAAAAAAAAAAAAAAAAGGGCGAAGAAAAAGGTGAAGCAAGATCTAGATGCAGCCCTATCCAATTCGTTACCCCATTTTCTTACCGTTTGGAATCGCCCACCGCTAAGGTGCGTAGCGACAGCTTTGGCAACGGATGACTTCTCTGCGACGCACAGGATCTTTGTAACCATTTCCACGAGGTCTATTTCGGGAGTTTTCTGTGATTTGCGGATATTGCCATTAAATCTTGCGGGGAGGCACTTTAGCAAGTTGGATCTCGCTGAAATGTTTGATTTTAAGTGTTGGAAGTTGACGCGACCTTGTTTCGTAGGCGCGTGAATCGATTACAAATTGCAAAATGTGTGTATCCGAACGGTCGTTGTGTCCTCCAGGATTGATACATCACGACCTTAATCTAAGGAAGACTTTGCATGCGCATGATGAAGACGGGTAATACGGAATCTAGAAGCATTCCACCCTGTAATTTACATTTCGCTGCATTTTAAATAGCTAGGTACTTATGTACCTGGTATTTAACAGTATCCAGGACGTCAAAATCGGAGGGTATAGACCTTGCTTTGCTAACCTCTTAATCGGAAACAATATTTAACAGCCTCTCCCGTACTCGAATCCTAATAACAAAGAGTATCTCTACACAATTTTTGATGCCTTGCGACAGGCAGCACGTTTTTTCGCAAGTCATAGATGCCAAAAGGGAAACCTGTTGATGGTATTTGTGCAGGAACTTCTACGGGTTTTATCATGACTAAGAACCATTTACGGAATCATATTTCAAAGCGCTATCGAGGCGGCAGGACACCCTTTTGGGAAAACGGAAGGCTTGATATAATTAATTTTCAAAACTACTTAGATTCCCTGCCGAAATGAACATCCACGAAGCAAAAGAGACGTTTGATTGGGCCGGATATGAAGGCATGCGAATTATATAACCCAAGTCTCCCATATTTACCTGAATTATAAGATGAAGAGTTTCGCTAGAAGCTCAGATATTTTGACTGCTCATGACTCGGACCAGTCGACCTGGTCTGTAAAATTGTTACCACCTGTCGAATGTGCTATTCGCAACCTTAGCCGTAGAGGTGGCTGTATCTTGTTAGCGATAATCTAAATTTAGTAAGGCGGTTTTAAGCAGACTCACCTTCTGACTACCCTGGACCCTCATCTGCTGAGTTGCTTCCTCCTGAGGCTGGAGCTCCGTGCTACTGATAGGCATTAATTGCAGTTTTTGACTCTTTGGCACAGCAGCCTGGAGCGAAATGCCACTCACGGTTGCTGTTAGACCCATATTCTTGAATCGGGCCAGAACAGCAACGATACCATCAGCATTCCGCTGGAGAGCGAGAGTTATCAACAAGTCTCCTTTATTATATGCGACCACACCCTGGGGGACTGAGGGTGCGGCTGGGGGGTTAGACGAGCTGGATGCAAGGTCTCCCAATAGAGAGCTGGATGATACAGGGGCGGGAGCTGGAGCTGCAGGGCTGGTGGAGCCAGTATTGAACAAATCGAGAATATTATTCACAGATGTGGCTTGTGGCTGAACTTGAGGCTGTGGTGAAGATGTAGACGGCGAGGAAAATAAATCGAGAATATCAGCGTGTCCGTTTGCTTGGGTAGTTGCTGGGGAGGGATTCGCTGGCGCCTCATCATTGAGGAGATCGAGCAAATCGTCGCCGCCTGATTTCTGCTTAATCGCTGGTGTTGGGCCTTTGCCTTTCTTCGATCCGGTTCCGGTCTCCCGAAGTACTTTATCATCTGCTCTAGCTTCCGGCGGTGGCATTTTTTCCAGAACCCCACGTCTCACGGCATCGTAACCAAAAAGACTCCCGTACTCAACACTTCGCTGCTGAATTTCAACGTCCAAACTGTCGGAGCTTGATGTCAATATCCGTCGCACCCTTTCAATTTGCCCCGAATCTGTTATCCGCGTCGTGAGTTTCATCAAACTTGTCATTATATATTCATGGGTAACATTGTTGACGTAAGCAGAGTCGAGAATGCCAGTAAGCAAGTCTATTATATCCGATTCCTTAATTTCCTGGACCAATTCCTCTTCTTCGTACGCATCAGCCTTAAGCAAAAGGTCACCATACTCCCCGATAACCCATGCACCAGCTAGCGTTAGAGCTTCCTGCGTAATGTCAATACGAAGGGCCGAGTACAACTTTTGAACAGAGTAGGTTTGCAAGTCCACTGTGCTTGTCGCGATGAGTCGAATGAAACTCGACAGTATTTGCTCTTTGACGAAGTTTCCAGCCTAATTACAAAAAATCTCGCTTAGACCCAGTAGCTTTCTGAAGCTATATTGTGGGGGAAGATACTGACCAATTTAAGAACTCTGAGAACAGTGTCTATATGCCACCTCTTATTCGGTGCGAATTTTTCGGCTGCGATGCAAATTTGAGTTGTCATTGCTGGCTTGAATTCATTGTTTGCTACTTCAAGGAAGGCAAGCAGCTCTCGGACGAGCACTCGGATATTGCTCTCGTTGATTAAGGTGAAGGATAAATCGAGTGCTCTCCTCCTGATAGATATATCTGGGTCTCTTAAGCAGTCCAATATCGTGTTGCGATGTCTCTGGACAGCATTCGGTTCAAGATTCACCACTTTGATCAAAGTGTTCAGCGCCACGTATCTGATATTATTATCCTTGTTGCTCAGGAACTTTCCTAGGATGTTGATGCCAAGTACTCGCAATCCACTGTCGGCTTCGATATCTAGAATGGTGAGTACCGCCTCATAAAGAATAGAATTTCCAACATTTTTCGAGGAATCGGTATTTGTCGCTACTTGTGCCAGAATATCGTTGATTTGCTCGCTAACCCCGCTATCACCTCTTCCCATCACCCTAAGAAGCTGCAGGATTTTGACTTGAAGGAAAGGATCGGTGATCCCGGTTACGTCATGCTCGGGAGCGTAGCCAGCTGTCGTCAACGCCTTCAACTGCTTCACAAGGACAGGCGTGTATTGTTTGAACTGTTCCACGAGATCAGGATCGTGGATACATAGGTCGATAATCAAAGTTAGGCCACAGAGGAGTACGCCGTGGTTTCTATCTTGCAATAGGAGTTTGGCCTTGTCAATGAAATGCTCTTGGAGGTCCGGCACCTTGCGAATGATCCGCATGGCACAAAGAGCAGCCTTTTTCCGTATGTACGGATTTGCTGTCGACAACAAGCTTTCGATATCCTGGAACAGATCTCGGGCCATTTCGGTTGATGCTATGTTTCCAAGTGTGCACAATGCCAACCCTACGACGTATTGGTTGCTGTGGTTGAGGTCACTATGTGCAGGGCTTGTTAGCGTTGGATTCGGCAGGGGAATGCGAGTCACTTGTCTCGATGTAGGGGGCTATTGATTACTTCTTGAGGGAATTCGTAACGAGCGTCAAGACCTCTTGGTTTTCATCTAGTAGTAACATCGTGCCTAGATAGCCCAATCTTTTGTCTGCAAAGCGGGGCGATGCTAGGAGCTTGAGGCATTCTATCTGACCGAAATGCGTCCGCTCGCCCAGCGTGAAAAGGTACAACAGTTTGGCGACATTGTTCCGTCTGCATTACCGGGACCATGCGTTAGAATCGAGGAGATTACTGTTGATGAGATTTATACCGGGAGGAGGAGGAGGAGGGAGTAATGTACCGGATGGATGAATCAGCCGATTCTTCTCGGAACGAAGCTCGTATAGCTGCGCTTTCCTTTTGGATGACAGCTCTTTCATCCGCGATAGTTTTTGAAGCCCGGACGGCTCTTATGAACTGCTTTACTGTGAAAGACAATTGAGCAGTAAGCAAGGCTCCTACATAGATAAGGCATAACGTCCGGGGGGATTATATATACGAACAAGAACTTTGCGAAAAATTGAATGCCATTCTGTTTATTCTTCTAATGTACTTCACTCCCTAGGTGCCTTGATCGTGTAACCCATGCAGACTCTTAAGCTCGGGTATATCGTGAAATGTAATCGTTTTCCGACCCCTCTTTGCAGCCGTGGAAAGAGTAATCGGTAATCTCGCGACGTTTAGGTTCTGGTAGGCAGCTAGACGAAACCTTTCGCCAAGGGAGTTGTCGCGCCAGGACACTAGAAGGGTTCTTGTCCAAATCGTCACCAAGACAGCGGGAGTAGTACCAGTATTGAGGAAGAAATTCACCACTTAGCAAATCCTATCTCTCTTTTGTCAAGCTAGGAGGATGGCGGTGATGGTGATGGGTCCCTGGATATAAGCTGAGGTGTGAGCTAGGAGGAGAGAAAGCTGAGGATAAACTAGAGAGAAGTGACTAGGAAGGACAACAAATGGTGGTGTTGAGCTCTCACACTTATTGTGGTTGGTGGAAGCTGCCCCTCCAAACAACTCAAATCCATCTTTAGTACACTGTAAGCAACCGCTGGGCTTGACAAGGAGCTATCGATCACTTGAAGGATACAGTTATCCTGGCGCCCGTGGAAATCTCAAAAATAATAGAGTATCGAAGAACGGCCAACGTGGTGGTGATTGAGAGGTTTAATTTAATTTTCATGATTCAGTCCTTCGTTTTTCTTCTTTCCAATATACAGCATATAGCTAGAGCTATAGGTACTTTCCTGTTTCAATAAACAGTTATGAATCCGATAAATCCGTCATCGAGATGGAGGAAAGGTAAATCACCATGCTTAAACTTGAAACTAGGCCTTGCTTTTGGTTGATATCAAGAATCAACCATCAATATGGGTTATATTTCTTCATGCACCAAATCATAGACCGACCGACTGGCTTGGAGTCTCTAAAGAAAGGCCAAAGTGGTCGTGGTCAAAGGGAAACCAACAGGGTACACATGCATACGTCGCTGATACAAAATACAGGCATCGCCGTAAAAAATTCCGCTCATAATTTCAAACTGTGCTTGCTTCCAGGCCTCTTATTACCCCCGAAGGCCTTCTCGATGGAATTGCAAGTGGGGCGAGTTTGATATCCCAAAAATACTCTAGAGTGAGCAATGCATATTCCCGATAATATAAACCCGATAAGAGGAAGAGCTACTAGAATAGATTCGATCATTCCTCTTGTATCTCTTCCTCTTCTTCCTCCTCGTCTTCTTCATCAACAAGTCCGGCCTCCTGCTCATCCCGATCATCATAGTATGCTTGATCAGGAGCTGTAGTACCGTTAGCATCCGCTAGTTGGTTTAGATGGTTACGGAGTTTAGCCACGCCAGGCCCACTGAATACACAGAAAACCATTCGTTGATGTTCATTAAATTCTAGAGATTCGATGTGTTAATATTAGCTGCATTAGTCGACTTGCGGGAGGTAGTAGAATTATAACTGACCAGCAGGCGGGGGACGACAGAACCGTGTCAGATCTTTCCGGAGAAAGCATACAACGCCAGTCAAACTTAAATGTGTAAGTTTGGTGCATGCATTTATGAGCTCGTGGATGCCCTAAACATATGTTGGTTAAGATACAAGCTCAGATATTCGAGGCAGCGGATAGGCAAGACTAACGTCAACAGTGAGATTGGTGCAATATGAGAGGTGTACACGTTCTAAGGCACATGGCTGCGACCTGTTTGAATGTACCAGAGCCATCAAAGACCTGTCGGTGATATTGCTGCATTTGACTAGGCCTATCCTTCTCAATTTCGGTAAGGTCGCCAGTTGAGTAATGCTTCGGTCTGTAAGTCGCTGACAGCATGCCAAATCGATATATCGTATCCGGTTGCATGCTCGTATCAGAGACGAAATCGCACCATCCGTCAATTGGGTGCAATGGCCGAGATGAAGGTAGTGGAGGTTTTTGGTAAGCTTCGTAATCGCCGTGACCGCTCGATCCGTGATTAGCCTGCATTTCGCCAAAACCAAATTACGTAATCTCGGCGCGATATTGACAATGTGTTCCACACTTTCGTCCGTTAACTTGTCGCAGTTGGTTAGATCTAATATTCGGAGACTTTCGTACGGCCGTAGGGGAATCCCAGTGAACGCTTGGTCGGTCAAAAGATCGCAATGAGCTAGACGAAGCTCCCTAAGGTGCGAAAGCTTCCAGAATATATCTAGCACAGCTTGGTTTGTGATCTTATTGACTTTGTGAAGGTCGAGTTCGAGTAGATTGGGACAGTATTTTGTAAATGACATTATACTCTCGTTGGTGATTTGGTCGCATTCATTTAATTTAAGCTTCAACATAATATTAGGCGTTACTCCAAAAAGCCAAGGGAAGAAATAAAGATCTAGGGGATATCAATAACTACTCACCCGTTTCAAGTGTGTGCAATTTGCTGCAACAGCGACCATCGAAGCATCTGTTGTCTTCTTGCACCCAGTTATGTTGAGCCCCTGCAGCTTTTTGCACTTGCTGGCAATTACATTCATGGAAAGATCTGTTACGTCGACAAGTCCCGATAGGTCCAAGGCCAATAATCGTGGGTTATTATCCAGGACCCGCATGATGCTCGTATCCGTTACCATGGAGCAGTTCGTCAAGGTTAACCGCTCGAGTCTGTCGCAAGCTGATAATGCCATGACCGTCCCGTCGTTAAGTGAATCGACCAAAGTTGTGAGATTTAGACGTTTGATCAACGAAGCGTAGGGAAAACTCGGTCGCTCCATCTGTATCGTTCTCGCAAGGCTTTCCAGGCTCCTGAACTGCGAGATATATGGCCGGATCCATAAAAGCTCTACGGCACACCTTGCCCATGATTTGCAGACGAAAACACAGGATTGAAGGTCTTGAGGAGAGGCAAGACGACCAAATATCGCAAACAATAGCTCCGGGGGCAGGTATGCGGTCCGTGACACTTTCATATCTTCGAATTCCTTCAACTCTTCGTCGTCTTCGTCGTCATCATCATCCTTGGAATCGTCAACGATAGAGGTAGAGCTGTCATTAGCGGATTGTTGGAAAAAGTCTGTTTCTAGATCATCCTGGATATTTCGTTCAGGGCTCCCAGTGCTGCTTGAGTAGTCGTAGCGAACGGGATCTCGAACAGAGTGGTGCCTCGGGGAAGCCATGGTGGAGTTGGATGGAAGAGTTGCGAGAGGGGATGCCAAATTGCCCAGTTGATTATAAATAACGGTGTGGCGCTGGTCGTGAAATGAACGGGAGGGAAGGCGGGAAGATCGTATCGGGGCTGGGTGAAGGATCCGGATCTACTTTAGGATGCAAGTGGAAAAAAATCAAAGTAAATTTTGGGTTGTTTGGAATTCTAAGAGGGCTTAGTAAAATCGAGGGGTGCTAGTTGAGAGGTTGTTTGGGGCAGTGGGGGTGAGAAAACAACCTGGCGGTGGTGGTGGTGGTGGCCTTGTTTAGTTGTTGTTGTTGTTGTTGCTGCTGCTTCTGTTGATTGAATTGAGGTTGAATAATGATAAATACGCCAAGTTGGTAGGAAACTTCAAAGGAAAAAAAACCGAAAAGAAAAAAAAGAAGAAAAAAGGAAAAAAGTACTACCATCAAACTTCTACTGTAAGGTGTGAATTAGAAAAATAGGCGAGAGTAAGAGGCTTAGCAAGGGTATCGGAGGAGTGATCACGTTGAGGGCGATGGCGACGGTGGCGACGGTAGCGGCGGGGGAGTGAAAATTTAAAGAAAGGAATAGAGGATGAGTTGGTGAAGAGTGGCTCCGGGATATAGCTTGGTGGAGCATGCACGTTCGGGGTATAATGTCGACTGCCTGAGCTGAGTGGGTTGGTGTCGATTGTCCTGATGGTGATTATGCTAGTCCCCACGGAAAATGGATGGATTGATACTTAGATACCAGCTATAATAAAGCCTGAGCCCTCTCATGCGAGGATAACGATAATTGCCATCCTTATCGTTTCCGACGGGTAAAGGGGTTTTTTATATATATATATATATATTTCAACTAGAAGGTGCAAAAAATATATCAAGGTGAAAAGCTTATTCCAGCTGTCAAAGAAGTATCATGAAAATGTCTTAATAAACTCTCTATCTCTCACAAAGGCAGGGGAGCATGAAGGGAGGTTTGAAAGAAAGAAAGAGGTCAGAGGAAAACACCACCACCACAATGATGGGTTAAGCTCCAAGCAACCGCTGCTTATAAAGAAAATGAAGATAAAAATAAAATATATAAAATATCAAACACTCAAACCCGCTGGTGGCATTCCTCGATCAGATCATATATACCAGGAATAAAATGACTATCCCGGTGGCCTGCTTCCGCTTTATCAATAAGGCGGCTTGCTTTTTGAATAGAAGACTCCTGTTTGTTTAAATCCAACATAGCCACCCTCACCTCCAAGCGAGAGGATGCACTAAGGCTCCTCCGCAAATTTTCGCAACAGCATGCAAGGAAGCACTTGCTTTGGTTTGCAGTTTTAGACGAACCGACAAAAGCACACCAGCCCTGACTTGCAGGTGGGATGTGGAAGGGAGTCTAAAGGTTTTTCGGTATAGGGCTGACTATCTGTATTTTTATTCCACCAAGCAGCCTTTTATACCGCCTTGTTAAAACCTGCTCAAGCTTCGTTGTTGAACTCTACTAGTCCTCCCGTCCATTTTACCTCTCTCTTTCTTTCTATTCTTCATGCAAGGATGGAGGAACATTGCTACTTTGACCTTTGGTGTACAGGTCACCACAGTATATTCTACGGATCCGTTTCCAAGTGCTGGACTGTGAGGATGCATATGGGACATTCCTTTATATCATTCAACCCATGTTGTCATTTTATTGTCTTTTCTAGCTTGTTTTAGCATTTGGATTGTGTTCTATGTACTTGAATAAGCGTGCGAGTATTTTTTGATGAGCAAATACTCAAGCCTTCACCACGACAAAGGATCTCCTTTCTGTTATTTTCGTCATTTCAATATATCGACCTCCAGGGCATGTGAGTTCTCATCCAGGGAAATAGACATGCCGAGCCATTTTTAGGGCTTTCTCTGCCAGCATAAAAGACATAAATTCCCCATATTATTGATCCATAATGCGTTAGTGGTGAAAAAAGAGAAAAAAAAAAGTTTGGAAGAGGGAGGAAGAAAATGACGAGGAACAAGAGCCAAACCGTGAGAGAGAGCTTTTATGTTACGACGTAGAAACCTACAAGATTGACAAAGGAAAGTACATTCGAGGATTTTAAAACAATATTGGTGAAGGAAAGAAGAAGAAAAATTATTCCACCTCTGCAAATTTGTTGCCTATGTTCAATACGATGGTGTTCGCGTACCCCACCTTAATCGGGGTCCCATCATACACTACTTTGATCCCAAGCTCGGGAAAGCGGATTCGTCCGAGACGTTCAAGGACCCGCCTCTGGGGCCTCCACGTCCGCCACGGTATTCACCCCTGCCACGGGCTGGGCGGTCACCGCGAGCTCCACCGCGCCCTCCACGACCGCCCCTGTCGCCGCTTGATCGTCTAAGTTCCCTCGGATCAACAAACTGGTGATCTATTTCGACAACGCTCCTCTCTTTTCGTTGCTTCTGGTTCTTTGGCTTTAGCTTTCCGCCGGAGAAATATTCTTCGCCAGTTTCCTTGACCAGTTCCTTGGCAGTAGCCCATTTCTTGTTCTCACGGGCACCCTCGTTTGCACCACGAATTTCTGGGAGCTCCTCAACCGGGCCGCGAATGGACTTTTCGGCGATATATTGGGCGTAGGAAACCCTCTTATCTTCTGGCTCTGGCTCCGGGGCTGGCTCTGCAGCAGCAGCTTCTCCTTCAGTAGTCTCTGGCTGAGCCTCTCCCTCAGTGGTTGCAACTGCCTCCGCAGTAGCTTCTTCTTGAGCAATAGTCTCACCAGCTTGCTCATCGTTCCACTCGCTAGGTCCCTTGTTGCTACCCCAGCCTTGGGAAACTTGCTTGTCCGTGTCGCTATTGATGGGTTAATTAGCACATACATCTCCGGAAGAGGGCACGGTTGGGAGAGTATTAGTCTTACGTTCTATTTGTGGCGCTATGACGATCGAATTGACGACCCCTTCCTCGACCACCTCTGCCTCGGTACTCTCCACGTTCCTTTAAGCCGCCAGACTCATCGGTTGGTCTTGAACGGTTGCTCTGACGGCCATTGTTCCTGTCCCGGAAGGCTAAATGCAGGGTTAGCTTTAAATTACCTCACGTAGTTGATTTATCGTCAACGAACCAGCTTCATTCCCATCACCGCGACCACGTCTGTTGAATCCGCCACGGCTGCTTTCGGTAACCGTTGGGGTGGGGGCTGGTGCTTCATCACGCTTCTTGGATGAGGTGGTCTTCTTCACGACCTCCTTGGAAGGTGCCTTTGGGATTTCGTTTTCATCCTCGATGTCATTTCCTGGGAATTAGTAAACGAGATCGAGTAATGTTAGTCTCGATGGCATATATTTTACGGCACACACAGCGTGAATCACTTGTGTCGTTCTGGAGTGATATCTATAGGTAAGAGGTCAAATTCGTACCAAGAAGATCGAACGGGTTCTAATAATGCGGTTTCAAGTCAGTCAAACATCTTTTAAAGTGTTTCTTCAATAGCATTATATTTCTTTTTTGTCAATCGGCCTTTGATACGTTCTTCCAGAGTTGTGTTTGGGCATTTTAACACAGGTTTGTATTTTGCCCAGCAAGGGAAAAAAAAAAAAAAAAAAAAGCCGCACAAACTAGGGCTAAGACCACACAGTATGGGAATCTCTGCAGCATATAACTCACCTTCGAGGCCACAGCAGCCATTGTAATTGAATTGCTCACACGTTGGTGAGACTTTAAAATCTTGAGAACAGCAAAATTGTTAAAAGAAGTCGAGTATAGATTGAATGTTCCCCGCAAGAGGTGGGTAGTTGGAAAGATGATGTGGGAGATGGTGGATGATGGAGGGAAAAATGTGGGTGGGTTTTTTGGAAATGATGTGTGGGTGTGTGGTGTGGTGCCGTTGTGTGGAGAGTTGTCTGTCTGTCGGCTTAACCTTTTTTTTTTTTTTTTTTGGGTGGGAAAGAATTTGGATTGGAAAAAAAAAAGTTACTTGGAAGAAGGCTTTACATTCCGGTATTTTTCTCTCACATTACTTTGGAGGGGGGGCCTTTCCAGTATACGCCGGAAAAGTATAGATGGTTGCAAAAGTACCAGTACTAGTATACGTATCCCATGCACGGGACTTTGATTATACCCAACTTGCCTGGACCTTGGAAGCATGCAAACCTATAGTGCTCATATTTGGTGATGTACCATCTAGGTTCAGTCCACAATCACACCTCGCCTTGCTTTCTAAGCTAAGATACCGTGACATGTAGTGTCCTGCTAAAAGCTAGTAAATACCTACGGGGCTTAGGTACCTAACATGCTGCTTTCGCTCATGCCATTAATGATTTTCTTATTTATGCATTCCTGGTAGAGTATTGAAGCTACTAGATTAAAAAAAACACTGAGCTTGATCCTTGTCTTCCCCCAGCATTTATATTTATTGGGCAGTAGCTGCAATGGTCACCCTTGTATTCTGACTTTCGCCTTGGTTTATCGGGGAAAAAAATTACGTTTCAACGAGGTTCCTGATGGAGAAAAGTAAGAGCTTCCAATACCAATCTCGTCTTGGAGATCGAATCGCCCGTCTCATACAAGATGATCTCAGCGTAGATGTTGGGCTGGTGAGACTTCTGTGCATTCATTTTAATATTTCTTGTCGGATTTCCCATCGGAGCATAAAATCAATGACAGCCGGGAAGGTTTGAAGACTAAACTACACTTGATCAAGCAGATGGGCTTGGCCATGCTAGGACAATTGAGGGCAGAAAAAAAAAAGCAAAGAGGTATTAAACGAACAGTATCAATGAGAGAACCAAAGTCAACTTCAAAACAACGAGCGGGAGAAAAAGACAGGAATAATAGTAGTACCAATTAAAAAAAGAAGAGATAGTACTAAAGGAGCTGTAACCCTGAGGATCCAATCACAATGTTTCTCCCGATTTCAAGAGGCCTGCTTGCGAGAAAGAAATTTGTTTACTTGATTCGGGATCAACAGGAAATTTGGGAGCAGACACCGAGATCCACGCCTCGGTTCCTAAAGATCCGACTTCTAGACGATCGTACGAGCACTTGATGGTACCGGTTGCCAGAAAGACACGGAGCAACTTAATTGAGCGGCAGTTGTGCTATTATGATGCATCCCTCCTCTTCCCTTTCGACATACTCTTTACCCGCTTCAAAAGTCCGCCGCCGCCAGCAGCTTGCTCACCTCCACTGGAGGGACCCGATGGATAGGCTTTGTTATCCGGAATGGCCCTACCGATGGCTGGTTTCTTAGGGCTACTTGGAGCCCTATCTCTGTTTGATCGTTTTTCCTCCTCAGCAATTTGTATGCTTTCTCCCTTCTTATCCCATGCCGAGTCATAGTCATCAGTTGGAGCTTCCCGGGCTTGTGAAGCAGTAGCCTTTGTGGTTCTGTTAATGGGGGGAGGTCCACTGGGTGGCGACGTAGGAGTCATCGGTCTCTCAGGATAGCTATCATCGGTTGGAGAGGCTGACTTTGATGGCTTGTGTCTTCGGTCGAACCCAGGGGCTATCCTTTCACTACCATCCCCGTATGTTTGCTTCGGAGCTCCGATGGCACGAAACTTTTGGGCTAAGGATTTCTTCCTTTGCAACCCGCCATTATCCTTGTATCCTCCCGAGGTGACTGGGCGCAGAACCTCGTCCTCCTCTCGCGCCTTTTCAATCGCCTTTTTGGTTGCTGGAGTTCCCTCCAAGAAAGTCGAAGTGCCAAGACCTAGGGATTCGTCACCGTGTATTATAGGGCGATTAACCGGGTCGAAAGATTGGGCTCGCTTCGAATTTGGCCTTATTGTATCAAGGGCGTCCGCAGCCGAACCGCGCCTCCCGCTTGCAAAGTCGAGATATGCCTCGGGATCACGGTTTCCGAATAATTGGCTGTGATCGTTGGGCTTTAGATCGAAATCGAAGCCACCTAAAACATTGTTCTTTGATCCTTCTGGGAACGCTTGCATAGGGGCCCGGTTCTTATTCTTGTTTCTATGGGGATTACAAGCATCGAAAGGGCCATCATGATGGAATACTAAAACAGTCAAGTTAATATAAGATCCGGAGGTCATTTTGAGGACTCTCTCCAAACCGAAGAATCTTCATATTTGGAAGATTTAGATAAAACACTTACATCCGCCTCCGTAGATGCCGGTGACATCGAGCTTGTCAATAATGTCGAGGGGAGCAGCGCGTTTCCGGCGATCTGATGCTTTCTTGGATTTGTCATCTTTGCCCTTGTCATCGCCCTCTTTCTTGCTTCTCTCTCTCCGTCTTTCCCTCTCCTTCTCCTTCTCTCTTTCCCTATCAACCACATCCATGGCTGAGGATTCTGAGTTGCTCCTTTGCCTCGTACTAACCCTCATTTCGTCTCTTCCTCTAGGGGGTCTTCCGAGAGGATTTGGAGAAGCTAGTGGTCGGCCACCAGAGGATTCCGACGACTTTTTGTGAGCATGATTCGGAGGAGGGGGTGCCATTCGACCTGGTCGAGGGGGACCATTCATTTGTCTTTGCTGGGGCCCGCGAGATCTATTCTCGCCGGGATTACCAGGACTCGGCCTACGCGGCATCTGTTTTTTATCGTCTGTGTCGTCAATTGAGAGGTTTATCTAAACAGGATGGCTTTTTATCAGCTGATTTGAATTTTTCGCTTTACGAGTTAAATATCGAAGATTCCGCCTTCACCAAGTAGCTCCCATATATATAAGTAATTCGGTAGGGTCATACCAGTAAATTTTCAGTTTCGCTCTTTTCTTGCTGGTTGGCCGGAGATTTCGATGAAACTGCTTGCCCTGTATTTCCCTGCCGATTATCCCCTTCTCCTGCGAATATGTCCTGATCCTCATCGCTAAAGACGTCTAGAAACGGATTTCTGGATTGTCGGATAGATGGAGAAGGTAGATCGGGTGACGATGCCGATACTCTGTTTCGGAATGGATTATTTGAAGCAAAGGGGTTTGTAGGAGCGAAGGATGGAGACGGTCTCCGATCTATGTAAGGAAACGGTTAGCGACGAAGATTAATAAATCAAAAACAATCGTCGAAATGAAAATAACCGAGCAGGGTTTGATGTATCGTATGACTTTCCACGGCTGCCTTTCCCTATAAAATCTCATCTTCCCGGCGTATATTGGTGGTCACGGCGTGAAGGCAACAATATGCGACAAGGCTTGGGATTCCATGATGTCTTTGCCGAGTCCGCAATCCCATCGAACAACAAGAACCAGGTAACCAAAACGATCGAGGGTTCATACCTATTGGAGACTGAGCGAGAGACATACTGGCTCAATGGAATACAACGAAAACAATTCTCTAACGGTTGGTTGAGTTTTTACGTATACTGGCTTTGAAGCGTTTGTAAAAGGTGACGAGGTTCGGAGAAGAATCGGGGGGTTGACGTTTCTGATGGCACCAGGGGTAGAAAGGGAATGGAGGAAAAAGGATACGCCGTCACAAAAGGTTTGGAAAAGAAAAAAAAGAGTTGAAGGGGAACAGAGCAATTAGATGGGGAGAAAAAAGTCAAGATCTTGCCGGCAACTGCAAAATTGAAGGCGTGTGAGAGTGGTTTGACCCGCAGGAAGGAGCGAAGGATAAGGAAGGCCGAAGGTTTTATGAAAGAGTGCTGTGCGATGGTGAGAAGATGAGATTGGGTTTGTTGCTGGGATTGTTGTTTTATGCTGAGATTTTTGTCAGAAGGAGAAGAAGAGCGAGCGAGCGAGCGGAAAGAGGATATGAACAAGAAGAACAAGAAGAACAAGAAGAGAAAAGAAGAGAAGAGAAGAGATGCCCACGCACGTCAATATACGCACACACACGCACAATGGGAGGCAAGATAGGACGGGTACACGAGGTATTACAAAAGCGATACCCCAAGACGTGATTTTAATGAGATGCAAAATGGCCAAATAGAGTGACCTTTCTTATGGCACTTCTCTTTTTTATTTTTTTTATTCTTCTACAGTTTGCAGGGCATCCTTTTGCGGAGAGATACCTTTTTTGGGGGGGCGAGGTTTATGTTTGAAAAAAGGAGGTGAGATGTGTGTGTGTGGGTGTGCCTGAGTGCATGCAAAGCAAGTTACTTGCTTGGTTCTTGTGTGTGGTGTGTGCCTGAAGCCCAGCAACAGCCCGGGTGAGCACGCTGCAATATCAATGGCAGGCAGCACTCCAACAGCAGGAAACTGCAAATACTATGCGGTAACAGGCTATCTATCCCTTCTTGTCCTTCAAAATCCCCTTCTTTATCTCTTTCTTTTTTTAAAAATGATTTCCTTCTCCGCGCTATCTTTGATAAAATACCATTCCGAGGATACAGCAAAGCAAAGGTTCACATCAGGGAAGAACAGATGATAATGAACCCGTTCGGATGGCAGATGTAACCCCAACAAGATGAATAAACAGGCTCCACCATGCACAACCCGTCACCACCTATCCCTCCTTTTGCCTTGTGAACGGTCTATCAATCCGATCACGATAATGGAGGGCGATGGGTCCCTTTTCCTTCCCTTCCCTACATACAAAACGAAAAAAAAGGAACAAGGGGGAAAAGGGAAGAAAGAAAGAAGCTTGACAACAGAGAGGAAACCAAGAAGTATAATTACAAAGGAACTACAGAAAAGCTGGTAAACTGGGGTCCCCAGGTTCGGGATTTCATCATGGGTGTGGTCTCCCGCAGAGACTCGACTTTCTTTTTGCTTACCAAAGATCAATTCCGCCGGAAACCTCAACCGGGAAGCCCCACAGAAATAAGAGCTGATGCCATAGAACTCTACCCCCCAAATTTTATCCCATGTGCACGTAGAGGATCAAGCAGCAAAATTTTCTTTGCTTAACAGAGGGAAGAGGGTGAAAAAAGAACCCTCCACTGACTCGAGGAGTATCTTCATGATATTCAGTCGCTCGTGATGAATCAGGGGACACGGAATTTAAATCGAGGGTGCAGGGCCGGTTCTAATTGGCGGACCCTTGATCATCTTTAATAGGACCCTAGATCTATATATGCACGGCAGGGGCCACGATACGCGATCAGGCCTTGGAGCAGACTAAAGGGTCCTAAAGAGTGCGCTAGTCGTTTCAGTCGCTTCTCCGCCGGCGGACGTGTAAATTGGACCTGCCGAGCCTGCCACTTTTTTTTAAACTTCAACGTGAACACCGGACGAAATGGAGAAAACGGCCTTCTATATTTTGAGAAGCCGGACAAGCTAGTGCAAAAAAAAGTAGAAGTGGTAATTGAGGGGAATCAATTTCATTCCTCTTATGTCCCCACATTCCTATGACAAGAAATAAAGCCTGATAACGATACGAGTGCTTGCATTCTAGATTAGAAATTATACAGAAAAAGAAAAGAAAAAAACAAAAAAAGAAGCGAAAAGAGATGAAAGAAAGTAGAACCCAGCCATATCTACAGAATTTCGGTGAATCTATCAAATTTTATTTTAAGGAAATGCAACATTGCATGTCTGCCACTTTCGACCCAACGCCAACCGAAAAGAGGAGTATTTCTGAAAATATAATAGAAGAAAAAAGAGAGCGGGAGAGAGAAAGGGGAGAAAATCAATATATACTTAGTTATTTACGCAAGTAGGTATATTTTAACCCAATTCGCCACTGGAAACTGTACCATTGAAGAAAATTCATATGTCGCGTTATATGGAATTTAAAAGAGCACATAGAGAGCGCAATTCTAGTCGTTTGCGTCACTTAGCATTCATTCGAACATCTCCGATTCATCATGTAAAACCCAATAGATCTGGAAATTTCACTCACCATGCTCAATCCAAGGATCATACTGATCCAAAAGAAGCAATTCAACAAGGTCCTCTGTTTGCTTAACCAAGGTAGGCTTTGCAGCATAACTATAGGCAATTGAAGCATCTGGCAGACAAACCCATACCCTCGAACCTTCTTGACGAGGCAGAAGAGCACAAGCTCATGCAGAATCGATGAGATGAGGAACGTAATAACGGTAGCGGCCGGTTTTGAGACATGCTCGCGGGTGGCACCGTACACATGTCTTTTGAACCAGTGATGGACCGGGATATTCCATTCTCGCGAAAATTCTAGCCAATTGGACGAATTCCACCATTCGCTTTTTTGGGGTGAGACATACAGCGTTAGCTTGTCAAACGGCTAGCTTGGGGGTCGAGGGATGTTTACGTACGAGTAAAACCGTCGGTCCGCAAAACGAGTGATTTCCGCAAAGGCACCGAGGACGTACTCGAAAATAACAAGGAATACGAGCAGGAATGAAACCATGAACGGGAATAGGAGCATGTTGATGCTCTCCCCAAGAACTAGCAATGCGTCCGACACCGTGTGTTGCTCCTGCAAGCGTGCGGTTGCGTCCGCCATCTGTGTATAGTTAGCTATTAAGCATTCTGACCAATTTCTATCGTTTATTGGGCATGATACGTACCACCGGAGCGATAAACTCCTCGGACGTCAACGTTAGCAGGAAAACGCATCCAAAAACCGCTGCTGCCTTCTCAGCCACTATACGCCACCTTATCCGTGGCGTTCTTGGGTACTCGATCTCATAGCACAACGTAGGGCAGAGAAGGTAATCGAGATAATTCGACCAGGTGAGGTTCCTCGGGTATTGTGTCATTCCGGTTGGCGAAGTTAGTTCATAGGCTAGAACCTCCCGTAGGGCGGTGTCGGTCTTGGGCTCGGTGGTTAACGTATTCTCATCGAGCTGGTGGAGCTTCCTTTCGGTTTCACAGAGATGCCCGTTATAGAACGCATACGAGTGCATCTTCATCAAGAGTACAAGCGTATGTAATGTGAAAAACACTTGATGGGTCCTATATCTACGTTAGTGAAACCTTTCCCTGTGGGCTTGAGACAGCTCTACGCTCTCTATTGGGGTACATACCAGACCCAGTGTCGCGCAAAAGGCCAATATATCCACATCGCTAGCCATACCGACTGTAATATATACTGAAAAACATATCCACCGTTTCCCCAACCGATTCCAAACGGCCGCGACCTCCACATCTTATGTAAAGGAAGAGTAAGAGAAGTGCTGGCAACCATGACCAGATCGGACAGCGCCAGAACCTGCAAGTCCTCCGTAAACAATGAAAATATCGACGTCCTAAAGACCCGACCCGTTTCCTTAACGTTCCGCGCTCCGGTCGTCAAGACCATGATGAACAGTCCAACCCAAAATAACGTAAAAAACCCACGAAAATCGCGGTGCGTGGACTGAGGGTCGAAATGGCTAACCCGTTCCTCGTAATCGACCGTTGGAAACAGCTTTCTTCGTTTTTGTTTCTTGGCGTGGTGTATCGACTTCATCGATGGGGGAGCATCTTGCGGTAAAGGGGTGGATCGGCCGCTCGAGAGCGCATCTTCATCGAGGAGGTAAGCGACTTCGGGTCGCAGGTCCCCTCGGATAGACCTTTGGTTGTACGATTTTGGTTGACGCGACCGCAAACCGAAACCTTCCAGCACGTTCTCGCTATTGTTGTTGAGGGCTGTCGATATCGTTTCCGTTGCGCCGTTCGAATGCGCCGTCGCCGTATGTCCGTTCATCTTGATGCGTGTTGTGGTGGTTCAGCCGGAACGGATGCCATCACCCTATTTTAGGTTTTTTGAAAACTTGTAGGTTTCCAAGAGGTGTTCAAAGTGATGAAGGAGGGGCTGATTAACATTTAGGTTATAAAGGGGAGAAGCCGGAAAGGTAAGATTGGTATTATAATGGAGCATGGTGAGAAGCTAATAATATAATGGCATAATCAGTGCAAGCCGAAAACAGTATAACGACACGGTTTAAAAGTGATGCTCACACTCTTTGCACCAAAAGAACGCGGCCGCTGCTGCCTCCTTACGTCACCCGGCCTCAGCGATGAGCCGCCAAGACTCCCGCCGACCGAACTGCTAACTGCAAGATACCGCCGAACCTTCAAAACTGTTACTTGTCTTTAGGAAAACGGGTTTGTACTATACACGTTATACGCCAGAAAGTGCGAATGTGATTCCGATGGGATCCGAACATGATCACACGCCACAAGGAAAGTTCCTACCAGAACAATAGTCTATTGGTTTGTAAAGCCTTCTCTCCGCTCGAGCGAGAAGGCCTCCGACACCTCTTGAATCGGTAAATATATACGAGAATGATAAACCTAATTTCGGATCCTTCATTTCGGCCTTCGGATCCAAGCTGTTCCTTTCGCCTACGCTAAGCCTATGATTTCATGGAAGCGATAAAGCTATCCAAGTTAAGCTCATCGTACTGGTTCTCGTCCCATAGCTCCCCAATATCATCCAAAATGCCCTTTCCTCCCTTCTTGATCGGGTTGCCATCAATATCCATAACCTCATCGCCTTCCCGACTATCCTTCTTATCCCCCGTATCCATATCGCCAAAGTTGAACAAATCGAGAAGTTGATCTGTTTCCATAGTCGCTAAACCCGCGTTTTGTTGGTTCACAACCGTTGATGCGACATCCAATTTAAATCGTTGTAAACTACGAAGAAACCATTAGTAACCATAGCTTTAAATTTCTCAATATATCGCCTGTAGAAGTTTACACTTACTTCATAATCTTTTCTTCAAGCGTACCACGCGTGATCAAACGGTAAACATTGACAACCTTCTTTTGACCTATGCGATGGGCTCGGTCCATGGCCTGCATATCTTTCTGTGGGTTCCAGTCATGCTCTACAAATATAACTGTGTCCGCACCGGTCAAATTTAGACCTAAGCCTCCAACGTGGGTCGTAAGGAGCAGAACGTCGATAGAGGGATCACTATTAAATTTGGTGACCATATCCTGTCTGTATCTTGGATCCGTAGCGCCATCCATCCTCAAGTATGAGACTGTAGGTAGCAGTTTCTTCAAGACGTCACTCTCAACGATATCCAGCATTTCCTTGAGTTGGCAGAATATCAATGCTCTGTGTTGACTGATAGCATTGGATGCCACTGCTAAGTCGTCATCCTTTGCCGAAGCCGTGGCGCCAATGCCACAGTCTAATAACAAATCCCTAAGAGCGGCCAGTTTTGGCGCATGAGCTGGATCCCTGATTGAAGTATTCTCTTGTGAAAGTTGCTTCTGTACTGCGGCATATTTGGGGTGCTTCTCGTTGAGAACAAGAGCTGGGGAATTGCAGAGTTTACGCATATATTGAAGTGCTTGGAAGATATGTTGTTTCTGTTCCTTCGCACCTGAGGCCGAGGCAGGTAGGTCTTTGCTCTGCTTTTTCGAAAACTCTTGATAGAGCTGTTTTTGTAGTTCACTGAGATCACAATAGTAGTTTTGAATGATTTTCGGTGGGAGGTCGTCGAGCACCTCTTCCTTCAAGCGCCTGAGGACGAATGGTAGTACCTGTTTGTGAAGGGCTTCGATTGCTAAAGCACCTGCTTCTTGCTCCTTAGAGGAGCTCTTGCTATTACGACTATTAGCAATAGGCTTTGCAAATCTGTCCATGAAGACTTTCTCGGTTCCCAAGAATCCAGGCATCAAGAAGTCGAATAGCGACCAAAGTTCGAGTACATTGTTTTGGATTGGTGTTCCAGAGAGTATCAGCCGATGGTTGGCTCTGATCTTCTTGACGGCCTGGCTCAGCTTAGCCTTTGAGTTCTTGATGATATGGCCTTCATCTAGGACGCAGTAATTCCAATCGTTCTTGGAAATGTGTTCCAGGTCATTCCGGCAAATATCGTAGGATGTTACCACAATATCCGTGGTCCCAAGCAAAGGGCGTAGTTCCTGTCGCTCCGCCGGATTACCAACATAAACCAAGGTAGTAAGGAAAGGAGCATATTGTTTGATCTCTTGTTTCCAATGTCCGGATAGAGTTGAAGGACAAATTATTAATGAAGGGATTGGCCTTGTTTCTGTTGACTGAGTCTTTGCGTGGTCCTCGGCCCTTAGGTGGTGATCGCTCGCAACAATGCAAATTGTTTGAAGGGTTTTTCCAAGCCCCATATCTAGCCGCGATCATGTTAGCTAGGAAATTCCTATAAAAGAGAAATGAAGAAAGCCTTACCATCACATAGAATGCCGTGGAGGTGATATTTGTTGAGAAATGCTAGCCAATTTACACCCTCTTGTTGATATGAACGAAGTTCCGCTTGTATTGCGACTGGGAGGTGGAAGGGTTCTACTTTGTGCACATCCAGCATCTGAGCTATGAACTTCCGTTCTTTCTCCCTCCCCTTCAGCAGTTCTTCCGGGAAGCCTGGAGGATCTGGTATACCCGCCTCCAAAGGCACAAGTTTGATAAGTGTGGCGAAAGTAGTTGTCGCTAAACGGCGGATGTCGTTATCAGAGTCACTCATTCGACCAAGAACCGGGACAATCAGGAAAATCACAAAAGGCAGAATATCTGTTTCCATGGCCGATATTAGGTGGTAGACAAGCTCGGTAATACCTTGTCTCGTCCTCAATTCCAAACCGTTGGATATCGAAGGCAGAACGTCGGCAACCATAGCTTTCATACCATCAATGGTGATAATGCTGCAAATGGTAGCAAAACATTTAGCCGCTGCGTATCGAAGAACGGAAAATCTAGACTTCAAGGCTTTGATAATGTATGGAAGGAGAGATATTATATGTGGGTGGAGGTCGGGGTGGAATTTCGGAAGCAGTGCCCGTATCGTAGACAGTCCGTCAATGATTTCTTGGCCCAATAGGTCATCTTTATCAAGGATAGAAGCAGGTAGTTCATCTTCCCTGAATGCTGAGATGAGCGACTGTTCCATGGACTCCTTGAGCCGGGGAACTTTCACAAAGAGATCTTTACCAAAGGAAGTGGCGAAATGATCAAGTGCCTCTTTTGCTCCACGGCGTTTTATGCGTGCGGCTTTCGATTCCCGCTCAAACTTTGTGGGATCCGCATGATCTTTTCTATCCTCCTCTTTCTTCAACGACAGGATTGAGAGCTCAAGACTCTCATTGATATGGAATTCAGGAGTCTCCGAGGTATCGACGACCAGGAAGGAACAAAGGTTCTTAGTTAATTTTTCCGCAACACCTGCGCGACCTCGCCGTGAACACAAATCAACAAGGACCGCAACTGAATGTGCGGATCGCCTTTGCAAGTCCAAATTTTCCTCAGCCTTGACGCTGTCCATAACTCCGCGAATGACTGGATTTAACTTGCTTGGAAGGTTCTGGGCCGCGATTATTGCACCAGCGGCTGCAGCAATTATCCTAACATCCTTTACTTCCTTAGCCTTCTGAGCATCTTCGATCACCTGGGCAGCTTGGTTCCTTGCATCTGTCAATGCATCTGTTGCTAAAATACGCTGACCGGAAGGCATGAGTTTCTTGAGACGGTTGAAATCTTCACCGACTACCTTTTCAGCGTGCGCCAAGCTGAAAGACTCCGGTCCGGCGTCTGATTCTCCTTGCACTACGACCGCAAGAGTCGGCGTCTTGCTCGGGTTCATTTTGCCAACACCTATAAAGGTATTCAATAGATTGTGACACTGGGACCTGACAATCTTCATGTGAGGAACAAGGTCCCTGTAAATTGGAGGACGCTCCGAGTTTAGGAGATTTTCAATCTCTTTCAGCAAAATGTCCTTCAACGGAGTCGGTGTTGAGTTCTGCTTGGCATATTCTTCCACAATCATAGCCGCAATAAGCTGGGTTGAAGAGTACGGAGATTTCAGATAGTTGACAATCATTGAAGAAAAGACTTCAAGGATGGTCTCCTGTGGCCAGACGCTTATCGCTTTGCCTATGGCCTTAGCACCAGCAATCTTGGTTTTCATCATGATATCGTGTCCTACAAGATCAACATCTCCTTGCATAATATGGCCGTCCAAGTTATGAGCCGTAACCTGTGCTATAGGGACATCCTCGAACTTTATGGTTTTCTTGCGTCCACGGCCTCTGCCAGACCCGGGCTTTTCTTCCGTTAGTGAAGACTCGGCCCTTAGTGGTGGAGGAGGTCGCATAGATTGGAGATATGTTTGACCAGAAGGTTTGATGAAGAGAGACATGTCCATTGGGTAAGGGTTTCGAGACATGCCGATTGGTGTCATAAGCAATGTAACTAGGGGATCAACGTGAGGGCGGAATTGAGAACTAAAGGCATAGGCATCTTCTTTGGCGTATTCTTGGACTACTGCAAGCCACAGGTCCAGAGAAAGAGCAAGGACGCTCTCATTCCGTTCAACAAGAAGATTTTGAAAGATCAGTCTGAGAGCCCTACCGTCCACCCAACCCCGGCTACCGGATCCTTGAATCGTAAGAAAGGTGACCAGAGCCCGAAGAACTGCACTTCTAACACTAGTAATAGTATGGCGGAGAAATGGGAAGAGACGAGGGACCAATAATGAGAATGATTGTCTGCGAATCCGGTTAGTAAGGTTGACTATAATCGCTGAGGTCTTTGAAAATAGGGGGGGATTCATACGAAGGATCGGTTTCTGCTTTTAACCTCATGGTTTCTAAAACTTCCGGGAAAGAGCAGAGTTTCGCTAGCAAGTCCATAACGTGCCCCGTGGACGCGGTAAGGTCATCTTTAAGATGTGACAGGCATTCCCAAACAACGCTCGTGAGATCGTCGACGGCGTGTGGCCGCAGCTCAACAAATTCGGATGCTATTGGAAGCATCGTAGCCGCGCTTTCTGCCCTGACATCATCATCATGATCGCGTAGACCTTTCATAACTGCAGAAACAACCCCGTCAAGGATATCTGGCTCGGTCACAAAAAGGTCACTACGGACAACCACAAGATACTTGAGTCCCAACATGCCACCGTGGCAAATCTCCCAGATATTCTGTTGCATATCTAAATCATCCTGCATAACCATACGCCGTAGAATTTTGTAAACTTCGTATACCGAGTTCTGGGGGATGTGTTTTAGGAGTGCACCTAGTGCCTGAGATGCCGCTTCCCTAACTGGGGCGACGACCTAGAAGAATCACAGTCAGTACCTGGGTGTTGAGTAACTCGGAGACAGAGATCGGGAGTAGCGGAATTTCTTCAGAACAAGGGGAAACAAGCCTTACATTGTCCGCAGCATAATCACTGAATCTATCCAAGACGAAAATGCAACATAACCGACAGGCGATATTGTCCAACCATCGCTTGTTCGCTTTGTCGTTTTCTCTTTTATATCTGCCTTTAACGCGCCCTGCTGCTGGACCATGATATCGAATCAAATCTCGGAGTGCCATCGCTGCACCATGGCGTACAATCCAAGATGGGTCGAAAAGATCCACAAGGAGGATGTCCGCCAACCGTTCAAACGGCCATATACTATCGTCTGCTTCCACCTGAACTGTCGATGAAGGGGGAAGTGCTGGGCCTTTGTGCTGGACAACAATCTTGCTATCGTCCTGAGCTTGTTGAGTGTCTAGATTAAAATAATCCTGCGCCCCACCTTCTTCAGATTTCAGTTCTTGTTTGACAGCGTGCGGAGCAGGGTCCTCTCCCGGAACATCCGAGCTCGGGCGTCTGTACGCTGGTGCGGAAAGATCGACTACCCTAACTTTGTTTGCATGACTCTTTGCGTTTTGCTTCGCCTTCCGCTTCATCATATTCTGCTGGCGTTTGCTCAAAGCGGATTCTTCACTGTTCCCATTGCTTTGGGGCCCGGGAGAAAAGGGAGGTTCACGCGGCGACATGGCGGAGGTCACTACCGGCGAAAACGTAGCTTGGGCCTTCATATGGCTAGCTACACTTGTATCGATACGAGGGGTTTGGGGGATAGCATGGGCACCAGCTGTAGCGAAATCTTTCTCTTCAACCAAGTCATCATCCAAGTACTCGCTCGCCATCCCTAGGGTGTTCCGAACGTTTTGCTTTTGTCTCTGCAGCCTTTCAGCTGGATCCAAATCGGCTAAGGAATAGTCATACTCTTT
>LDUD01000069.1:76782-93974 GCA_012184295.1 Dactylella cylindrospora
AAAAGGAGGACTGGAAGGTGTGTTCATTGTGTATTCGACGAGGATGCTTTTTTACTTTTTTGTGTACATTAAAAGGGTGGTTGGCGGTGATGAATTGGATACCAACAAAGACAGCTGTGGGCTTGTATATGCGGGAGAGGCGTTCTTAAGTTGCATGTTGCTTTGTTTCCCGCTCCGTCTCGTTTTTTTTGAAGGGGGTTACTTGTTTTTCTTCCTTTGTTGACATTGGTACATTGTGCACTTGGGGGCAAATATCTATTCCTGGCGGGAAACCTCTCTGGACTAAAGGGTTTTAGTTTAGGCCATGCGCACGCTTTCCTATTGCTGGGCATTCATTATTCCGTTCCTGCTCTCTTGTCACTTTTCTTTGTTCCTTTTTTTTCCTTTTTGTTTTTAAAACTCGAAACAGCTTATGTACTAGATGGCATTTTTTTTCATCATTTACTCTTTTGTCCTTTTCTCCCACCACCCCCATTCTCCTTCACCGTCTTCTAGATTCTACTACCGTTTGCTGCTCTCCGCTTTCACAATAAACATAAAAAAGCCGAAAGGAAAAAGAAGACAAAAGCAAAAGGCAGGCACGAGGGTGTAGGGATTAAAGTGTGATAGTGACCGGATGCAATGGTCGTGCATTTTTCCTGCGGGCTTATATCTTTGACACAGGTTGATGTGTTGGCAATGCTCACTTTTAGCTCCAATGGAGATCCACTTTCATGCTTTGATGTCCATGCGGCGGAGCTTGGTGAACCTTTTTTTTTGGTTTCTTCTCGGGGGGGGATGAAAGCTTGGGCTTTTACAATTCTCGTTTCGCGTTTGTTTCCCCGTTTTCCTCTGGAACGATTCAATCGGGTTTTCCCTTTTTTCTTCATGCAAGCTTATCGCAAGGATTATCGTTTCCTTCCTTCTGGTTGGACTTTTTTTTGACTGCGGAGCTAGCTAGCTAGCGTTTTAGCTGCGGGCTGCTGCTCGATTTCCAGGTCATGGGGCTGGGCGGGCGTTTTTTGTCGATTTATGGATCCTGGATGGCGTTTTTGCCCATGCGGCTTTTCGGGTTCTAGTCTTATAGGTCAATTGGAAAGCTTTAGAATAGGCGTTTCTTGCATGTGTCTCGGGGAAAGCTTCGAGTTGGAAAAGGCTCTTCTTGCTTTGGTTCTATCTGTCTATGTTCATATGTCTTTTCGTTCTATCTCTCGTCATTCAGTTTCGGAATTCTATTCGGTGCCTAGATGAAACCTCTATTTTTCAAAAAGTAGCTACTTGGGTACTTACTCTCGGAGTTCTGGTCGTTTCTCTAGCCGAGCTATATCACATTTCTGAATATATAATATAGCAATTGCATGTATAGTGAATCATCTAGAACATTAAACATGGGCCTTTTTCCTTCTTGCATTGAGATCCAAAGCATGAGGCATGCTTACTCTTGCCGCTTTTTGCCCTAAGTTCTGGCCCTCATGATCATGACCACATTGCTAGGCATGAATCGTAAATGTATCAGGACACGTCTTTTTTTGGGGCCTGGAAGGGTGGGTATTTTCCCCAATGTGCCGGAACCTAAAAGAGAGGTATCTGCTGATTCCCAATTGCAAAAGATACCTGGTCGCACTTTGTCTTATGATTATGCTTATGCGGGGATGGGTAACAAGTTAGTTTCAACAAGGGTACTTGTTAATTGTTCTATTCGTCTTAGCCACAGAATGACACTTAGTTTGGTTGGCCGTTATACTTCAATTCAAGCTTTGGGTTTTTTATAGGATACACCATATATATTTTTTTTTTCAGCTGACTACTTTGCAAATATATCTTTCGAGTACAGACGAAGAAAAAAAAAGCCGAGGGGAGAATTTTACAAAGAAAATAGAAACAAAGAAAGGAAATGTTAATTAAAAGCAATAGCAAAGGGACACAAAGAAAGGAAACAGTAAAAGAGAAAAGAAAGCTTCTGCTAATACATCCTTGAGATGGCTAAACCTTGAAGGCGGGGGAAAGTTTTTTATTACAACACTAAGACCTGACAAAAAAGTAAATATAAATATAGGAAAGGAAAAGAAATAGTAAGAAAAAAAAAAAAATGCTAATATAGCTTTTGAGAAAAATGACAACGGATAAACGTGTGACTAGTATATGCAATAGGCCGTTTAGGTATAAGGAACAGATATCAAAGGGAAAGAAAAACCAAGAAAGAAACTTGAGTCGATCAAATAGACGCCAGGGATATGATGAGGGTGGGCAAATTAAAAAGGAAATAACGACAAAATTATAAAGAAATAAAGCAAAGATAAAGATATAGAAAAAAAAAAAAAAGGATTATAAAGGAAAATGATAAAACAGTTATGAAACTGATCCTGATATGTTTTCGGCCGTACATGAAAATGCTTATGGGAAACTCCATCCATCCTCTCATCGGTAACGCCATGATGCCACCATCTAGGGAAATAAGGGAAAATGAAGCAGAATAGGGGAGGAAAACAAGAAATTTTTGGAAGCGGAAGGGAGGGAAAAAAATACGGTCTGAACTCGAAGATAGAAAAAAATATATTTTCAACTTCCTTGGATAATTCGAGGAGTGTAGTTAAAAAGCCGATATTGTAAGCATTGATTAAAACTTTGTAGGATCGGATAAAAAAAAAGTATATGGCCCCGGAAAAACACGTGGTGTTCCATCTTGAAGACTTTCGCAAACAAAGAGAATTCGTAAACGTCGTAATTAATTGCATGATGCAGCAGCTGTTGGCTCTCTGAGCATGCTCGAACTAGTATTGTTGAATTGTTCAGCTTGCATTGGCGAGTCGGCGCCATTACCAATCCGGTCCATGAGTTTCTCGACGGTAACAAAGTCGTTTGGTTCGGCTGTTGGATTTTGTTTGAGGAAATTCATAACAACCCCTAGTGCTACTCTGGCATCCTCTTGGGAGGGCATGGTCATGCTTCGCGATCGGGCGATTTGGTACTGTGAAACTGCAACATTGCCAGCACCGCTTTGTTCATTCATAGCGTCCGGAGTTTCTTCGGGGATAGTTGTATTCGCTAGATTAGTTGTCATTAGATGCAGAGGGTGTCCTAACTGTTTTGGTGACATTGATTCTGAAGTTGAAGGCGGTGGGGATATGTAACCATTCTCTAATAATCCGGACGGTATTGTGTGAGATCGTGGCCTACTTTGCTGTTGAATCGGCGGTAGCTGCCCGGACGGGAAAAGCATGGGGTCAGCGGACGGGAAAAACGGAGAAATCGGTGTCGTCAAGCCTGGCGAAATCACAACTGGCGTGTCAAATCCTGAAGATATGCTTCCGTGCCTATATTCTATGTCTCGAGCATGAGAATCTTGAGACGAATTTAGGCTTCCTTCTCTGGAGAACGAACTGTGTCTTGAATGAAGCGGGGTCGTGAGTTGCGACCTAATCCTGTCCATGTCCTGGACGATATCACCATCGGCAAGCATCGCTAGATCATTCTTCTGCTTGAATTTATCCAGGTTGAGCTTGAACTGGGTTTCCGTTACGCCGCAACTTTGGGCAAAAAACTTGGCTTTGTCTCGAATCATTTCATCGGTGATGATGTGGCCTTTCTTCTTCTCGTTCTTAGCCCAATTCGATAACGCTCTGTCGAAGTCAGGGCATTTCCCTTTGGCTCTCTTAATCGGTTGCTTTGGCCCGTCATCGGGATAGAGATACTTTTCTCTTTGACGCAGAACCTTTGAAACGGTGCTAAAAAAAACGAACTTTAGTAACAAAAACGAAGACGCTGTGGTCTCCAATAATCAAAGCTTACCTTCTCTCAACACCAAACATAGCTGATTAGAAATACGAGTTAGCTTTGAACATGTAAAGGAAGAATGAATGAATAGAAGAAAAACATCTTGTCTTACCTCCTATCTCGGTTTGCTTAACATTTGGGTGCTGCTCATGGTAGAGGCACATCCTTCTTCTATCAGCGTCGGTCAGTGTCCGACGAGAATTTCCAGTTCCAGTCGACGAAGACGACGTTCTTCTAGTCGGTGCCGTCGTCGTCGTGGCAGATGGAATGGTAGCAGCAGTAATAGACTCCATAGCTTGAGCGGTGGTTGAAGCTAGTGGCCACTGTGAAAATGTCGAGTAAAAGTTGTGGGAGGCAGCTCCTCCCGTCGGAAGCCTAAACGAGGATTCGGGTGGAAGCTGCTGCGTGGTGTCCATGAACCCATACATTCCAAATTCATTCGTTGGAGCTGCGGTTTGACTGCAGTCAGCCTGCTCCAATCCGACCCATTGCCCACCCATAGCGTATTCACCCTCACCACTTGCCGTCTGTTGGTCATTGCGTCCTTCCATGATTTTTTTTTCTTGAATCCAAAAAATATAATTTCCTTCGCCTTTCCCGCGTACTTTGTAAAAATAACGACCGTTCCAAAATTTAAAGGATTCAATCCCAAACGAAAGACGAAATGTGACAGAGCGTAGGTGAACGCGTAGGTCAAGACACTTGTCTTGCGAAAAAGTATTCTTTGCAAAGCGAAGGGAGAGAAGTGCAAAAAAAAACAATACGGCTTTCCCCCAAAGAAAAGAAATAAGAAATAAAATAAGATAAAAAGAAGGATTGACTTTTCAGAACGAGGGCAACGGAAGACTGGAAAGAAAAATAGATTTGGCAAAGAAAGATCGGATCAAAGAAAAAAGTAAACGAGTCCCAAGAGTTGGGGGGCTGTCGTTAGCTGGAAAGCCTCCTAACAGGGGAGCAGCCATTCTCATAATCATATTGGGTTTGGTCCCAGCAGAAACAACATATCAAAAAGCTTTAATAACTCTTTTCTGGATTTCTCAAGGCTCACCAACGTGTTCGGCAACGGATAGCAGGGATTGTTTAGTGAGAGTGGTGGAGGTGGTTGTAGTGGAGGGTTGGGGAGGACCGTCCCTAAGGTTTCGCTCGCTCCCCTTTCCCATACCCGTGTCATCCCTTTGGAGGAGCCCGGGTCCCGTAAGTCCTCCAAAAAAGTATCTTTTCCACGACATTGATCCCTCGGTTGGTGTCAATTTGTAGACGAAGAGGAGATGGTATATTCCTGTGTTACCCGCCGAGCGAAGAAGAGGGTGTTCTTCTGGCAAAAGGCGATGTTCTCCCTCGATCTATTCTTTTTTTTCTCTCCTCTTCGGAGGGACATCTCGACCGAGTCATCGCTTCAGCGAAATTATGGACTGATCGTTTGGAATAATTTCCTTCCCATTCTCAGGAAAAGCAAGCAATTCAATAGGCACAGGCACAAGAAACTTTGCCTTGGGGGGAGAGGTGTGTGTGCAGTGTGGTGTGGGTGTGGGTGTGGTAGAGCGGTACGTGTGTGTGTGTGTGTGTGTGTGTGTGTGTGCAGCAGCAAAGAAGCAGCAGAAGCAGAAGCAGCAGCAGAAGAGGTGCGGTGTTGGGTTACCCAACGAGGGCCCATACCGTCTGAATATCCCGGTCTCTGCGAGCAGGGATGCGTTCCGCGTCCAAATTATGACCAGCTTCCCCCCTGACACACATTTTGGGGGCAATCGTTGGCTAATAATGATACTCCAGACCACGATCTTTTTTTTCTTCTTTTCCTTCTTATTTCTTTTCTTTTAGATGTGCTGGATTATGCGTGCAGGATCTTGTACACATACTCCATTTTTTCCTTTTACCGTACCCCGATTGATCTATTTTCTAAGAGTATTCCTGCCATTTCTGTCCCTCATCAGTCTGCTGACCCTCAAATATATTACTTCACCCTCGTCCTATAAATCTGTTGACAGTGGGGTCACCATCACGGCTTGGTAAGAGGCTTCGCTTCGTGATTATTATTATCGAGTTGTATCACTCCCTCACACCAAATTTCTGGGTACCGGCAGCCTTCCCGATACCCTGATGGTGGTGGATTTTAAGATTGCCCAAAGATCAGACCCAAATTTCGTTTCTGGGAGATTCATGGGCAGGCTTTTTTTTTTTTTTTTTTTTTTTTTTTCGTTTTCATCATCATGATGGTCTGAGGGGCTTCCACACCATCATAATGTTGTCATTAGCAAAGGCCGATTATTATTCTGGCCCTCTGATCTTTCCTTCAAGTCCAGATCCCAACACCCTCTTCAGAAAACAAAAAAAAGGTCTATGCCTGTTTTATATTGATAACTCCGCTCTCTGCACGGGAAGGAGCCTGCAAAGCCTCCGTACGTGTCAATCCGCTTCTTTCCACCGCATATTGGTAGCGAGGCATTGTTAAAATCGGCAGCTAAATTAGCACCCCTAGAAAAATATCCCAAATGAACGATTGGGGGGCTTGAAAGGGGAAAGGCGTCGGAAATTTGATACCCAATGAGAGCCGACCGATTGGGGCAAGCCCAGCAACTTTTTTTTCTCGATGCGAAGTCCCTATCGGCAATCTAGCGTTCGCGAACCTTGGAATTTTCCCGGTTCCCTTTTGGGCAAATTTCTGGGATTTGCAGAGTTGAACAATGCATGAGCCAGTCAGCGAGCTGGGACGACATGCGAAGCACAAAGTTTCTTTGCTCCCCCTTCAGCTGTTGTTTCTTTGCTTCACCTTGGACAAACCCATCCGAGCGGAAATGAATATAAAAAAAACCCCCCCATGACGGAATGGCCCTCCCATTGTGTTGGGTCTTATTTTCTCCAAGTAAAGACTGGCTGGCGTTCCACAACATATTTTGGTCTCTCAACCTTGGTGAAACCTCCTTTTGCTAACCTCCTCAATTTCGATTGATTTGTATGCCAATAAAAAATCTATTTATAGAGAGGAGGGGAAGGAGCAAAAAAAGGAGCGAGAGTGAGCCAGAGTTCAAATGTGTAGACTCAATTTCAAGGGGGATGGTCTACCGTGTTCACTCACAGACGACCAGGTCCGAGTTAATTGATGGCGAGAGATGTGAGGGAGCTGAAACTCACATCTCATTTCGGCCAGGGCAGAAGAAAAAGTCAAATTTACCGTTTTGTATTTGTGGTGGTGGTAGTGGGGGGTGGATAACACTGCCCATAAAGCCTGCCCTCCCACACTCTCCCACACACACACACACACAAATCGGCAACATCTTGTCTCCAGAACCCGCCGATAATGGCCCGACAAGCCTTCGCTGAACCCGAGCACCGGAATTTGGGAAACGTAATAAGAGTATTCTGGTTCGCCATAACACTCCGAATAATGCCCCTTTCAGAAGAAATCTCATCGGTACCATGCGTCAGTTGGCGATACAAACGCCGTAAACGTGACCGCTGACGCAGTAGTATCCGGACCCTTTTCACAACTGAGGCTCTATTGAATATGTGTCCGAAAATCTGTATACAGATATATATAACAAGACGTTGAAGAACCGCTTCGTGGCGTTTTCCAGAAGACTACGCTCTTTCATCTTGGAACCCCCCACACTTGTGTTTTTTTTTCCTCGTTCTCGACTTATAAGCGACGCCTTGCCTCCGTAGACGGATCTCGTTGTGAAATCGGACCCCAAAAATTTTTCAGACGAAAAAAAACCAAGCCTGGTGGACCGATTCAATCGCCAAGGTTTCTATATCAAATTTCGCAGCTTCAATAATGTCTCCTGTGGCCCTTCAGACGCCTCAGCCACTGGCTGAATACGCTCCACAACACTCAAACATTGGCCTCCTAGACACTCCACTTGGGAGTCAGAGCGAGGGAGACCACTTCAATAATCTTATAACGTCGATCCGCGATACCCTTGGCACGGACAAGGATCTCAAGTCAGAGGATGTCGACGCCGATAACCTGCAGTCCATCATGAGGGCATACAAGTCTTCCCGCTCGGACTGGGAAAAGTTCTCCTTCATTGATTTTAGTCGAAACTATACCCGGAACCTCGTGGATAACCTGAACGGGAACGCGAACCTGGTATGTGATAAATTGCTTTTCGCCTCGTATTGTTGGTCGCCTTTTCGGTTTGGGCTATGCATGGGGAGAAGAGTATTAAAAAAAAAAAAAAAAGTGTTGCGGTTGAGGTTGGGTCTCAGACCGGTCTGGATTCACATCTGCGCAACACATTATCCACCACACAACCCCCAAATATCAAATCGGGACACATGCATTTCCCTCCTGTCCATTCAGGACGATGTGAAAGCTGCCTACATTATGCACACCATCCTCATGCTCCATACTCGCTCCCATGCTCCGTACCTCTTTCCTTTTTGTTCTACCCATTATTTCCCGAGACATTCCTTAGGGCTAACCGACTTTTTCTTCTGTTCGACATGATTTGGCAATATAGATTCTCATGACATGGACACCGGGAAAAACCTCCTTGATTCACGACCACACCAATGCTCACTGCATCATGAGAATCCTTCAAGGCCACATCATCGAGACGAAATATGAGTGGCCGACACCGGGAGTCGAGGAACCCCTGAGGATCAAGGAAGTGAGGCATTACTTTGCTGGAGATGTTGCATACATTAACGATGATGTGAGCTTCCCCTCTCTCTCTCTCTCTCTCTCCGTTGTCGAAACATTTTGCAAAAGCAAAGAAGAAAAAGAAAAAGAAAGAAAGAAAGAATAAACCAATAGATACATTCCCGCCCTGTTTAGCGGTGACGGGAATGTTTTAACCCGGCTAGTGCACATGGCTAACGGCTTTTTTCTCGCCTTTTCCTACCGCATGTAGCTCGGAATTCACAAAGTGGAGAATGCTGACCCAGACAGCGTCGCCGTGAGCTTGCACCTCTACACTCCTCCTTACATTGAGAAGAGTAAGTACCTTGCATCCGTTTTCTTCCCTCCTCTGTCCCTCTCTCTTCCCTTCTCTTCCCTCCGCCGCCGCCGATAGCACCCAACTATTATTCTTCCTGAAATTGTCCGAGAAATTTTCGACTAATTGAACTTATCGTTTTTTTTTCTTCTTCGGTTTCGAAAAAACAGAGGGAT
The DNA here is from genome assembly GCA_012184295.1 of Dactylella cylindrospora. Taxonomy (NCBI): domain Eukaryota; kingdom Fungi; phylum Ascomycota; class Orbiliomycetes; order Orbiliales; family Orbiliaceae; genus Dactylella; species Dactylella cylindrospora. The sequence continues at coordinate 85,649 of LDUD01000069.1, forward strand.
GCAACACATTCAATGCGAAGACGGGCAAGTCGTGCCATATCAACTTGGCGGATTACTATAGCAGAGAGGGATCACGGGTGAGCAAATCCTGAGCTGGGGACCTAGAAACTAGGAACTATCTTTGCCGTATTGTTTCTGCAATTTTTGATACCATTGGAATTTTTTAGTCTACTTCATCTATTTTAGCGATTGAATTTTCTTTTTGTTCTTAATGCACGAGTTACGACTGCAACGTTGATACCATTGATTTCTATTCCCTCTAATGCGACACTTTGTAACTGGATTGAGATATTCGTTCAACTCGAATAGATAAATAGAATGAACCTATAGTGGAACCGAAAACAATGATTGGAGAAAGGAAAATTATTTACTACGAAACACCCCGCAAAGACCTAAGCAAATGGGGTTAGCGATCAACACTAGAGAGAGAGGGGAGAGCCGTGAGAGCTTCAGGCAGCAGTTAGGAGCATAAGGAAATAAAAGGAAAACTCACATTCACATTCCGGCACAGGACACAGCGTATGCTTCGAGAACCACTCCTTCGCATGTCCGGCATGACTCCCGTGATTGCAAATCAAGCAAAAATTGAACCACTTGTCGTATCCCACCTCATCCTCCTCTTCTCCCTTGCTCTTAATAATCCTAGTATTCGGCGTACCCAAATATAACAAGCAAATCGCGCATCTAGGCAACGGTTTTCTGCAGTTCGGGCAGACGATGGCCTTTTGCGCAAAATTGGCTTGATTCGATTGGCTGACGGGGATGGTTACCTGCTGGCCGTCTTTGAATCTGGTGCTGGGGATCTCGGATCGATGCGCCACCTTGCGGTCGCAGAAATTGCAGCGGACGTAGATCTGGCGGGGTAGGGTCTCGACCTGGCTGTGGCCTTTCTTGTTGGTTGAGATTTCTCTTCTTTTGATGTCGAAATTGGCTCTGATGTGGAAGAATTTCCATCGATCCAGGAGTTCGCGGTAGCTGGGAGTGTTCTACTTAGCGTAGCTGATCCTCTTGGAATTTTCTTGCTAGGGGAGTTTACCTTTCAACCCAAAGTTCCACCCTTGCATCTGTGAAATACTTTGGCACTGCGAATGATGCCACCAGAGCTGCAGTTTGAACATCACCGGTCTTGTTGACGTATATCTGTAGCAGTTCAATAGCTTTATCTGTAACGCCAGTTAGAAGAATTCCCTCGGGTTCTCCATCTCGAATAACCATGGCCGTAAAGTCATCAATATAGGTGCTAAGCTGAATATCAAGTTAGCTTATTAGATCGGCTTGGCCCTCGAAGGACTCTACCAACCTCGTCGTCTTCTAAAAATCGTAAAGCAATACCCAGCCTTTCTCTGATTGGTAATCCCGTAGACCCATCTAATACATCCTGCCAATCACCATTGCTAACAAACGCAAATATGGCGCGACTGTAAGGATCATCCATGTGGGTCGCCATTTCCCTGCAAAGGTCTTTCCACGTATTATTTTCCAAAATACCACCCTTCTCACCAGCTTGCTTTTGAGAATTATACCCGGCGACAGCGGTGGACATGAGTTTCATTTCCGTCTTTCCCATCGACAATGCTTTAATGCATCTTTCAATGTTACCGTGGAACAATGCCCACCCGGCAGATTTTTCAAACTGCCCCTTCTTCTCAAACTTGACCAGCTCTGCTTCAAGTTCGCTGTCCGTATTAAAATCCCATCCGCACATCGCCAACCCGAGGATTCGTTGCTCGGGAAATCTCGTTTCTCCTGTAAACATGAATCGGCCCTTTCTCTTGTTGTATTCATTGATTCGCTTTAAAGCCTGGGAGAATCCTTTCTCGTCAATGGAGGCGTGGGGATCCAGCCGTGAATTTGGTAGATTTGGACGCCAAATACCAAGAACACCTAGATATGATAGATCTAGACCGTTTGAACACATGCCCCCATCTAGAGCGCACTCCATAGCACCATCGAGCCATCGCCACATCTCTGCCAGCTCGTGCTCCTTTTTAGACTTTGTGACTAGTCGTTCATTTTTACCACACTATTATGATCTGTTAGCCTCTGAAGATAATTTTCTACGGATATATAAGACTTACATCGAACTGATAACCTTGCTCTGCTCGTCGCCGCATTGTTACCGAGATATCTATCCGAAGGGTGTCCCTTGGATCAAACATGAAATCCTCCGGGTTAATCGCTGAGTCTCTTCTTGGGTCTTCTCTTATTCTCTTGTGGACTACTACATTTTCCGGGGAGCTGGAACTAGAATCATCGTCATCCTCGTCATTATAACCATCATGATCTTTACCGAGGTACAAGGTATGATTTGGTTCTGCGACGTTGATAATTTTTGTAGAAGGAGCGTTCAAGACATTCACGTCTGTGTGATCGGACATTGCAAAGTTATTCCGAGCACCAAAGGCGGTTGAGATTGGATTCGTAGGGATCGTATGTGCAGTGACGGTCCCATTTCGAGCGAGACTAATCACACGGAGAGCGGGACCAGAGGTACCATCCGCTATCCAGTCAAATGAAGTGATACCATTTTCGTATCGTTGAGGTCGTTTGAAAGGAGCTGTCGCTCTGATTAGTTCATGCTTCACTAGCAACTATAGCATGCCCTTACCTTCTGAGACTTTGGTTACGAATGGTAGTTCCTTAGGAGTCTTTTCGACACCAGCTTCTAGCTTCGACGGATCCTTAAATCGAGCGACGGCCCCAACACCTCCGATTCCTTCAGTCGACGCTGGGATTACAACTTGGGTTCCCAACTGATAGAGTTTCAAGATGCCATTGTTTCCCAATACCCCAAACGAGCTGGGATTCTCCCTAGCATACCTCAGACTATGTATCGTAAGTATAGAATTAGATCTACCGGTTCCATACTCATCGTAGATCTTTGGGAAATTCAAAGCGGGCTCCTGCAACCCGCTTCTCGCAAATCTCCGATCCCATATTGCCATAAACCCATCCTCCGAGCACGAAGAAAAGTAATTTTGGTTCCTATCAATCGTGATACCATGCACCATCCTAGTCGGAAAATTCAAAGCTGGAGGTCCAGAGCTATCCCTCAGATCGAACGCCCTCAAAAACCTCTGCCCGACACCGGCAAGGCAAACCTGCGGCTGATCTACAAAGAACTGAATAGAAGATATCATCTCCGAAGGCGCCAACTGCCTCTGCGGCAACCTGGTCGGCATTGATCCTCCCTTCGTGGAAGAAGGTGTGCTCGGCACGGTCATGGAGGTGTTCCATTGCGAATTCACGTCCCATATGTTCAAACAAAAGTCGTTCCGGACCTTATCCAGACCGACGGCTAGCACGCCGGCGCGGGAGAAGGCGACGGAATTGCATCCTCTCTGGTGCTTAACCGGAAGAGAAATGGAATTGTCTTCGTTCTCACCGCTTCTCATGCGCAGGATGAGGGCTTCTCCTCCCGATTTTCCTACCGCCACGAGGTCTGCGTTGGGACGTATTAGCATAAGTGCTATGTTTTAACGGGATAGAAGGGGAGACCTACCTGGCTCCAGCGGTGACCAGTCAAAGCACTATGGGGAACAATTTAATCCCGTTCAGTAAAGGAGGCCATGAGAAATAAGGTTCATACCTTGATATAGGGAATTTTCTCCTTCTTGTATACCAACTCTGCATTGATAGATTCCGGCTTTTCATGCTAAAATAAATTAAAGACCATCAGAGTTTCACATATTTGGTAAAGTTAGCTATTGGACCGGCGACTTACATCGAAATCCTTCACCGTATACAGACTGACGTGCGTCTCCTTCTCGCTAATTGTCATGAACTGCTGACCCGCTGTATCCGAGTGGGGAGACCACCGGATAAAATCCGAGACCGTATTCATCTTTTGATTTTGCTGCAGCCTTGGATTATTGCTATTATGTCGATTGAAAGGCTCTCTAGTAGGGCGCAGTTTTTAGCTTTAGCAAAGAGCTTTGGACATCAATCCGGGGCCAAAGGCATGATTAAAATGCGAGATCGATCATATAAGAGAAGACATCGGACCGTGCGTGGTCTCTAAAGTCTATAGAACTTGGAAATTTAGCGCGTCGATTGCAGCGCTCTCGATATTATATCTGCGATAATTATTCCTGCATACATTCCAGTTAACGTTAACCGACTATCAACACGACGAAAAAATGTATCAAACAAGTTACTAACAGTCCCAAATTGTCCTAATCGGATATTAAACACCCTTTTCCTCTCGAATTGAAGCTTCACTGCAAACCAATAACTGGCTGATTGGGGGATGAGTGAAAATTGACGGGAACGTGGGAGCTCTTTCAATCGATGCCATGCCGTGCATCCCAGCTCAGCTCAGCTCGTTTGTAGTCGCGTTGCTTGCATAATCCTTTTACCTAACCGAAAAGCCCAAACGGAATCACCCGCTTTGCGCCTGACTGGCTAAAAAAAATTTAAATTTAAATTTCCTTTCTCTTAGCTCTCTCCAATTCTTCAACCTTAATATATCCCCAAAAGAAATATCACCACCTGCAATGTCTACAACGACATCATCGGTGCACCCCTCCCGGGTCGCCAACATTCCCCAATCCTCCTCTAAAAAGCGCAAAAAGTTCAAACCTGCAAAACCCCAACCGGCCTCCACATCCCTCACCCGTTCACAGCTCCGCAAAAAGATCCGAGATATCACCCGTCTCCTCAGCGCCTCCGGCTCCTCCAATTCCTCTGGTAAAAACGCACCCGCGAACCACCACCCCACAAAACTCTCCGCCACCGCCAGAGTAGAACACGAACGTGCTCTAGCAGCCTACAAGCACGAACTCTCCTCCCAGCAACTTACCGACAAGCGTCAAGCTCTGGAGAAACGTTATCATAAAATTCGATTCTTCGAACGGCGGAAAGCTACCCGCGCTCTGTCGAAATTAAAACGTCAGCTGGCAGCTTTGGACGACGATGAAGAAGGCAACGACGAAAGGTCAACGTTGGAAAAGAAAATCCACGAAGCGGAGGTGGATTTGAATTACATTATACATTATCCGGGGTTGGAAAAGTACATTTCGCTATACAAGGGCGGGGATAGTAAGGATACGAACCAGAAGAGGGAGAGGATACGGGGGAGTATTGAAAAGAGGATGGAGGAAGGGACGTTGGAGAGGGGAGAAGCGTTGACGGCTGCTAATGCGGCAGACGGGTTTGGCGGGGCCGAGGATGTGAAGAAGGCGGCGAAGGGTAAGAAGCTGAAAGGCGGGAAGAAGGTCGAGGAGGATATCGCCGGAAATGACGATGACGATGAAGGTAGCGACGGTGGGTTCTTTGAGTTTTAAGAGTGGTAATGGCTGTAGATACCTTGTACAGTACAATATTTGGCGTTTACGGTTGGATATGAGCAATTATGGGTTTCTCTGATTAAAAAAAAGCTATCTACAGTAGTTGGAAGAAATACATTTTTTTCCAAATCACATCGCCAAAAGAGCGTGAAAAAAGACCAAAACACACCCAGTTTTACCCACATTTTCTTCTAATAAGATGCTAGAAGAAGGCCAAAAAAAGGGAATCGCGTGCATAATATCACACATATAGTACAGATAACCTTAAGAGGTTGTTCGGCCCAAAAACCAACGCCTCAATCTTTCATGCATTACACCAGTAGTTTCGACAAAAAGACCCTTTGACCGATAGGGGAGAAAAAGACAAAGCCCAAAAAACCCAATTCCGAGATATATTGTCTTTCGTTCTTTTTTTGTTTTAAAAAGGAAATATAACAAACCAGAAAAGAGTCCCCTAGACCGGATTACAAATTCCAAAGAAAAAAGCTATTCCGCATATCGCGCCGGGAAAAAAAAAGAAATGGAATCAAACGGAAAGCAAAAACCAATTAAAAGAATCCCATCCCATCCCAATTCAAACCGCCTGAATTATTATTATTGGGAGAGTTCGCCTGCTCATCACCGAACCCAAAACCCGTACCAAAGTTACTGTTCGGCAGACCAAGATTGGCCCAATCCCATTCAAAGGTCTGGTTCAAGTTCCACAAACTCTGAGGAACAAAAGGACTCGAAAAGCTCTCTTGAAAACTCTTGGTCAAAGGACTAAGCTCATTCTCTTCGCTCGGTTGACTGCCGGTCGTTCCCGGTGTTTCGTAGCTAAAGCCGAATTCATCGATCGATGACTCTTTGATCGGTGTCGAGTGGTCGAAATGATTTTCCGTTGGACTCTTCATGACAAGGTCCGTCGCCGTAGCTGTCGTGGCTGCCGTGCTCGGCCGTGATACCGTCTGCGTCCCGCCAACGGGGCTTAATAGTGACCAATTCATTGGATCATCGTTGGGGACCTATCGGCAGTCAGAATGCAAAGATGAACACTTTCTCTCTAGAAGACCTTGCAAATGAACGGGCTGATCTTAAGCACCTGTAAAGAATTATTATTGCCCGAGAATTTTTCATCTTCGTTGCCGTTCTTGAGTTTTGTAAAGCCGAGCGAAGACGACGGCTGCTTCTTTCGTTTCCTCCGGATCAACGCTTCCTTCTCTGCCTTCTCGATGGCGGATCGTGCTAAACGATCAAACTCTCCGACAATGTAGATTAACTTTTCAAATCCACACTGGCTTCTTTCCTGTTCGTCGAGCTTGTTGAGAAAGTCTACGACGACTCCCATTAATTTGAGATCGGTTTTGGCGTTTGCGTCGGTGGGGTTTTGGAGAATATTGGCAAAGAGGGTTATAAGGGCGGTAACGGGGTAATAGAACACGAGCCTATAGGACAAACCATGTTAAATTAAGCGCACGCAAGTTTAGTGTCACATAGAAAAGCGGGGAATATACCAAACGCAGTTGCTGTCATTCTGATTGACATATTTAAGAAGATGTATTGAAGACCTAGCGGCAGATACGGATAAGGCGGCACTGGAGAAAACTCGAGGATTCAAGGGTCTAGTACTGAGACCAGAAACCGCGTACTGGGCAAGTCGATTCGTCCAATAGCTGTGAGCAATTGACTGATCCCGTACGTCAGCATTGGTAGGATGCTTGAGCATGGAGCGGCGACCCAATGCATATAAACATACCATTCGATGTATCGTAGCCAAGCAATTAAAGTAGCCGAAATGCATGATCACAAGCGGTAACGCTTTGTCCATGTAAATCGGCGCAATCTCGTGTTCGGGCCGGAACTCCAAGGGTATCGAGTCTCTCCATTCTTCCAGCTCCCGATCCAGATTTCCAATCGTATTTAACAATTCGCCATCGCTCTGCTTTGCCGCCTTTGCGGAATATAGTTGCATGTAGACTTTGCTCTGTAGTTTTGCGAACGTGCAATTCCGTCGGAAAAGATTGACTTTTCCCCGACCGCCGGTGAGCTCTATCATCCCTAGGCCATCAAATGCATCTTCTTCGGGGAGATCAACGTTTATGTCGTCGTCATTGATGGAACTGGGTCGCCCGCTTCGGAGGGAAATGTCCTTATCGATCATATAAGCAATCCAAAATATCCGTTTACGTTGTTCTGCCTCTTCTCGGGCGAATCCGAAGGCATAAGCAGGTCTATGAAGGCCGATAGAAAACGCGACTCTGACAGCGCTAGCTATGATAGTATACAAGGGTTGGGGGTTAGATGTTCCTTGTAGGAATAGCGGCTATAACTGTTTGTTAGCAACCGGAAACAAATCTAGTTTATATACCCGGGAAACTAAAACTAGTGGGTATCGTACCATCGCTAAAAGCGCTTGGATGGAGAGTATATCCGTATTCTGAATGGTTAAACTAGGGTAAACACATATAGCGTTCTGGAAGTACTTCCAACCCCTAGCATTATCATCATGCGAAAACGAATTTAAATTCGCGGACCGCAGCCTACAGCCTATCGCCATTACCATGTTGAAGGCTGCATACCAACCAGTACCCTTTGGAGGATCATTCGAATACTGCTGCTCGAGGAGACTTTCAAACGTTTGTTGATGGAATAGAGGAAACAAAATGTTCAAGCTCCTAAAGAAATCTAAGGGGTTAAGTGAGTCCGCCGCCCAATCTCAAATCTAATTTTCAAAGGAAGAAATAAGGGGAAACAAACCATTAACATAGGTTGCCGCCTCAGCTTTCGGAGGTAGCGGATTGTGCTGTGGATTTGCGAACAAAGGATCCCACACATCGGGTTTCCAGTGATCGAATTTGTGGTCCGGCTCTTCTATAAATTTAGTCAACATGCTCTCAAAGGCTTTGCCACCAGTTTTCGCATTCACCCATTGAATCCCTTTGGGTGAAAATATTGAAAACCCGGACGAGCTTCCGATGAAGCGTGTCTCTCCACGTGCGTTGGTCACGAGCGATGACATCTTGTCGGATAAGGACTCGCTCTCTTCCTCCTCTTTCCCT
>LDUD01000069.1:94002-119543 GCA_012184295.1 Dactylella cylindrospora
TCCATAGTTCAAGGTGGATGTTGGCGTGCCATTCGAGGAAACAGGACGCGATAGCAAAGCATTTGCAGGCGAGTTGGACACCGACGTACTCCCTTGTATTCGCTGAGCTTCGAGCTTCTTCTCAAGGGTACCCAGGTCAGTCTTGGAGTCGAACTCGGGAAGGATTCCTGATAATTTTAAGAGAGATTCCATACGACCAAGTCGGTTCTCTAGGCCTTCAATGTATTTGGCACTATCTCAGGTCAAAGGGAAAAGGGGGGGTTAGCGGTCAGACACAAACCGACAGCCACATGAGTAGAAGTAATCACCCTTTAGGCGGCTGCCTCTTCTTCTCTACCAAGGTGAAGATGCATTCCGTGTGATAGTTTAGACAATGAGTGCAAGCAGGAGTCTTGCCGTCGCATTTTATCTATACAACATGATGCAACACATTATCATATAGAGTTAGCAGTTGTATTTTTGGTTTTTGAAGCTTCACGGAAGCTAAATCCGTGATGCGCGATTGTGGGAGCAAACTGTTGAAAAATTTAATCAGGGTGTTTCTGTATACCTTCTTTTTACGGCACTGGTCGCAAGCTCTCGCTATTCTTCTTCGCTTCAGATCTCCAGCGTCCGAATTATTTCTCGGTGTACCATCTCCATCCTCAATAGGCGAAGGTTGGAAGCTAATAGCATCGGGTCCAGTGAACAAGGCTTGCTGGACCACCGCAGCAGCGGCAGCTTCCTTTTGCTGCTGTCGCTGCTTCTGCTGCTCTTGATACTCCGTCGCCGATAGCTGAACGCTACTGCCATTTCGAAGGCTCGGCTGAGGTGATGCAGTATTTGATTGTGCCATCACCACTGTCCGCCCCTTCACCCCGTTATAATTTCTTCAAAATCGATGCCCGTCTAGGGTTATGATTATTAATAAACCCCCCAGAGTTTCAGAACGCAGGGTTCAAAGAGAACAGAAATAGTAATAACGATAAGGTTGGGTGTTAGCTCCAAGAAGAAAAAAAAAAAAAAAAAAAAAAAAAAAAAAAAAGGCTGGGCCGATAACACTGTCCCTTCCTGTGTTTTTTTCCTTTCCTGCAGGCACTGGTCGGGCCTCGTAAATTTGGTTAAGGAATGTTAACCTGGTGAAGGATGGAATGGAGGAAAAAAAACCTGCGTCTGTATCACTGTGCAGCAGAGCAGTTCGGGACGAGAAAACGTATCCGTTCGTTTCCGACGGGGCGTGTAAAATTTCTTAAATTTGTTTTTTGTTAGAAAAGTGGTCAAGTGGCTTGAATTTGCCTTATATTGAGAGACAACGAAAAAGGAGGGAATTAAGTGGCCGAGGTTCCTATTAGGATTATGCAGCGGTTGGTTTTCCTACTTGCTTGCTCTAATGGTGGCCAGCGGTAGCCCGGTTGGAGGTAGTCCTTTGGTAGTGGGCGGGATGGGATGTATGATAGCTTAAGCGAATGTCGGTCGTACCTCGTATATACCTATTCTCGGCCGTGTTGTTTCGGTCCGCGGTGTCCGTTGGTCTTGTCTTTCTTGGGGGGGGGGTACTGCGTAAAACGTTCCAGCTGGGAGACCAAAGCACCAAAAATGTTATACCTGAGGGGGGTCTGCTTGTAAATCTAATAGATGGAAAAGGGAAAAAAGGTGGGTGATGAGTAATGAGGGATTATTAAGAGTATATCCCACTAGACATATATATCTGTTTCTTGCTATCGATAAAATAATAAAACGAGAAGGGAGGGAAAGAAGAGAAGAAAAAAAAAAAGAAAAACAAGGTCGGCTGTTGTTCGCTCGCTTTTTGATGAGATTCGAACAGAAGCACGTCGATTCGGTGCACGGATTGTCTAGTAGTAAGCCACCCAGCACCCCCGGAAAATGCTGGTTGGTGCAGCACGTCGGCTCCGAATGGGTCGTTTCCTCAAGGGAGAAAGGTATAAAAAAGTAAAAAAGAAAAAAACTCAATCGACCTTACTTAGCTAAGAAGCTTAGCATTCAAGATTTGGTCTTGATTATTCGTAAGCAACGTGCAGACCAGAGAGCCCCAGAAAATCCGAAAAGGCTCACACGCCCTGCACACACCCACACGGACCTTTAGGCAAGGAAAAACTTCCCGCCAAATATCGGCCAGTCGGTGTTTAAATTTTTTTTGGTTTGGTCTTTCTCAGTCGGCCTTTAGTATACGGGTTCGACCTTGAGAATTTGGTTGTGGCAAACCGAATGAAAAGAAAAATCAGGGGACAAGAATATCGTTATTGAGGGGTATGCGGGATAAGGAGACGAGGGGGAGGGGTTATAGTGGTAATTTAGAAAAGGAGAAGGAAGCTTTGATTATGTTTGCGGCGGTCAGGTCAAGTGGGAGCGGAATTGATGGATCACTGGGAAACCTTAGATGCAGAGAAAAGGAAGAAGCATAAAAGTTTGTGCAAGGTTGTAATCCATATTCTGGTTGATGTTGATTGATCTTAATCCTAATTAACCCCGATAAGTCCACAAGCTATACAGTTCGATTTTGACCTTGAAAACAAGAAAGAAGGATGAATCAGGTGCATTCTTCGTCGGGATATATATAGCCTTAGGTAAGATCTTAAGTAAGTTTGAAGAATGTCTTTGAGGAGGACCCTTGTGTAGCCATGGCGTGGATCTATTGTAAGCGGATACGCGTATAGCTATAGCACGAGGATATATAAAAAGATACAACTTAAGGTACCGTTCAAAATAAATAAACCCCCAGACAAAGTAACGAAAAGAAAAGAAACTCTGTCAACTTTCTTTTTGGTTAAACAAAAACCCCGTCGAATGAAATTAGATGAGAAGGCTGAGTCTTTGCAAACGTGACGGAGAGCAGATACTTAGAAAGATAAAAAAGGTCTCACGATAGCAGACCCACATTCTACCCAATACCAAACCAAGAGACACAGTTCCCCTTTGGAAGAAAAACAATTTCGGTATACACATGCAAGTTACGCCGCCGCACCGTCCCGCACCTCATTCGCTGGAAAAAGCGAGAAGTACAGGAAGGGGGGGTGTGCCGGAGGTCAATGATTCAATCTGATGTCTAAATAGCTAAACCTTTCCCTTCCTTTTCCCCCTCTACCCTTTCCGGGTTTAAACTTTTACCTCAATTCAAGGGGTGACGACAATGGCTTTCTTCACCAGACTAGGCTTTCTTTTCGTCTTTCTGTTCCGCTCTAAGCTAAAGTAGAGGGGGAGCATTGAAGGGGAAATGGAGGGGGGAATGAGAGAGGGGATGTTCACGCAGAGACACGCTACCCACCCACCACCATGCCCTGCCCATGGGTCCAAGGGCCATGCAAGCAGGAAGGCAAGGGCAGGCAAGGGCAAGGCAAGCAAGACCCACGTTACCCAGAAAAAAAGATGCGAAGTGCTTTTCTGTTGTTTTCCATGTGTTCCATGTGTTTCGCGGCGGTCGGCACTCAAATTACCACCGACATCTGACAGTGCAAACATCGGAACTTCCGGGTCCCGCGCTTTCCGGCCCCTAAAACTACAAGACATATCGAACCCACCCACCACCACCGCCGCCATCATATCCGCCCAACCAACCAAACGACAATACAAAGCAAAGTTACACTAACCCGACGCTAAATTACAATTCATGGTCCCCGTCGTTCTTTAGTTTTCTCCCGAGAATACTGCGTAAAAATTCAAATTCTCTCCTATTCTAGTAATCTACTATCTTCTTGGCCCAAACGCAGAGAGAGAGAAAAAAAAAATCTTTGCACAGCTCTGATTGTTGCGTGTCTCCTCAAGAAAAATGCTTAATTTACCAAGCCCTCCGAGCTTCCGTCATGTCAATCATAACCTGCATATTGCGTACATACATGTGCCGAAGAGCTCTAGAATATACACGGGGCGCGAATTTTAGGGTTCATTCCCTTCTTCGGCGATAGTGATTTGCTAAATTTCCCCTTTAAGAACAAAATAAACGGTATCCGATATATCCATGTAGATGTATATTATCAAGAAGTCTAAAAGGCTGCTGTGGACCCTGGCTAATAGCCTATGCAATGCATATATGACTGATTCGGGTAGTTTTCCAATTCGGAACCCTTAGTCAGGTGCGGAACCTTTTCTTTTTTCCTTTCCGAATCTTGTTTTTAAACAAGCCAAGTGAAAACAAAATAGTGACAGTGGCATGTGTAGCGGTTCGGCATATACCGCGCGCTCCCTTCAAGAGCAAAGAAAAATTCATCATGGATACGATTGATATAGTCCTACCCTTACGTACACATTGGGGCTGTACAAGGCCAATCTCTCTTATTGACGATGGACCGCGGGTAACTAGAATGTACATGCAGTGATTGCCAACCAAAAATTAATCCCACCCCCAGAAATACCCGGCTTTGTAATTTTAAAATTAAGTGAATCCAACAAATATAAAGGCAATGTTATGTAAGTTTACTACTCGATGAAACTAGGCAGCTGGTAGATAATGCGACGTGGATGGGGACAAGAAACAATGGCCATGAGTAAACAAAAAGGAACAGTAAATGAAATAGAAACAAAAGCGACACAAGACGCCTGAGGAATAATCTGGAGATTGCATTTGAAACACAAGAACGGAGAGGGATAAAAGGCGGTAAACCGCTTGCGAATCCACTAAAGTTAGGCTCTCACAAGGCAGATAGGGCTGATGTAGCGATATGGAACAATCAGGTTCCGATTAAACATTCTTGAAGCGAGAATTTCCAATGAGAGCCAAAAATAAATCAATATGTTACAAGTGAAAGAGGTGGAGGTAGCATTTGTACCTCCCAAAAAGCTAATAAAGCCTATTTTTACTATCATCATCCCTGAGAAAATGATAACGCCTCCATTGCCGCATCAATTTCATCCGGGTCACTCTGCGTCTCCGCATCAGATGTCTCTACCAGATCCGTCTGTGTGGAGCTACTAGTATATCTTCTTGGCACCGGTCGCCACGGACTTTCTGGTTTCTCAGCATCCCCACGGAAAGTTAGGGGGGACGATGTCAAGGAGGATTCTCCCGAAGAGATGGACCGCTGACGCTCGTGCCTTCGCTGATAAGCGGTTATATGGAAATCCTTTTCAGGAACCGGCATGGACGAGGAAACAAGAGTCGAGCTAGGAGACCGCGGGCTCCCTTTTGTCAAACTGGGTGGGGAAGGTGGGCTTCGTTTGTTTAACATTTCCCTAGGAGCGTTTTTCAACTCTTCAAGTTGTTTGTACGGATTCCAACTCTGCTGATCGGGGATGCCTCTTGCCGATGGGAATTTGCTTTCATCATCCATTATACTCGTTCGATATCCTCGCATGGACCGAAACGGAGTCGGTGTCACCGATATCTCAGGGGGAAGGACGCTCACCGATGTGGGTACTTCGCCCTCTTCGTCCCTGAAATTCTGATCAGCCGCACGCCAGTTTGGATTAGGGGTTAGGTCCCCTTTTCTTGCGGGCCTTTGCGATCGCTGAAAGGATGCAACGTATTGCTCAATTGCAGGAATGGCGTCCCACGCGTTGACTCTCGAGTAACTATGCCAGGCATCTATCCCGCTCACGACAAATCCGCTGGAGGCTTCCTCCGTTTCAAACTCGTCTTCGACTTCCTCGCCCTCGCTGATTTCTTCCTGCGATACATCCTCCTTCTCGGGCTCTGGCTTATCTCCAGCGAAGACACGGGTGGCTGGTGCTACGGTGCGCTGCTCCCATGGAAAAATTGGAGCGGGCTTTGGTGGTGCTATTATCCGTGGCGGCAACTCGTAGTGAAGGTTTTTCGGAGGAGAGGCAACCCTCGGCGGGACAAATAGATTTGTGTCCTGTTGCTGCTGATCCCATTGGTTTTCATAAACCTGTGTTGGCCAGTCTCTCGCTTCTGGCTTCGAGTCAGGTGGAGGTGAGAACCGCCCGGCGTCCCAAATCTGCATTGGAGGCTCGAACGGCTGACTTTCAGGCTGTGGAGGCTCCTGAGGCGCCGGGGGTGGAGGCGGTGGAGGCGGGTGCTCCGGATGCGAGGGCATAGGTGGGAGCGGGAGGCTGTTTTCGATTCTAGCGGGGATCTCTTGCGAGAAACGGCGTCCCTGCTCCTGCCATTGAACATGAATAGGTGTTGGAGCCTGTACATGACGGTGCTCATGGTAAGGTTGCGGTGGAGGCGGTGGCGGTGGGCGGTAGTGATGCTGCTGTTCGTGAGGTGGGTGATGGTATTGTTCCTGGGGCGGTGGAGGTGGTGCAGGTGGATGATGATGATATTGCTGTTCGTAAGGTGGTTTGTCATGTTGGCGATGCTCATGATATTGCTGTTCGTAAGGTGGTTTGTCATGTTGGCGATGCTCATGATATTGCTGTTCGTAAGGTGGTTTGTCATGTTGGCGATGCTCATGATATTGCTGTTCGTAAGGTGGTTTGTCATGTTGGCGATGCTCATGATATTGCTGTTCGTAAGGTGGTTTGTCATGTTGGCGATGCTCATGATATTGCTGTTCGTAAGGTGGTTTGTCATGTTGGCGATGCTCATGATATTGCTGTTCGTAAGGTGGTTTGTCATGTTGGCGATGCTCATGATATTGCTGTTCGTAAGGTGGTTTGTCATGTTGGCGATGCTCATGATATTGCTGTTCGTAAGGTGGTTTGTCATGTTGGCGATGCTCATGATATTGCTGTTCGTAAGGTGGTTTGTCATGTTGGCGATGCTCATGATATTGCTGTTCGTAAGGTGGTTTGTCATGTTGGCGATGCTCATGATATTGCTGTTCGTAAGGTGGTTTGTCATGTTGGCGATGCTCATGATATTGCTGTTCGTAAGGTGGTTTGTCATGTTGGCGATGCTCATGATATTGCTGTTCGTAAGGTGGTTTGTCATGTTGGCGATGCTCATGTACTTGATATTCTTGCGGTGGAGGTGGAGGAGGCGGTGGTTTATGGTGGTGCTGGGAATCGTGATAGGCATAGCTTGGCGGTACATGAGTCTGCGAGTAAGCGTCGTATGGCATTTCTCTAGGCACATATGGCACATGCTCCCGGGGCAGAAACACAGGAGGTGGCGGAGGTGGTGGGGGAGGTTCATGATGGGGCGGTTGGTAATAAGTTTGCTCGGGAGCCGGTGGGTGGTAAGTTTCTTGATATTGCGGTCCCGGGTGATATGTTTGAGGAGGGGGAGAAGGCGGCGGTGGCTCATGATGCTGTTCACGATACTGCTCGTGGTGATCATGGCGATGCGTCTCCTCATGAACATGCTCCCGAGCAGCTTGCTCCTCCAAAGTTGGCGGTGGCTGCCAAATGGAAGCTTGATCAAGGGGTCGTTCGTCGAAAGATGTATGTTCCCGTCTAAAATTGGGATTATACTCCGTAGGCATGGGGTTGGGACGTTGGATTTCCTCTATCCTTGGAGGTGGAGCATCAGCCGCTTTCCGAGGTGTGACCCATGCAAGAGCTGGATCTTGCTCCGTCAACGGCCGATAGTGGGTATCCCAAGTTGCCCACCACCTCCCCAATAGCTCGCCGTAAGGCGTATATGGGTTTTCCTGTCCAACCTCCCGCCCAATGATCCATGGCTTTCCTGGTCCAATGAAATGGGCCATTGTTATGTTAGATCGGTAGTGATTGTAGGCCGGTGCATATCTAATTTTTGGCTTGTTAACAATCTAATGTGTAAAATGAGTTAGCAGAACATCAAACTCACTCGTAGTGACCGGAGGGCGTAACATTGTAGACAAATGACAGCCTCTCCCAGTCTTTGAAGTACTCGTTCAGCAAACCCTGATCAGCACCTTTTCAACGATGTTAGTATCTGCAATATGATATAGTTCAGTTCCCCCGCATCTCGCTAGTCGTACCATCAAAAGATATGCCTCTCTGGGCCAAGTTTAGCAACCCGTGGTAAGTTCCCATATCAGGTTTTATAACCATCAGACCCTAGATGAAAAAGTTCAGTCTGAGCCTTTTCTGCGTCTATAATATAAAAGGATCCATACGCTATTGAAGCAATCCGGCCAGCCAATATCAGGACATGCCGCAAACCGTTCCTTCGTGTTAAACAATTCTTCCGGAGCTCTCAAGGCAACGACATCTGCATCGATGTATACAATTTTAGAGAACTGTGTCATTCTCCATAGATGAATTTTCGTAAAAGCTGAAGATAAATCCAGCCTATCCATCATCACAAGTCGACCATGTGATCTGTTCGTTATTCTGTCAACGGGTATAACGTAATCATATAACCTCTATAATTTTATAGAACTTTGTTAGACTACTTTCTTAACTATGCCTGTTGATGCTTTAGGAATATCCGTACCCTTAGTTCCGTCATTGTCGCATCACTCAGGTAATCCTCAGTGACCAGCACCGCCAATTTTCGTGTGGCTCCGCCATCTCGTAGTGAATGTGCTAGGACTTGTGCGCCTATTGCAAACGTTAGGCTGGGCGTTAGTGCCAAATACGTAATTTATATATATCTGAAGGTGCTGGGAACCAATGTTTACCGGGCAGGTAGCCGTCTGTTAGAAGCAGCTAAATATCCGCCAACCAATGTCATTAGCTTTTGTTTTTCCAATTGAAAATAATTTCTTGTTAAATGAGGTGTATATCTGGCTTACCGTGCAGTATACTTCCTCTGCAGCCATGTTTTATAGGGCGTTGTTCACGCGTGAAGCCGCCTCTCAATAACCCAAACTATTTAGTTTGCCAAGATATGTAGAATCCCTTTCTCTTTAGAGGATTTGTACTCTTCCAAAAACCCAATTCGGCCTTTCACAATATCATATCAACTGAATGTAACGATTCGACGGATTAAACTTTCAACCAGACTCGAATTTTATCGGCCGACTCTGGGTGCTTTGTGCGTTGATACCCTCAAAGAGGTTCAACACAAACAGCGGAAATGAATGGTGGTTGGGATGTGGGTCGCCTCGGCGCAATGCAGGTTATCCGGGCTTCCTGATTCGTTTACGTTGACGTCGACTGTGAATGAGCGTTAACACTGCAGTTTCGCAGAACTGACAATTGCAGCCAAAGGGGAAAAATAGGTTTGGGCGTCACGAGACGGGAACCTCGGGCATGAAGGGTATCCGAGAGTATGCTGACAAGAACGAAGAGCGAACAGCGTGAGAAATTTCAAGAGAGAAGAAAAAAAAAGAGGCCGCGAAAAGAGAGGATAGAAAAACGAAAAGAATCACAAAGGTGAGTAAACAGGAAAATGAAGAGGGACGGCCTGTATCAAAAAGCGGGCACTATCACGAAAGTTTACGAGAAAGAAATCAAAAAAAAAAAAATAGAAGAATACGTGCGCGGAGGACCAGACAAGGTTGAGGCGGGTCGGACAATTGAAATTTGACAAAGCCGAAACGATTAGCACCAAAACTAACACACAAACAGGCTTATCGTTATTTGAACGTGGGTGTTTTTTTATTTTATTTTGTGCGATCGGACAGGTTCAAGCCACCCGATCAGAAAGGAAAGAAAGGGAAAAAAGCGCAACAATTGGCGATGCTAATTATAAATGGTGAAATTATTCCCAACGAAGGGTTTTATTGCAAGAACAGAAAATGTAACGAGCGTGGGAGGGTTTCGATAGAAAATGACGATTCCCAATGGCGTGAGACCTTACTATCTCGACATACAGAAAGAATATGCAGAGAAGGTGCCGAAGTAGGAGGAAGTGGAAGAGGAAGAGGAGGAGCAGGAGGAGGAGTTCACGGCGCAAGGACGAGCGGAGGAAACGCCGTTATTTTGATACATTTCACGGTCGGTTCTTCAATCCGCACCAGTCAGCGAAAAACAAAAGAAAAAAAGGAAGAGGCCCATAGCAATTATCACCAACTCCTCTTTCTCTTACTCTCACATAAAAATTTCAGATTGGTGTCTGATCCATCCTCCTGCTCATTATCATGCCGCAACAGTTGGAGACACGGCAGGAATGGACAGGGTTTAAAAGAGGGGGGCATCCGATATTTGGCCGTTGGACTCTTGACCTGACCAGACGAGACCAGCCAGGTCCCTGCTCCGACGTTTTTCTTTTTGGCACTAACCTCATCAAATCTCAACATGCCGTCGCCATACTTTCGCGATAAAGTTATTCTCCCCTCCAAATTCCGATGTCGCCAAAAGGGTCCTTCTTCTTCTTCTTCTTCTTCGTTTTGCTGACTACCGAATTCGAAGTTTTTTCGATTCTCGAGGTGGGAAAGAGCTTAAAAGGCCGTAGAAGGATGGTTTTGTCGATTCATAGAATTCTATACCAAATTGGAGGATACTGAAGATATTAAAAGGTAATTCCAGTGCCGAGCCGCTGACCTTTCGTCTGAATTTTTTTTGTCGAGCCCAACGATATGAAATAAAGGTTTCGTATCCGGTTCGTTCCCAACCAATATTTCATATATTGCCTCAACCTCGCTAAAGAAAAAAAAAACCTGCAGCTAATATCTCTGGGAGGAGCGGAGGGGCGTTCGGAGCCTATAATACATTAAATAATGCCTAAATACCACAGTTGAAGATTCCTCGGTAAACGATATTTTTTCTTTGGCTGGTATGCTGGAAACGCCAAAGCAGGAGGATTTATCGGTATTTAAAGGATTTATAAATTTCACCGACGGAATAGTGGGAATTTTTCAAGGCAAGCAATTCAATCAAGCTTTCAAAGCCTCCACTCCGCAGGCGTCAAACTTGGACCAAGCATCAACTCTGCCCAAATTCGAGTGGCCGGCTCTCGCTGTAAGGCATGGCTGCCGACTCGAACAGACCCTCTAACAATTTTGACATGCAATATTAGACGACCGAGGATCAGGTGTATGGGTTTTCCCCCCACTAGCCTGAAAGAAAGTCGAGCAGCGCTTCGAGCCTTTTCGCCCGGAAACCTTTTTCCAGCCACAAGAAAATCGTCTGATGCAAGAAGAACCCTCAAGTCCACGTCTAGCTAGCGGTGACGTATGTACGGTACCTTTTGGCGTGAAAAAACTCACCGAAGAGAAAAGAAAAAAAGGCCTTCCCCACTGGACCCGCTCCCCGTCCGTCGATCTTAGGGTACCATGTGATATCGCCTGCATGGCAGCTTGCATGGGTTCTTTACCAAACTCTAACCAACCGCGAGCTGCTCAATGCAATGGTGGATACCCCGTTTTAGTCTAGAGCTAGGGATGGATCGCGTGGGCGGATTCGATAAAAGCGGAACATACCCGAGGCCTCTGTCACTTGCATATTGCTCAATGGCTCTATTTAGACAGCGACCACGATTCAACTAACGCTGACAGCTTAAAGATTCTAGTTTGACAGGCGTCTCAACGCCACGCAGCAGCTCTGAGCAACCAAGGCTCTCGCAACGTGCAACACACCAGATTTGTCCACACACTGAGGCATCAATCTCAATTGTATCAGGCTGGCCTTTGAGGCCATTTTTATTTTGTTCAAAACTCCGCCCATTTTAATCAAAGAATTCTAGAACTAGCAATATACGGAATTTGAACCTGGAGGCAACGCCCTTGCATTACCAACTCTAGTGTCATTTGGGTCGAGCAATGCGGCGACAACCAACTGCAACCATTCCCCTCAAAAATCAAGCTCAGAGCATGCCCATGCTATCTATCATAAAAATTAATTTCAATCGCTCTCATTACTTGAAATGACAAAGTGGCCACGATACGCAGTTCTCCTTATTGCTTGAAACGATAAATCCTCTATGAGACCCCTAGTGATTCAACGGTGACACTTCATCCGCCCTATCCACCACCGCCATGATCACATTCCAAAACGCATCCGCATCCACCTTCCTCCCCACCTTCACCACCACCCCAGCCTCAGCCGTATCGCTAGAATGTTCCAACATCTTCGCCCCACTATGACTATTCATGTTCACACTCTCATCCAGCCTTTTAAACACCGTCCTCCCCAACTCCTCACCCTGCAGAACAACTTCCACGAACCCTTCCTCCCATTCGAATCCTAGCCGATCAGGTACCATCAACGCCGCCATAGCTAACGGGTCGTGAAGAGGAGGTCCAGTGGTCATGTCGAATACTCGGGCGTAGGTATCGGCAAAGTACATTAGCAGGTCGTGGAGCATGGTTCTGAACGGGGTTGGGTTTGTTCCCGTTCCCATCAGCGCTTCGCGGACCGTGGAGGTCGCGAGAACGGTATGAGTTAGATCCAGAGGGACGAGGTAGGTCTTGCCGCTTAACGCTGGAAGGGAAAATATCGAACTTGCTGCTTCCGGGTCGCACTGCTCATAGCAGTCAGTTATAAATATGTCTAAAAGTTAAGAAACGAAATCGCATCATACGTAAATGTTAAACTCTGCAAACTTTGTAATGTTACCGACGTCGAATCCGCCGCCCATTATAGACAGACACTTGATATGAGCCGCCGTCTCCGGGAAAGTGGCGAAGAGTAAAGCCGCATTGGTCATTGTACCAGTAACCACCAGGCCACATGTATTGGGCGGGGTTGACATGATTGCATTCCTCATAGCTTCAACGGCACCCATCTTCTGAGCCGCTGCCGTTGGCGTAGGCATCAAATCCGTTCCATCGATTCCCGTGCTTCCTAGTCACCGTTGGATAGGTCAATGTTAGTGTCGACCGCAACATATACCGCTGCCATTGGAGCATCAGAGCTGTTCAAACTAACGGACCATGAATATCAGGAGCATGAATGGCAGGCCTCATGAAGGGTTTTCTCGAACCGGGATGCACGGGAATATCCGGCTTCCCAATGGCGGTGAGGATTGATAAGGCATTGTAGGTGACTTTGTCGAGGGAGGCGTTTCCATGGATTGTGCTTATGCCTAGAAGATTGAAGAACGGATGGGTTGCGGAGAGGAGGATTGCGAAAGCATCATCGTGGCCTAGGTTTAGGCTGTCAGTGATATGGGTCTTGACTTTTCGTTGTGCGTATGTTGTAACAACGTCTTGGAGCTAGGGTAGACGCTTACCTGGGTCGCAATCTAGCCATACCGGCATTCGATCTTCTGGGTCTGTGAAGAGTGACATCTTCGAATTCAACCTATCGCGAAGCTTCGAAATAAGGAAAGGATAATTGAATTATGTGGGGAAGTGACACGGATACAGAAATTCTACGAAGCTTGAAATTTTTAGATGATTTCAAGCAACAATTGCTTATCAATGCATCTCCGTGTATGAATGATAGCTGACGTTTGGAAGTGCCGGACTTTAATAGTGTCTACTAGGATTCACTTCAAACTTTGGAAGCTGTCGCAAATTCTACCAGATAAGCTTACACGCATTGTTAAGTTTGTCCCTGTGATTTTAATATTTTCTTGCTTCTGTTCTAATCTAGGATGAATATAGCAAGTGATAAGTCGATTCGGCATATTCCCTGGGTGTCGGTGCTGCTCCTGGCCGAAAGCTCTCTTGCTTTTATCAAACTCTAGAGCTCCCCTCTCTCCCAATCAATTTCCAATTTATAGCTTACCAGCAAGCCCTTGTTTGTTCTCCATTATTACGTAGCTTCCATGCATCCATGCCTGCCGGAAGCAAGCGCATCGCTTTATAATCTGCCCACAATCCATCCCGTTCACCTGTGCAAAACCTAGCCTGTTTGTCCGATTCGATGGTTACCCAAAGTAAATTGGGAGCATCATCGGCAACGCACGTTGCCGAGCTGCCGCCGCCAGCAGTGCCAATGTTACCACGACTTTCCCGATCCTTTCTCCAATGCAACAAACGCCAAAGCGGAAAACGGAAAAAATAATGTCGAGAATCCGAAGGGGGCTGAACTCGTAGCCCTCGAGCCCTCCCTTGAACAAAAACTCCTTACCATAATAACCCTTTAGGTGCAAGTAATCCACGTAGACGCGTATGAAGCCAGATATACTTACCTAACAACTCGGCCTGCCGTCGTCTCTCGCCAACTCGAAATTCGAACACGATGGCCTCATCACCAGCATCACCTCCTTCAAATTCAATATTCCCTTGGCGCATGGTCTCGGCCACACCCCAAGAGAAAGAATTACGTCGCTATGCACTCGATTTCTTCGGCATCGTAAACGTCTCCGCGACTGTAGCTGTCGCTGTAATATTTTGTTATTTCGGACATGTGTACAGGCAAAATTGGGTATCTCCAGGTTTAAGCGGGAGGGAAGGCCACAGAAAGAGCTTGTACGAACGGTTGGCGAGAGGGTTGTACCTGTGGGATTGGTATCTCGATCAGAAGGTTATAAGGTCGGTGGGGTGGTTGGGTAACCGGAAGACTTGGCTGTTTGGAGGGGTGTGGTGCTTATGGGTTTGGTTCATGTGTGTCGTTGCGACTGGTGATGGTAATTCCGTGCTGCTTCTACAAAAACTTCCCCAAAGGAAAGTTTCAAAGTCCTGTCTAATAGTGATTCTTTGTAGATTATTTCCACTTCACCAAACGGCTGTCGCATACCGCTGCGTCGCTCCTCCCATTCCATTACCTCCTCTCCTCGAAATTCATCCTGCAGCGTACCTCCCTCCTTACATACAGAACACACGAGACCTTGAACACAGCCCACAGGTGGCTGGGGAGGACGATATACTGCCTCCTCATGTTGCACGGTGCACTCTACGTAAACTACTTTATCCGCTCCGGCCGATACGAGCGATTCTTCTACCAAGATGCGATATTTGGAATCGTGGGATTAGCCATGATGAATGGCATATTCATTACTAGCTTGCCCGGCTATAGAAAGAAGGCATATAAATTGTTCTTCACGGTACACCAGCTGCTAGGGTGGATGATACTCCTGGTTGCTTGGTTTCACATCACGTATATACGACGATACGTGCTGGTCGCGGGTACGATCTATGCTATCGACAGGATTGGAAAGTACCTGATAACTCGGGATTTGAAAGTGAGGGTGTCGTACGTCTCTGCCACGGCATTAGACCTACGCGGCATCCCCTCGTGGCCGTCACATCATGCACCGCCAGGTTCCCACTACTACGTAATCATTCCAAGCGTGGCTGGTAGCCGCGGGAATCCCTTCACCGCATCTAGCGGCGGCGATGGCGAGCTCAAGTTTTTTGTCAGGATTCGTGATGGGTTTACAAAGCAGCTGAAGGAGGTTGCGGATGCTTCTGTTAGCATCATGGTTGAAGGGCCGTATGGCACCGCGGCTACATTTCCTGATTTTGGGTTCTTTGATAGTTTCTTGTTTGTAACTGGTGGGGTCGGGATCACTATGACCTTTTCGGTTCTAAGGGAACTCATCATCCAGATTGAAGACGGAAGAGCGGCATCCCTGGAGAAGGCTAGGGTCAAGTTCGTTTGGGCTGCGAGGTCGACGGAGGAAGCTGCCTGGCCGTTATCCGAACTGTTAAAGTCAGGCCCGACAACCTGCAAACCCGAAGTCGATATTTTTATTACCACCTCCCCTGGTGCCTCCACAAGCGAAGGCGAAGAAGGAAGAGCATCATTAGAGCTCCATGACCTCGTTGAGGATTCTCAGAGCCAAAGTCTCTTACCCACCACGGAGCCGAATCACCCGACTGGCGGGACCAAGCTCGGAGAAATCTCGTCGGAAGCGGCGATAGAGTCTCTGAGGTATCGATACGCGCATACACCGATTACACCATCGATTCAGACGGGTCGGCCCGATCTTACCAAAATCACCGATGAGTTTTGCAGCGAGGTGAGAGGTAGGAGGATAGCCGTGTTTCTCTGCGGACCCGATGGGATCAAGAAGGATGTGAAGAAGGCTTTGAGCGCCCACTATAAGGATTCTCTGATATGGGTTTGGGACGAGAAGTTTGGGTGGTAATAGTTTGCATGTTGTGGGGGAAGAAGGTCTTTCTTGGTATTGATTGGATGTTGTTTGAGTATAAGTCGCTATAGCGAAGTTGCTACGCCTTGTCGAGAGTCTACTCATGATTAAGTTGATGTACATACGGATAACGATTAATGATACCACAATATATTAATATATACAAGTATATAACCTTCTGCGCTGGTGACTCGTATTTGAAACGGCCGCTCATTTTACTAAATATCCGGTGAGTACAGCCAAAACATAAACATTTCTACTGGCAAGGCACCTCCATCCACGGGTCTGATCCTTGACGGCTCGACCAATATATAAAAGTACAATTTTCTACATTTTTGGTCAAGACTTCTGCAGAGCCCCTGCTACTCTGGCCCTTTGGTGCATCAGGATCCACACCTGGGAGGTTGAAATAAGCTATAGCTTCTCTTTTGATTTATGGGCACTGCATGCGCCAACCACTCTGTGCAGCTGCAAGGGCACAAAAGCGCCTTGCATCTATTTGCATTTCTGCTTCTACTGCTGTACGTGTATACGTGTATACGTGTATTGCAATAAAAGATCAAATGATTAGATCTAGCCACAACATCTTATCATCGACTGCGGAAATCATCACCACCAGGCTACTGCTGCTATCGGCTGTTGTGGGGTGAGCAGGGCTATGTAAAAGGTACCTGTGCAGTGTGTTGGCGTAGGCCTTTGGGAATGTGTTGTATGACGTTCTGTGAGAACAAGAGGATAATTTCTTTTTGAAGTGGTCGGCTGGGGCTTGCTGCCAAACTTCAAATCTCCTCCTTCTGCTGGCTCTGCAACAGAGAGAGGGTGGGATAGAGAGAGTATACAGTACATCGCTAGTGCGAGGCGACCAGATCATTTCCTCTTGCTGGTCTGGTCTGGTATGGCATATGGCATGGCATGGTATGGTATGGGCTATGGAATGGTATGTATGGGCACGGCGCTAACAAAAGTGTTGCAAGGCAGACTCGGTTCCCTTCCTCTCTTTTCTTTGTTAACCACCCTTGTTGCTTTTTTTGCCCACGCTCTGCTCAACTTCCTGCCGAGACCAGTCCATGCTTTTTCTCATTGGTAGGAAGCGATGAGATGAGAGGTCTTGGCTTGTACCATTTCGGGCCTGGTCCTCTCGCTTTCTTCTCTCTTTTGCTCTCAAGGTTGGAAGCGTTAGTGCGAGGAAATTTGCACCTTCGTTCCCGTCGTATATGTATGGTTTGGCGGGGATCAATGAGACCGAAGAAGCTTCTGGGAATAAAAAAAGTTATTAGGCCGATTCAAAAGTTCAAAGCTTTCTTGGATAGACTTGATAACCGAAGGTCGAGGCCTTGGTCCTGGCTACTAAGCAAAAACAAGAGCTTAAGAGAAAGACGGCACTCCTTCCATCGCAAGGCGGTTTTTTTTGTTAAAGATCACTTATACTTAAACTTGGGGAATACGTGCCATGCAATGGCAGCTGTCCGATTTGTATGCATTGTCTGTCTGACTTGACGCATCGCTGTTGAGACATCATCGCATCAGCATTCTATCATCTTTCAGTCTTATATCCACCTATCGCTGCTTCTAAATCTTTCTTTCAACCTCCATCTACCCTTGTCCTTCCCTTAAATATATATCCACCCTGTATCATCACGCCGTAAGATTGGTACAGGGTGACTCTCTCTTCTTTTTCCCCGGCTTCTCTCTCTCTTTTTTTTTTTTTTTTTTGTTCATTCTCGCCTATCAAGATATTTCATGCTTGAGCACAGAAAGATATATTACATAGCGCACCCGCCAAGTCGTCGCGAGAACCACCAACTGCTTACATTCCTGCCCCCCACTGGCAAAGGTCTCTGCTTTAACTATCGCCAGTCGCATTGAAGAACCATTCATGTAAGTGAATAGAAATTATTATTAACGCTACTATCATCATCATCGTTTCTTCCCCTCGCAAAGGCTTTCGTTTCCACGTTTTCCATTGGAGTCTCACAATACTACCTGGTCTCCCGTTCCGCATCACTGCATACTCGCATGAAAACCACGTCTCAAAGGAAACACAATGTGCATATCT
The DNA here is from genome assembly GCA_012184295.1 of Dactylella cylindrospora. Taxonomy (NCBI): domain Eukaryota; kingdom Fungi; phylum Ascomycota; class Orbiliomycetes; order Orbiliales; family Orbiliaceae; genus Dactylella; species Dactylella cylindrospora. The sequence goes on from LDUD01000069.1 coordinate 111,753, forward strand.
TTTCCCCGACTTATCGCGCATCTCCAGACAAACACAATCAATCTTAAAATATTCTTTTTACACGCAAGATACATATCAACTTCCTAGAACACTCACCTCATGAGGAAAGCTAGAGGCTAGAAGGTAGTATTCGTCTCTTTCACACATCTGTGCACAAACATGTACAAGATGCGAAATCCCCGTTTGCAACAAGGAAGTATAACAGCTGTTCTTTTCTTTGGGGTGTTGGATGTGGGTGATGGCTCAGGAAGAAGAAAATATACGTGCAGCAGAGAGAACGAACAGACATGTTCCCTTTCCTTCGAGTTTCTTTTTTTGGGATGGACTGGGCTTTGATATCCTGCATTGGATATATACATGTACCCTTTTTCTAACTGCTTTGGCCCCAAAACTCTTTTTTCGCATCGTACCGCTTGTTGCTCACGCATATGGCATGCCTTGCTTGCATGATCCTCTCGTGCAGCTAGCTGCTTCCCTTTTTTTCTTCTTTCTTTCTTTTAATCCAGTTGAACCTTCCGTCAGGTAACGCAGAGAAAAGGGCTGACAGGCTCTTCGCCTTTCTATCCTTCTATCGTGGCTAAACACCCGTTCTATAGAGCTTCTGCGGGTAGAAGGGGCGGAAGGAATATCTCTTTCTATACCCTCAAACTCGTCTTCTTTCTCGCGAAATATATTTTTTTCCCCTCTCCCATCATCTCTCTTCGTACCTCTTTCTCCGATTTTCCTTTGCAAAATTTAGTAAGGGTTATTTCCGTCTTCCCTTTTTCTGCTATTCTTTCCAACGCCCAACATTGTTATATCCTTGGGACCTGCATTCTTGAAGAAGAGAGAGGTACCCACAATCTCTTCTTCCTTGTCAGTTTAGTTTTATTAGGTCCATAGGTTGCTTGTTGTCTCGGAACGCCCCAACCCAGCAGCAAAAGGAAAAGGACCAGTGTTAGTTGCAGCAATACCCTTGTCTTTCTCTCTCTTACTCTTTCCTTCGATTATCTGCAGTTGGATTGCATGGTGGAGGGTGTCTGTGTGCCTGTGGATGGGATCAAGGGGAAACTGACCACCCACACACCCCCAGCAGCATCGGAATAGTAAGGCCAGCCAGGAAGCCTTTCCGCGGGTATGGTCAGCAGCCTCTCTTTTTCTTTTTTGCTTTCTTATTTCATTGCGGCTTTACTTTCTTTTCTTCAGTGTGAGAGCGCAGCAGCATCGTGGTGTGGTTATGGTGGTGCAGTGTTCCCTCCCAAGAAGCCCAAGAGAGAGAAAGAAGAAAGAAGGAAAAAAAACAAGGGCACCAGCGGACAGGCAGAGAGAGCAGCAGCAGCACCACCCACCCACACAGGATCTAAAACGGCATCCTGACACTGGCCCGAAACATAATCCATCTCACAAACCTTACTCCCACCTCTTCATTCTTATTTCCTTTTGCTTACCTTGTAACATTCTCTATATCTTTTTTATTTTTATTCTATTTTATTGTTTTCCCCTCTTTGAAAGATTAACTAATTCCCATATTACACTGCTAGATCACGATTATTACGACTTTTCTTGTTACTTTCATTATTGCCCAAAGTATACTTCTCAAGCGACCGGGTTTAATTTGCTTTGCGACAGAGTTTGCTCACGACGGAAGGAAATCTATTCGAGTTGTTTGGATCATTCGGAACAAGGCGTGTCTGAGAAAACACACATCGCAGGGCTACCTTCGACATACGTTTATATCCTCCGCTCTCTCCCCTCGACAGGTTGTTGAAAATCGTTCTTTCGAGATATCCGGGGTAATAGGAGCGTGTAGGGGTGGATGCGCGACGACTCAGGGAGAACTCGATAATTTTCTTTCCAAAGGGATCGACTTCCTTGGGACAACATCGTTTCCGAACAACCACGTCACAGAGCCGACTCGCTATAGGTTAGATTATAAATACCCGCGAGTGACCGTCCACCACGGTCAACTCGACAACAAGAGCAGCAAAAATGAATCCGGGAGGGCAGATGAATATGATGATGGGAGCGGGAATGGGAGCAGGCCCGTCAGGTGCTCTTCAAGCTGGTGGACAGGCAATGTTGACGGCGGCTTTAAATGACCTCAAGCAGCAGCCGCCGGCGCAACCCGGCACATGGCAGGCGGAGATTCCATTGTTGGAACGTGCAAAAATAGTAATGCAAATGTAAGTCTACCTCTATACCCCTCTTTCGCGCTCTTTTTCTCCACCCATATTTCTGCTTTTTCTATTTTCTTTTCCACGTGATCATGCACTGGTCATGTCCTTTTCGTGTAGAATTTATGTCCTGTTTCTCTTGAACATGCGCGAACTGAATTCCGGCCCACCTCGTGTTCTTTTATCATTTTACATTGTTTCCGTTTGTAAACGGAACAGCAGATGACCGCATCGGAAGGTTGAAACAAAAAAATATGTGCTGATCACTGAGCGATAATTCGCGTCTAGGGCTAGTTCACTACGTTTAGTTCAGACGGAACTGGATAACCCAAGAGCCCTAAAAATGGCGGAAGCGTTCGAAATACAAACTTTTCAAAGGGCCTCGTCGAGTGTTAGTTTTAAATACCCTTCCTCACAATCCCTTCCGGAAATTTGGACTTTTCCCTCCTTCTCCAATCGCCATAGAGAGAAGAGGAGAAAGGGAATCGTTGGCCATTCCGAGAAACGTGGCACAGACTAACATTGACGGATCGTGTTACCGTTTTAGGAAGAATATTTGGCACTGTGCCGCTCAAAGATGCTGCAGATTCAGGATACAAGGAAACGACAGGTAATGCAAAACGAGCTCAACGTGCGGGATCAGACATTCCTAATCCAAAATTCTCAAATCCAGCAGCAGAGTCTACAAGCTCAATTAGCCGCTCAGCAAGCCCAAGCCGGGATCGCTGGCATGACGAACCCGATGGGCGGCGCTCCCCAACAACGACCTCAACAGCAGATGGGTCTGATGCCCCAGAACATGAACATGGCCGCCGCACTCGCAAACCCCCAGCTCCAGGCGCAGATGGCATTAGCAGCTCAAGTACAACCGGGACTCGTTCAGGGAAATGCAGTATTAATACCACCTAACCACCCGATGGTTCAGTACCGAGGCATGCCAAGAGATCAAGCAGTCGAACATCTGGCGAAAACAATGTACGCTCAGGCCCAACCGCAACATATACAACAGATAATGTCCCAACTAGGCGTACTTTCCGAGGAACAGAAGGCCCAGTGCGATAGGTTGAAGATAACTCCGGTAGAATTGTTCTTTAGAAACGCAGCAGCGAAGAAGTTACTCCAGGGGCAGCAGCAGATGATGCAAGGTGGAATGCCAGGAGGCCCGGGAGCTCAGGGTGGGGCACCACAGATGAGTGCACAACAGATACAGGCCCAGCAGCTACAGCATCGACAGCAACAACTGCAGCAAGCTGTACAGCAGCAAAGGTTCATGGCTGGATTAGGTAGAGGACAAGCAACTCCAGGGCAGCCACAATTCGACAACGCCATGTTCATGAACGATATACAATCATTCCTTCAACAGCAATCGCAGGGTGGTATGGGTGGTGCACCGGGTCAGAAACCGCAACAAACTCGGCCGGGAATGCCAAATGTTACCATGCCTCCTGGATCCCTTCCCCCACAGACGACGCCTCAGATGGCTCAGGATGCCCAGCAACAGCAGCTCCTTCTTATGCAAAGGCAGATAGAACAGGCTCAGGCTGGACAAAGAGGCCAGCAGGCCCAAGCACAACAACACCTCGTCGGACAGCAGTCATCCCCTCAGATGAGCTTACTCAACCAGCCGCATCGTCCCAACCAGCCTAACACCAGTCAACAAGCCGCCCAAGCTGCTCAGGCTGCTCAGCAGCAGCTAAACCAAGCTAGGATGCAGGAGTTGCAGAGACAGCGACTAGCAGCAGCCCAGCAGCAGCAACAGGGAGGGATTCCCGGGCAACCCAACTTCCAGATACCCCCTGGCTTCCCTATCCAGAATTTTAAAGGCCTACCTCCCGAGCAGCTGCAAGCTATGATCCACCGCTTCAATCAGCAGAAAGCCGCTCTGGCCCAACAACAAGGGCAGAATTCTGCAGCTATGTTGCAACAGCAGCAGCAAGCTCTTCTGGATACTCAGAATCGGATGAGGAATTCCAATCCCGCACTTGCACTTCAGGCGCAGGGGAAGCCCGGCGGACCCCAGAATCCCCTTCTGCAGGGTGGCGGCCAACCTGGGTTGAATCAACAAATGAGTGCGGAAGTTGTGAAGAAGTTGCAGCTACAGCAGCAGATGAATCAACAGAACTTGCAGAATCAGCAGCGAGCGTTAGCACAGCAATTGCAAGCTCAGTCTGCACAGGCACAATCGGCCCAGCAAGCCCAGCAACCGCCTCAACCGCCGCAGCAGCCGCAGCAACCGCAACAGCCTCAACCTCAGCAGCAGCCCCAGCCTGGCGCAGCTCCTCAACAGCGACCCCCACTCCCTCAAATTCCAGATATACCTTTCCCGCAAGCATTTAACACTATGAAGTATCCGCCGAATGCGATAGCAATAATAAAGAAGATCGCTCCGCAGTTGGATATTCCGCAAACCTTGCCAAACTGGGGCGCTTTCAAAGAATGGGCGAAACAAATTTCCCCGGATATCAGTGCAAAAGTAAGTATCCACCACCCTCTAATTCCTTGTATCTCCTGATTACAAATTATATCCGTTCTAACATTTTCAAATCTAAAAAAAAAAAGGTGCGACAATTGCATTTCTTCCATATCCAAGAAATGTCCAAGAAATTTACTACTCCCCAGATGCAAGCTCAATATCAGGAGTTCATTAACCGCTTAACTGCTAGCCGACAAGCTCAAATGCAAGCTGCTGCTGCTGCTCAACAAGGTCAACAACCCCAGCCAGCTCAGATCTCGCCGCCCAAACCACCTTCGAAGCAGCCAACTCCGAGTCAAGCGCATCTTCAAGCTCCTAAGATGCCGCAACAACCGGTTGAAGGAGTTGGGCGAGGAACTGCAGCACAGCACCAGGCCCAACAACAAGCCCAGCAGCAGGCTCAGCAACAAGCCCAGCAGCAGGCTCAGCATCAAGCCCAGCAACAAGCTCAACAGCAGGCCCAGCAGCAGGCTCAACAGCAGGCTCAACAGGCAGGGAACGGACGAGGCGTCAAGAGATCGGCCCAGCCAGACGAGCCAGCTCCCACAGCTCCTGTACCAGCTCCGCAAAATGCTGGGCAACAACAGGACCAACAGCAGCAAGCTCCGGTAGACAAGCAATTTGAATTCCAAAGATTCCTTCAGAAGCTTGTGCAGATGCCACCAGAGATGCAACAGACTGTGCTGAATCAGCCAAGGATTTTGGGTCTGCCTCAAGAGAGGAAAGTAGAAATCCAGAGGATCTTAACATTGAGTAGACAGAGGATGCAAAACGCTCAGAACGCCCAGAATGCTCAGAATGCCCAAAACAATCAGAACGCTCAAAATGCTCAGATCACTGCTCAACAGAGAGCAGCTGCTTTACAGGCTCAGGCTCAGGCTCAAGCTCAGGCCGCTCAGAATAATCAAAACCAGATGAACAAACCACCGACAGCACCAGAGCCTACACCACAACGACCACCGACCGCACCTCAGCAAAAGCCCGCAATTCAACAGCCCCAAGCACCTCCTGCGCCAACAGTAAATGTGCCAAGCGGGTCCCAAACGGCTGCTGGTGCGGCAGTTGACCCTTCTAAGCATCTCCTGAAGAGCAAAGACCATATTCAACAGATCCGCCAGGAAGAAATGCAGAAAGCTCTCGCTCGGCCGGTTATTCCTATGAGCGAAGAGGTGAAAACAGTTATGAGGGCTGCCGTTAAGGAATGCTCAATAATGTTGATTCGAATGGAGCAATGGATCCCTATGCTCCTGATGGTGTCGGGTGTGGAGCGTGTTGCAAGAGAGTTATTCCAAACGAGAGCCACGATTGCCACCCAGTTTGAGGATCCGCAGTTCCAGAATCCCAAGGAGAATTTTACCATAACTCCGGAAGATTTGGAAGCCGCAAAGAGACAAATCACTCGCTACTTCAATTTTGTGAAGACCCAAGTGCCAAAGTTGAATGAGCAACGAAAAGCTGCTGGGCACCCGCCGATTGTAGGAACCGCTCCAATGCAGGCTCTACAACAGCAGTTGCAGCTTCAACAACAACAGCAGCAGAAGCAGCAAGCACAAGCCCAACAAATTGCACAAGCTCCGATTCCACAACAGCAGCAAGCAGCCAAAGTTGCCCCTGGTCCTCCACAATTGCCCCCGGCTGCCCCAGTGCAAGCTGAGGCTCGTTCTACCGAACTTAGCGCCACGAATCTTCAGCAGCATCAGAAACTTCAAGCGCTTCACAAAGCTCAAATCGAACAAATGCAAAAGGCTCAACAGGACGCTGCAAAGATGCAGCAGCAAGCACAAGCCCGAGCAGCTCCCGCCCCACCAGCCCCGGCTCCCGCCGCAGCCGCAAAGAGTGGTGCTCCTGCCGCCCCAACCCCTCCCCTTCCAAATGCCCAGAACTTCAACCTTCATATCCCTCCGCGAAAGAAGCTCAAGTCGGCTGAATCTCCATCTACATCAAAGTCATCCCAGAAGGAACAGTCCCAGAGTGTGTCTCCTGATATCACGGGCAAGGCTCCACAAAGATCCCTCCCTGCCGAATACACTGTCAAATGCATTGTAAAGGCTTGCCCCTATCACACCAAGGGATTTGCCAACCAAGCCGAGTTACTTCAGCATCTCAAGGAAGACCACAAGGAGGATTTCCACAAGGCCATGAGCAAGCAAGTTCAGGCCGCTCAGATGGCTCAGCAGCAGAATCAAATGATGCAGCAAGCCAAGTTGGCCCAACAGCAACAGCAGCAGGCTCAGCAACAACGGGAGGAGATTGCACAGATGAACGAGAGACAGGCGAGAATTACTAACCCTCTCGAGTACACTCTCAGCAGCGTTGCCGAAGCTTTAGGGTTGAATAGGGATGGAACAAGGAAGGCCAAGGAGGCTGAAAAGGAGAGGCCGGATACGGAGATGAAGGATAAGGATGCACCTCCTGCAGCTCCAGCTACAAAGGCACCGACACCAAAGACTTCGACACCGATCTCCAAGACTCCATCCAAGGCTCCTACACCGGCTGCTCCAACCGTTCAACCATCGCCTTCGCAAGCTGGTCAGAAACCTGCTACTGAAGTCAGAGATTTGGCGGAGAAGGGACCAACCGGTCTCCCAACTCCACCAATCCTTGGTTGGGATGATACCGTCATCAGCCCTACCGTTATCGGACAAGCTTTCGAGGGCCTTGGCGATATCGCCGACCTGGTCATTGACAACGTCGACATCAGCATGATCCTCACTCCCGACGATTCCGACGATCTCTTTGAGGATTCTGATCTAGATTTCAAGGTTCCCGGAACTCCCCCAACTGCCGTTACCAGCAATCCCCTGGGTAGCGGTGCAAACACCGCCATGACGGAAGAGGAGATGAAGGACTTTGAGACATGGAATCCGTTCGGGATCAGGAATTGTGGGCCCGTCGGGTTGGTGGAGGATATTGATTGGGAGCTTGTGGATTTGCCGTCGTCCGGAGGGCCGGGCAGCATGTCTGGAAGTCTTAATAGTTTGAGCGGTTGGGATACCAGTTTGTTTGAGATTAGAGCGTAATTGTTCTTTACTTGCACCTGTTTTTAAACGGCGTGATGGTACTTTTATTCCCCTTTCTTTCGTTTTTGGGGTTTTTGGGCTATACCAATTTGTGACGTTTTTCTACGACTATTGGACAAAAAAGTGTATTGACTGCTTTTAAGCT
>LDUD01000069.1:120005-132234 GCA_012184295.1 Dactylella cylindrospora
TTCGGTAGGGTTCTTTGATAGGTAACGATTAAAGGTAGACGGACGTTGGTGGCGTTTTACAGAGCATATCCAATAATCATGGAACATTTATATACCGAAAAGGCGTGTGGTACTATAGCTAAAGCTAGATAGCTAGAGCAAGCTCGTTTCACATGAAAATATACATCTATCTGCCCATGCATATAATAATCTCAAAACTTTTAAAAAGGACTTTTTTTATGAAATTTTCTCGCAAAAGAAAGAGTACTTTGAATGGTAAAAAAAAATGCTCTAATACCATTCATCGTCCTCTCTTAAATCTTTTTGCATGATTTGAATTCTTTTTCTTTCCCTTTTTTTTTGAATGATCCCCTCGAAGAGTATAAAAAAAAAAAAGTCCCTATGGTATATACAGGTTGAAGAGCTTATAAAAAAAGAAGTTTTGACAGGGTAAAAAGAGAAAGAAAAAAAGAAGAAAAAGAAGCTGGTTCCTCTCATCCAGTTCCTTATAGACTCTAATTAAAGATCCAAAGGGAGAAGAAAAGAAATAAAAAAAGGGTTGAAGAGGTTAGAGTTTCCTCCTTCCTCCTTGCTGTCTTTTTGCCTGGCCGAGTAAAATGGAAAGAAAAAAGAGAAAAAAAAGAAGAAACAGGCAGGAAAGATATCCTGATAATATTGATGATATTATATAGACACTGAAGGAACATTGAGAAACAGAAGGGAGAGATGAGAAAGAAAAAAAAGGTCCTGCCCTCCAAGCTAACCAGACGACTAATGGTGAAAACAAAAAAAACCGTGCGAAGATGCATATGATGGTGATGATGAGGTTGTACATGCGACGAATGGAAAAAAAGGTGTAGGTGATTTTTGTCGAATGATTAACTGAGGATCCAGATATTTTTTCTCTCTCTCTCTCTCTCTCTCATCCCTTCCTTCTGACCTCTTGCCTCCTTCCAATTCCTCCCAGTTTCCCTTGATTAATTCCCATCCATTATGTACTAGAAACTTTTTTTAAAAATTATATTTTTTTTTATATTTTTGTTGATTTTAACGGGTTTGGAAGTAATCGAGGAGAATGCTGCGTTCGGTGGATTCCTCACCCCAATCGCGGACGACGACGCAAGAGCAGTTGACGACCTTGCGGGGGTTACCTTCACGGTCGAGGGTGCCTGAATTGTTCATACCATTTGTTAGCGACATTGTTTGTTCATGAAAGCAATGTTTGGTAATTCAACATGGGTATGAAGAATAAATTATTTTTTTCAAATGTGGGTATTTTTTATTTTTTATTTTTTTAGGACAGGGTGGTCGTGTGTGTGGGTAAGTGTGGTATTTTTGGAAGCATCCCCAAATGGTTATAACACACAAAACCCCACACACATCGAAAAAAATTCCAACGTTTGAAAAAATAAAAAAAGACCGAAAAGAACAAAATGTGATATAAAAGGCATATATAAACGCACTAGGCGATTTGGAAACAAGGAAGAGAGCGAGGGGAAAACACTTACACAAACCAGCCCACTCTCCCAACTTCTTTCCATCTCCGACCTTAATCAACGGAATCTTATGCTCGGCGCAGAGAGCCTCGACCAGCTTCTTGTAGGCATCCTCTTCGCAATTCTCGTTGAGGACGCACATGTGCGCCTGTCGTCTGTCCAGGGCCTTGGAGGCTTCCCGGAGGCCTCTGGCCAGACCGTCGTGGACGAGGGCGTGCTTGAGAACTCCCTTCAGCGCGTCCTCGACGGACATTTGGCCCTTGGCGGTGGTGGAGTCGGCGGCGACTTCAATCTCGTCGGCTGCCTCGACGTCCTGAGGGACTTCTTCTCCGTCCGACTGTTCATTGTCAATGTTAGTTATATTTTTCGTTATAAAGGTAAGGAGAGGACAATTGACGAGGCATGTTGAGTAGATAATGGTGGATATGGTTGAAGAGGTTGATGGATATATGGGTGTTCTTTGGTCGAAGGAGGTCCATCAAAGCTCCACCCTGCATCAAGAAGACCATATCTCACAACCTCCAGCGTATATATAAAAAAAGGAAGACAAGGATTCGGGGAGCTTGAAATTCGTACCATCTTTGATTATGAGAATTTACTGAAGAGTAAAAAAGTGATTGGGAAGAGTGAGAGAAAAGGGTAGAGTGAGTGGATTGATGTCTAGAGTTCCTTAAAGTTGTCCCCGAGGTTGGATAATACTGATGATGTTATCGTGGTTTCATGAGGAGAGAAAAAGGGAAGAGGGAGAAGAAGAAGGGGAAGCAGAAGGAAGGAAAAGAAAGATCTTTTTCCAAATTATTTTTTTTTTGGGGGTGGGAGGGATGGATGGTGGGCCGGACCAGTTAGAACCAAAAAAAAAGTGGGCAAATTGAAAAAATTAAAAAATCGAAGAAAACTGAGAGTGTTTGTAGCATCACGTGACTGTCAAAATAGAAGACCTGCGGGCAACGCAAGCTGATTTTTGCTGCTGCGAAGGGCTGCAAAACCCTAAAAATGGTATATCTGCGGCAAACTCCCCACGGAGACTCTGTCTCGCTACTGTTACTTATGAACCTTTACAGAGATGGAGAGACTCGAAGGGAGGTGCAATGCATTTGCAGCTATTTCATATCACTCGAGTGGATTAGATAGGGTTATTCTGAAAAAATATATAAGTCGGAGTTTGACTTTTTTTAAATTTATACTTGGTGGACGGCTATGGCTTTTGGTAATGGTGTACGAGATCTAAAATATTTCTTATCAATCGTCCCCCCGTTCCCCGTATCAAAACAGGATATGAGGAGACGGACCACCAACACCCCGCACCGCCTAACAGCATACCTTTCGGCATGATAAGCTTGGTCAAATAAATATAATACAATATTGTTGCTTCACAATATAGTATTATTAATTGATATCCTTCCATGTTCGCACCCCATAGATATCACTGGTCTACCAGACGAATGGCACCATATTCCATACACCCTTCACCGTCTCCTTTCCAAACTTCTTCTCATACCATGCCTTTGTAATTTTCGAGTTGAACCCTAGATTCACACAAACAAACAGCCAGACATACACCAAACTCTTATTCACCCATTCTCCCCTCGGAGCCCCAATAATCACAAACGAACCGTATATAACGCATTCGGCGAGATAGTGCGGGGAGAGGGTATAGGTGAAGACGGGATGCGTTGGAAGGGAGTATTTAACCAACGAAGCGAGGTGGGTATGAGCGTCGTTTTGAAGACCCGAAGCGATGAAGAAGATGGGGAGGCCGATGAGAGTGTTTATGCGGGGGGGTCTGAGATAGGCGGAAGGGTGGGAGATCGGAAGGTTGTCGTTGATACGAATAGTAACTGAAATATTCTTCGCAGTTAATATCTGAAGCTATCGGATATATATCGCTCGGTGTGGAGTAGGAAGGGTAAGGTAGGAAGGGTAAGGATGATGACGTACAGACTCCCTCACACCACGTAGCGAACCCCATCATCGTGTAATGGAGTATCCCGGCGATATAAATCATTATTCCCATCTTGGAATCCCCCGCCTTCTGCACGTAAACCGCCTCGTAAAGTCTCCGGGCGCTCTGCATTGACATGCACATTATGCAGAGGAGAATCGTTTCGAAGCTCTGGTTCCCGGTAGGTCCCTCAAGAACCGTGGGTTTGGAGGATCCATCCTTCGGGATTGTTCCATTGTTAGAGGTTACATTCGGGAATATATCGAGTACGAGCTGAAGGATACGACCGCGGGAGAATATTTGCACCAGCCAGAAGAGCTGAATGGCGAGGGAAAAGGCGTAGAAGTGCGTAAACCACGAATGCGGAACTTGAAGCTTTCCGAATATACTCAGCAGGGCGTCGAAGACTCTGGGTTTCGTTTCATTTTTCTCTGTTGATGGAGAAGAGCTGGGGTTGGCGGGACCCGCGGGATCCTTGGATTTGCTGACATGACTACTACCGGGCTGAACATCTGACGTATTCTTGCCGTACGCGTAGAGTTTTTTCGTGACCGGAGGAAAGGCGTTTAATGTTGTCGTCTTTTGGGGACCAACGGTCAGCACGACATGTAGGATTATATCATATGCAGTTTCTTTTTTCTCAAAAATTATTGTCGGCCTCACAGGGTTTATGCAGTAATCCCGTCACGTACTATAAGGATTGCGTTGAAATAGAAGAATTTGACGAATCCATCTAAGGTCAGGTTTTGAAGGTCTTCAAGACTTGTCGGTATCATCTTTTTGGGGGGTTTGATATTCTAGATTGTGAAATGGGTTTGTGGGGTCCGGATCCACGAACAAGACCGAGTGGGGAGCTTGGGACCTTTGAGGCCATTTGAAGGTCCAAATGATGGGATCCACTATTTTCTGCCACTTCCCAATCCGGCCGCATTTCGAACAGCATGTTGATTTTGGACATATTCTCACTAGTTCGGACTATATATCTCCGCTGCAATTCGCACTATTTTCTCGTCGATATGATTACTTTCCAGTCGGATACGCTGGTGCCGAATCCCTTTTGACCATTCATTTAGAAACTGCCGGCCGACTGTTTTCACGTTGTTCCTTCCAAGATTTTCTTGCGAATCGCGGGAGTAGGAAGAGAAAATCTTCCTTGATGACGGCGACTCACGTGGGCATGTTTAAAAGTCAAAATCTCAAGAGATCGAGACCAGGTTAACCGCCATGCAGAGATCCTTCGTGAAAGAAAAAAAAAATTAAAATGTTCAATTTAACCGAGGAGGGAGAAAGAAGAAAAAAGAAATAGAAAAACAGAACCTTGAACGCTGTCCTTGGTTTCGGCAAGGTCACTGGATCACCGGCTTGCGGAACATGTTCTGTTTTTCTTTCGCACGTTCGACAAGCAAAAATATAGGTAAGGTCTTGTTGTATTGAAAAGTAAACAAATCTTATCTCGGGTGTATTGGAGGCTTTTGGGGGCCCCAAGGAGGCTGAGCCTTAGAGAAAAGAGAAAAGGTGACACCCTGGTGAGAAAAGAAATGAAGGCAAGGCGAGAAGTGGCAGTTTCACCAATTGCCCAATTGCAATTCCCCTTCCCCCCAACAGGGTCCAAAATGTAACCGTGCGAGAGGCGGAGAAAAGAAAAACAAGCCAGAAGCAGGGGAAAGGGGTGGTTTGTGTGTGTAAGCGGTGGTGTGGTTGTAACGAAGGAAAGTAACTGGAAGAAGACGAATTCGAAGAAGAAGAGAATAAGAGCATGCTGACGGCTGCATAACAAACACGCGTACATTCCAGGCCTGCCATGCACCTAGACAGACAGACAGACCTCAAGGGGAGTCATAGAAGCACTTAAGAAAAGCAAAGAAAGAAAGAGATACCCCCCCTGCTGGCCCATAATATGTATGCACAAGCAAAACAGAAAAGTGGACAGGGAATCCCCAAATCTTGCATGGGAACGATACGCAAGCACTGTCCTATTGAATTTTAGGATCAGGTAGAATATGGGTAGCTTCGATGCAAAGGCAAAAAAAAGACACTGAAAGACGACGGGGAATGTTGAAGCTCGACAACCAAGTCGAATGAGAAGGAGGAGGGGTGGAACCACCCCCCCATCCATCAACCAGCACATGTACCATGTACTTGTCGATAGAGGTACATTCTTGTCCCCCTTGTGGCCTTGCCAAAGTCATCAAGCATACCAAGTACCTATAACAGGTACCCCCGAGAAGCTACTTTCATTATTACTATCCTTTCCCACATGTCTATGCAGACATTCTGTTATCTTTTTTTTCCCTTCCCCCCTTCTGCGACCACGAATTAAAGGTGCTGTTCGCTTCGGACATTAAAAAAGTTCGACTTTGGAGCCACCTGTAACGTTTGCAGGTCTAGGTACCAGGTTCCAACAAAAAACCCTCCAGAATGCGAGGAAGGAAGAGAAAAGAGAAGAGTGAGGGATCTGGCCTCGCCGCATGAGGCTGTCAGAAAAGGTCCAAAAACCGCCTTTCTGCTGGGCTTGCATGCTGATGTTGAATTGAAAACTATCATTGGGCGTATTCTCTTTTCCCACAGGTTGTGCAAAGCAAAGAGAGGAAAAAATGAGAGAAGGGCCGTAAGCACGATCTGTGTTTTTTTCTACCTTTTCGTCGCAGGCATCGAAAAAAGAGCGAAATTGCGACAGCCTTATTGCTGCTGAGAAAAAGAAGGGGAAACTCGGGTTCCCCCGCTGTTCAACAGCGAAAGGAGAATGTCTCTGGATGGATTGGACCTAACAGTTGTAGAAAATTTACTGTGTAGAAAGAAAGGGATTGGTACCGCTTTGCTAGAGATCAAAGTCGTCAAAGACATCTAAGCATTAAAAGTTGACCTGGACTGAGACTCGACTGACTGCCCAAGTCTCCCTCCATATATGCATATCTATCCAGGCAAGGGAACCCCCTAAACACACATATTATACTATGTAAAAAAGAAAGGGAAAGAATAGAAAAAAGACAGTCCTGGAGCTTGATTTCAAGCCGAGGACGAGCGATCAGATACCGGACTCCGTCTAGTGTCCGCCTTATTGGCGGTTTGGCTTAGTCGATTTCTTGGAGACATCGAAGGTTTTTTTTTCTTACATCCCTCCCTTGTTTGTAATTTTTCCCGCGAAAACTGTATTGGAGGGGGAAGTTATTGAAGGAAGAGGAATAACAGCGGTAACAACAGAGGCGAGAGCGAGATGCTGATCTAATTGTTGTTCTTTTTTGGCTCGCCTGCCTGCCTGCTTTTGCCTGACCCAGCAGCAGCAGCAGCAGAAGAAGAAGAAGAAGAACAGAAGCAATAATAACAATCTGCGAAAAAGCCTATCCTCCCTTCCTCCCTTCTTCCCCCCCCAAGACTTTCCCAACCCAGACAAGCCCAGCCAGACACACTTTTTTTTTTTTTTCTTCCTACCCTCCCCCCCAAAATCCACTGTTCTCCCTCTCACTCTTTCCTTTTTCCTTCTTTGCTGCTGCTTTTAATTATTATTTTTTTTTTTATTTTATTTTATTTTAATTTTCTTTCCTTCAAAATTCTTTCCTTCCTTCTTTCTACCCAACCAACCCGCCTTCCGCCCTCCATTTTTTGCGAATTTCGAGATTCTCCAAACATTCAATACCCACGACCCTCCCATCCTGACATCCTCTCGAATTCGACATTCCAGTAAATTGATAATAGTCGTCTACGTCTTTTAAAATCACCTTTTTTTCCGATCACCAAGGCGGAAGTTTCAATCCTGGAAGAGAAGAGCCTGTAAAAACACAACAGTCGTCCTTCTGCTCATCGCTCCTCCTCCAAACGAGAAATACCATACTTTTTCTCCCTCTTTTTTTGTTCGCATCGATTTTCCAGGCGATTTCGAATACTCACCTCAACTCTGTCCCTCTCAAGTTTTTAATGCTATAAATCCGAGAAGGCCTTTTTAAAAAAGAAAAGCCAAAAGTAATAATATATAGATATAATCATTCTACTTCTTCTTGTTCTTTTTTCTCGTCATACAACTGGATACCCCGACATTCTTCTCGTCCTTTTTGCTTTCTAAAATCACGATTCAAGTTCTTTTTTCTCCCCATTTTGACATCATAGGAATAGGTTGCACCCCGAAAGCGACAGGAGACTCCTCCCGGCCTTTAAAGAGACGTCGTGGTGGAAAAACGCAGGAAACGTGAAGAAAGCATTCCAAGAACGCTGTTTTTTTCCACCCTTTAAACCTGGGAGCGCGAGCGGGAGAAAATCCATCTCTAAATAGCGACAACGTTTTCCCGGGAAGAGACCACACTATCGCCACGCTAGTCTTCTCTTTCCTCTCTTTTCCTCCCCTCCCGTACATAGCGGTTCTTCACCTCCCAATAGTCACCTTTGCGAAGGTGAAGAACAGCATGCGGTGGGCACGAACGGGGCTACGGTTATCATCAGCTATATGACTTCGACCATCTCTTCCCTCCCTACTCCGACTCCTGTCCCGCCTCCACCTGCTTCCTCTTCATCAAATGGCATGAATGGTATTTCTGGTTTGAGTTCCATTAGTTCTCAGGTAAACGGCACGCCCAGCCATACTTCCTCAGGCATCAACTCGTCTGAAAAGTTGGAGGGCTACCGTAATGGAAAATCAAGTGCTGGGATTAACGGCGGGACAGGACAGGGTTCTTCGCATACACATCCTCCATCTCTCAACGAACCGACCGCCGAGGGTAGCGATTCGGAAGCCGAGACCGTAGTTCTTTCTCAGAGCCGTGGTAGGAATAGGAACAATAGATCTCGCTATCCAGATCAGACATCCAATGATGGTCTTGACGAAGATCTCTTAGGGGCTTCATCACACTCGAAAAAGCCAAACGGTGAATCCAAAGCCCGGCCTGATAAGGATGATGATGCTCTGTCGTCCGGCCTCAGTTCTCCTCCCTCTCGATCAGCTTCCTCCACATCCAGACGCCCTTCCACCAAAGAATCTACTCGAAAACGAACCGCCTCTCCTTCCAGATTAACACATTCTCCTCCCCGCAGAAAGATTCCGAAACTTCAAGGAGATGAATCCGAGAAGAGACGGTCGCTTAAGCGGAAAGCTAGGGATGTTTCCCCGGAAAAAGGCGACAAGAGCGATGGAGTTTCTCCCGATAGGGGGGTTAGGATAAAATCATCCCCTCCAATGTCTCCTCCACCTCTTCCCCCTCTAAATGGGACAAAATCCTCAAGGGATGCCCATGCATCGACAGGCAATGCTTCGTCGGCAACTCCAGGTCCTCGTCATGGACATACGCGGACAAGGAGTATCCAGAGTGCCGGTCCAGCCAAAACACCTGTCCCCAAAGCAAAAGCAAAAAAACCAGGTCGGCCTGCTCCTCTTCATTTCAATGATCACTCCGACAATGACGGTAGATCGACATCGTCCTCAAGATCAAATTCTCCCCAAACGGTCAGCAATCGAAGACGAAGGCCTTCGTTCTCCGGGGCTGCTGCCTCACCTGCTCGTCTGATAGCTCCAGGCCATAAAATGAAGCGTGATAAAACAGGACGAAACCACTTGCACAAAATTTGTCACAAAGGTGGTCTTGAAGATGCCAAGGCTTGCCTCGAGCAAGACCCGGACCTCCTCAATGATGCTGATAATGCAGGTTATTTACCCATACATGCTGCCGCTTTAGCCGGCCATAACGACATTGTTAGTTGGTTGATTTCGGAGGGCTCGCTGGTCGACAAGCCTGCACATGACGACCTGTCAACACCACTGTTAGATGCGGTTGAGAATATGCACGTAGACGTTGTCGACACTCTCTTGTCCCATGGAGCCGACCCAAGGCATCGAAATAAATCCGGCCAATCATCCATTGATATTGCTTCTTCTCTCCGCCAACAGACAGATGATACGGAAGAGGCCACAAAGTTGCTTCAAATTGAAGATCTCTTACGAACCGCTCTTGCTAAGTGGCGTACTAAGAAACGTGCCGAAGAAGAACGGAAAGCTGCTGAAAGCAGTTCTTCTCGTGCAGCTTCGGTTACCAGTCCTAGCCATCTCTCTCCGCCCCCGCAGGCAAATCATCCTACCTCAAGCAGACGTAGGCCTGGTCGCGGGGAACCCACCAGGAACGAGTTTCTTTGGCTCGATGCCGGAAAGGGCGGGCAGGCGAAGCTCAAGCAGGCATCTAGAGACGGAGACATCGAAATGGCGGGTAAACTCTTAGAAAGCGGTATCAGTCCTGACCCGGAATCCGTCCTGCTCGCTGCTCGAGGCGGCCATCTTGATGTTTTGAATTTTTTGATTGCGTTTGGCGGCGATAGCGACCCGGATCCGAAGGATGTTATTCGACAACACACCAAGGACAAGAGTCAATTTCCCCTCATACCCGGTGAGGAAACGCCTATACTTGCAACTATCGGTCGTAACAATATCGAAGTTCTCAAGTTGCTCCTTAAGAGCGAGTCCATGAAACAGCCGAGACGCCTTGATAGTCGCGGCCGATCTTATCTAGACATTGCAAGGCAAAGGGGTGGCGAAAACCTGGAAGAGGAGCTCAAACTCCTGCAGAAGGCTTGGGACGACGCTGGTCCTCAAAAATCCAAAAAGTCATCTCGAGAAAAGCCCGAATCCTCACCTGTTGTTACCCGCAAGGAGAAGGAGAAGGAAAAAGACCGAAAAGTTGATCGAAAAGAAACTAAATCGGAAAGAGTCGAGAAGACCGAGAAAGTAGAGAAGGCTGGAGAAGCAAAGAAAACTAAGCGTTTACGTCGTAGATCTGCGTCCGGTGCTCCTTCTTCGGTTATGGATGATACCGCGACATCCGAGAGAGAGATATCCCCCGCGATCGCCAGGTCAAAAGTCAAAGACTCCGAAAAGCAGAAACGCAAGGAGAAGACGGTGGACTCGGATTACTCAGCCATCAGCGACAGCAATGCAACAGTTGATGGGGCGAAGGCTAAGAAACGAAGACTCGTATTGGGCAAGGATCTTCCAATAAAGTCGGAAAAGTCTAAAGATGACAAGGCCACGACTCCCGTTCCCAAACGTAAGACCGATACCAATACAACAAACGACGTCGAAATGGAATACGTTCCAAAAAGGAAGAAGGAGAAGGCGCCTGCACCTGAAGACGAGGATGTTGAAATGGCTGATGCTCCCAAACCCAAGAAAAAGGTCGCAGACCCTGAACGGCAGTCGAAGCGCGAGCAATCACTCGACGTAGCGCCAAAGCGGAATAGAGAGAGCAGCTCCAGTTCCAACAAAGCTGCTGCAAACGAACACGCTTCCGATGCTGATGCCCACACAACTTCGATTAAGAAGCGAAGAAGACTGGAAGAAGAGGTCGAGATTCCCAAAGTCAAGGTTAAGGAAGAGCGCCAGTCCGATATTGACAACCGTGTTAAGCCTAAAGAGGAGCGGCAAGCCGAGCGAGAAAGTCGCCGGATCGAGGCTGCAGAAAAGGCGAAACTCAAGGTCAAATCGGAAAAGCCGGAGAAAACTCCATTGGTTGATAACTCTGCTAGCCGAGATTCTGAAGATGCTTTGGAGCGAAAGAAGGAGAAGAAGAAGAAACGTGAGGAAGCCGCCGCCTTGGCTGCTAAAGAAGTTAAAGAATCCGAATCAGTCACCACTAAACGCCAGAAGGAGCGTGATACAGCAGCGTCTGACCTAGAGACCAAGAAGCCTCGATCGGAGAAGGAACGTTCATCGCATAGCAAAGCTAAAGATAAGGACAGCATGGATATCGATACCGATGATCAAGTTCCAAAGCGTGCCGGTCGCAAACACAGCGGTGATAGCACAGCCGAAGAGCCCATCAAGCCAAAGAAGCGCAAGTCTAACGGAGCAAGTCCTGCTCCGTCGGCTTCTGACGAAAAGAGTGGTTCTCGCCATCTTACCGACCTTTCGAACGGAAAAAGTAATCGAGGCTCCAACCTTCGTGACGAAATCAAGCCTAAAATTGAGCCGGACGATGATGCCATGCTTACTGATGAGCGGGAACTGGAACTACAGCGCCAAAGACTCGAGCAGGAGAAAAAGAAGCAGCAGGAGGAGAAGAAACGTGCAGAAGAAGAGCGTCTAGAGAAGGAGAGAATTGCCGAAGAACTCCGCGTCCAGGAGCTCCTTAGGAAACAGAAGGAAGAGGAAGAACGCAAACGGTTTATGGAGAGAATGCAGCAGCTTACCACCAGCTTTTACAAGTCTCTTACCTGGTTATCCGAAACATGTCATGCACAAGCTAAAGCTCAACATGCGGGAGACAAGGAAAGGCATGATGAGTTAACTCGGATTCAGGCCCTTCCTATGGTTTTTAGGGAAGCCGTCTTCGCCGAGGATAAAGCTGAATTTGCTAATAAAGTTTGGGATAATTTTGCGAGTCTCATGCCTCTGTACGTCGTCCAGGTTCCTTCTGGCGATCAGCAGGAAGCTTGGATCTCGAATGCACAGGCTGGGTTAATCCTGGGATGTGGACACGACCTCCAGCTGACAAAATGTAAGTTCTTAGTGACCTCAACCGTGACTGGAGGGAGAGTTGCTAACCAATCTTTACTAGTTTCCGACCTTCCAAAACGACCCGTAACTGCTGCTGAAAAACAGGCTTTGGGGCGCAATCTCCATCCAATATACACCTGCTTCCATCAAGAAACTGCTTTGGAATTCGACGTGAACGTCGAAACCCGACGTCAAGAGATCGAACGTGCCAAGTTTGATGCCCTTGATGGTCTCTTCTGGCTCAAGGTTACCGATTTGTACAAGATTCTCACCTCCGACTCCTGCTACAAGAGCATCGTCGACAAGTTTATGCCTCGCGGCCGCCTCCCTGCCACCACTCTTTCCGTC
>LDUD01000069.1:133972-152065 GCA_012184295.1 Dactylella cylindrospora
CTAGCATCGAAAGAACTACTCTTCTTCGTAGCTCCACTAAAACTTCCCGAAGAAGAACCGACAAAGGAGCCTTTATTCTTATCCGAGGTATCATCTCCCAACATCCACGCGAATTGCGATTGAGCCAAGGACCTGCGGGGAGTGGACTGCGCCCCGCCAGGTCTTAAGATTGGTAGCGCACCCTTCGCTGCTAGTTTCACAGGGGCTACCGTTTCCACTGGAGATGTGATTGTTGACGAGGTGGCGGAGGGAGGGTCAGATATCGAGATTGTGGTGGTGATGTGGGATGCCAGCGAAGGAGACATTGCTGGGGACGGAAGTCTAACATCCGGTTCTTGCGGTTGAGGCGTCGGTAGTGAATCGGCGGTGTGGCCACCTGAGCTAAAGTAAGTTGGGAAGGGAGGTGGTTTGGCGGAGAGGGATGGGTTGCGACTGTGGGGAGGTGAGGAGGTGGCGGCTGATATTGATTGACGGGCGTTGGAGGTGATTGGTGGGCCTGGTGAAAGAGTTCGCTGGGTGGATGGTTTCGGGGAGTCCGCCGCTGAAGGGGTGGATGTCTCTTTGCCGTTACCGAGACCAGGAGCGGTATCGGGAACTTCAGTCAACCAGCGTCTGTCAACTGACGTCTTGCCGTCCACTAGGCAGTTTCGAACGTATTTGATCCGTTCGATTGCATCTCTCTTTCTCTTCTCGCTCTCCTCGCTACCCGAATCATCCTCCAAGGCTTTGATACTTTCTTCGAGGATCCCGCCTAGCACATTTTGTCTTTCAATGCTGTCCTTCCATCTGTTGAATAGCTCTCGCTGCTGTTCGCCCACACCGGCGGATACCCGCTTCACTTCCCCCATGGCTTCACGCAGTGCCTTGTTTACACCCCATCTCTCGGACCTATCTCGCATTTTTGAAGCAACATCGTGCATCAAGTTTTCAATATTGTTAAGATTCAAATTGACGCTTCCAGCTCCTGTGAGGCGCGGGGAACGGGGTGATGATGGTGTGCCATGAGGTCGAAGAGGAGGCGTAGAAGAGCGGTGATAGGGAGGGAAGCTCGGATCGGGTGCCCTAGACGTATATTTTACTATCAATTTAGCGGCGGTGCTTTGGGAAAGGTCATCGCGGAGTTGTATTGCATCCTGAAGGAGGGATAGAGGTGGATATGCAGTTGAGTGTTCGTAGCGGAGGAGGAGGGTAAGAGCGGTAGAGTAATCCGATTCGAGTACTGTGGCACCATATACATTAATCTTTCATGCTTCCGTAATCGAGGATTTTTGTGGCCCATACGTTTCCAGCGTATCCGTAGCAGCATAGCGACGGAAATGTAATCCACAATCTGGAGAGTTGGATCTTCGACAAAGATACCATCCCAAAGTCCCAAGGTTTCATCAAACGTGAACTCGCGGCCAAACATTAGGCGGATCCATCGTCTGTACGAATCGGGTTAGTAATTATTGCATAGTCTCGGGTGACAATTGGGGAAAATACATTAGGAAGATCTGAGGTAGAATTCCAAGTTGCTCGAGGTGACCTGCTAGCTCGGGGTCGACTGTTCCCAGCAACCCTTCATGGATATATTCACTCTTCCTTACAATAGGACTACTCGCGGCCAAGCCACCAACGGTCTTCTCTTCTCCGTGTCCCATTTCGTACCAGGATTTAGCGAATAGCATAATCTTCTGAAAGAGCGAAAAGGTGTCGTGTTCAATATATTTGACGTCCAACAGCTCCTTCATGATATCCTCGTACTCCACCGACGCTGCTGATATTGAAATTGACGTAAATTCGTTACTTCCCTCGTTGTTCGCCTTTCCTACATCAACGGCATCGGCGTGAACTACCCAGTAAACAGGGGCAGCTAGCTCGTGCATACCCTGCCGGTAAGAGATATCCGGATGCAGTCTACTCCAGACGAAAAGAACGTTCGATAGTGTTATCTGCACGTCTTCGGATCTGAAAAACTCGGTATCTGGGTATGTACGATCAATATCCTTTTGGATTTCGGTGCGGAGCTCCTCATCATGACGGAGGGTCGTCCACGGACTCTAGTTGTGTTGCAAAACAGGAGCACGCACAGTTAGCCAAAGCCGGAGAGTCTCTAGAGAGGTGGATGGGTGGATGGGAAGGAAGGATTGTACCGACTCATCATCTGCCAGAGGATCGGCTCCAGCAAATTTCTCGTCGTCCGCTGCCGAGTTGAAGGCTTGAAGATAGGTCCGTTTGTGGTCATCGTACACGGATCGCTCTTTCCGGACGGCAGATATGAGGGTTGATATGTCTAACTTGTGACATAGTAAGAGTGACTATACCCATACATTAGCCTCGGAATGCGAGGAAGTGATGAGGTGTTATCCTGGTTTACCTTCCAAAGGACGGAGCGAAGGGCATCATGGCCGAGTCCGTGCGCGAGATTTGTGTCGGAGAGCGACGCCGCTTGGAGGGCTTCGAAGGAAGATATGGACGTGAGATAGTCGGCCCATTGTTCTCTGTCATAGCATATTGTAATTTAGTGCAAGGTTCCGGTATAGATACTAGGCGATAACAATATGGTGAATAGCTATGAGCCTATCAGGTGCTTCTTATTGGCAATATGAAAGTCCGTGTTGCGAATGTTGCAGATAGCATAGACATATTGATAGCACTAGGAGCGTTGATCCAGATAATTTTCGAATTTTTCTTTGGAGCTATAGGCTGGATGCGACGAAAGGCAAGATTGAGAACGTTGGATAAAGGTGGCGACATACCTGACCTGGCGAATGTCCTTCATCTAGTCGCCAAAGGTGCGAAATGCGGCTTCAGGGTCAAAGCCAGACGTGGGGTAGCGTAAAAGACCTTACAGCAAATGAAAAAGAGCAAGAACGAAAGGGAGTACGTAAGATATGACAAAGAAATCCCGGGATATTGGTCGCGGAAACTAGAGTCAACGTAAAGTGAGAGAGCAGAAAGGAAAGGGAGGGAGGTAGAGTTCACAGCTCGTTTGGCATTTGCATTTTCTCGGTGAGTGATAGGGAGGAATCTCGACCAGTTTATTTC
This sequence comes from Dactylella cylindrospora, assembly GCA_012184295.1. NCBI lineage: Eukaryota > Fungi > Ascomycota > Orbiliomycetes > Orbiliales > Orbiliaceae > Dactylella > Dactylella cylindrospora. The sequence goes on from LDUD01000069.1 coordinate 137,000, forward strand.
CTTGGTTCGAGAAGGTGGGTTCATGCCCGATCCCTGTGGGTGGTGGTAGTGCCGTGCCTGACCTGGTCGACTCGCCGCTGCAGAAAATAAGTATGTACCAGACAAGGGCAGTGAAGGAGCCCCGCATGATGCAACCCAAAAAAGACATGGGCTGTTTTAACGGTATTAACTTTCAAGCAACGTTTTAGATTTGAACGTTAACCCGCGCGACCAAAAGCTGGCGAAAAGTGATGACTGTAACTGAAGAGGCAAGCCAACATTGCTGCGACTTTGGTCTGTATTTACAGTCGTACTAGGTATAAATCAAAGCCAGGGTATTGGTTGGGCAAAGCTGGACAGCCGAAGGTGGTGGACGTCATTTTCGATTCGCAGGCTTTTCTCGCCAGCATTCGGTTTAATTTACCCTGTAAGAGTACCAGAGTATGCTCCGTTCCTTCGTACTTGCTTGGTATTATAACTGCTCGTGTTAAGCAGACAAAGTGGGAAGCCGTTAAAAACTTTTTAGCGACAGGTTTATTTGGCATACTATGGAGCTTAAAGGAAAGAAAAGTTTGCGAGATGCGAGTGTGTTTTTGAGGGAGCGGTCGCCTGACGTCCCTGTCGATGCTCGGCCAAGCCGAGGCAGGCAACGATTTTCAGATCATCCTCTTCGCCTGTTTGGATGAATGGCCCGGGTTTAAAGGGGAAACGTATGCATGGTGCATGTATGGGGAATTTAAAATAGCGAGATTTGAGAGGGTGGGGGATTTTTTCCTTTCCTGCTCGACCCTGATTTCTGAGAGCTTGTTATGATGTCGATATAATATAATAATATGGGATATCATGCGGGGGAGGGGAGGATAAAATTACGCAGTCGGGCAAAGAATGCAAAACGGAATTCATTCCGCGAACAAGCTAGAAGAGGGAAGGAAAAAGAGATAAAACCTCCTGAAAAAAAGGAATTTTATAAAATCGTGCCTCGGTACGCTTTGGAATCTAATTCTTTACGACGATTGGATTGTCTTTTTTTATTCTTCTTGTCCTTAGTAATTCCTTGCAAATATACGCGGAGGCAGGTCCACTTTGAGTAACCTCACCGAGCCATCTTGGACCTTCTCTATCAAATTATCGTGTGTTGTTGGACGACCATAAAATAAATACTTCCTTGTCTGCGGTGCTGGTTATTTAAATCTAATCACAACATCCCTCCAAGTAAAGGAAAATCAAAATCAATAATCTCAGGTCGCACAAGATGGGACTGGCAAGCATTGCCGGTACGATTGCTACTACTATTGCGGGGATCGCCTCGCTCAATCTCTTTATTCTCGGAGCTGCCTCGACTGGCGCTTTTACGAAGCCTGTCGGGAGAAAGAAGAAAGAGGACCGATTGCAAGGTAATTTCTTGTATTAGAGGGGCGCTGAGGTGTAACGAAGGACTATACTAATTTTGGTATAAAAATCTGATAATAGCCCGAAGTGAGTTATGGGATCTCTCGCAGCAGCCTCTCCCAGGTTTCTATCATAAATTCTTCAAAGGGCAAGATGGATTCGAGTTACACTACGTCGAAGGTGGCAATACCGATCCGGACTCGCCTCTCGTCATTTTTATCCATGGATTCCCAGACGTAAGTTTCTTTCTACCAGCATGTTTAACAGGAAGCCTTTAGTAACTCGGAGAATTAGTCCTGGTTCATCTGGCACTACCAGTTAGAATCACCATCGCTTCAGCAGAAAGCTCATGTCATTGCTATTGACCTACCTGGTTATGGTGGCTCTGATGTTTTCCCTGTCGCTACTGCCACCAATATTCTGACTTCAATCGCAAACTTCATCGTCGCTCGAAAGGAGAGGAAGACCAACGAGAAATGCATACTCGTAACGCACGACTGGGGCAGTGTTGTTGGCTTCAGATTGGCGTCGGAAGTTGGTTTCTTATTTACCAGGTGTATCATTATGAACGGGGCCCACGTATGGCTAGAATCCTCCTACGATATTCGATGTTGAGAATTAACTACTAACAAAATTACTATCTAGCCGGCTCTCATTGTTGAGAATGCTGACCGGGCCACATCCTCCGCCTCAAAGATGCTGCGAACCTTCATCCGCAGGCCAACCAACTTTGCACTCCTCCGCTCCGCCTACCGAAATCTCAAACCTCTCTTAACGCAGCTCAGGTGCTCATATTATATTTCTGTCTTCCTTCTCCCTCGACCGCTCGCCCGCCTACTGGTTAAAATGGGCGACTTTTGGTTCCCCAGAATATGCGCCAGATTTGCCAAGGTTCGAAGCGAAGAAATATACCTCGCCAGCGTCCGTGGACCATCAAAGGCGGAAGCGGAGGGATATCCAGCCTCGGTTATGGCGAGGGATAATGTTAACGTTAGGATTAACGGGATGATTGCATACTATCGCGACGGACTTGCATGGGATAAATGGAACAAACCTGAGAATCTTCAACTTCTAACTGCTGCTGATGAAGCTGCAGGAAGTGGGTTTACAGGATTGATGGAGAGGAAGGTTGGCGCCATGCAGTGCCCTGTATCGATTATTTGGTGTGGGAGAGACGGAGCGTTTCACAAGCCGTTCTGCTATGAAGGGTTGGAGGATTATCTACGGCCAAGTAAGGGAGGAAAAGGGAAAAGTTATCTTTTGTGTTTCCCGAAGAGTACGCACTGGCCAATGGTGCCCAGCCCGGGTAGGGAGGCGATTGATATGCTGATTGAGAGTGAGCTCGATGATATTGAGGGCGAGGATATGAAGGAGAGGCTTTGGGCCGTGGATAAAGATATTAAATTTGACGTTGAGAAGTAAAGGGTCGTCAGGTCTCATCATACGTATTCTAGGGAGAAACTGGATATGGGAACTGACGGAAAAGCGTTGGACTTCAGTTGATGTTTAAGTACTTGGAGCAACAAGTGTGTTTCTGCATTGGGGGGAGTTACAGAGCAGACTGGGCATGAGAATATTGAGCTGACAATTTGGTTCTTTCGATTTATTATTTCCTATGTTTTCTATTGGGAAACGAAACATCGCCGCTTTTTTGTACGAACAACGTATGTAAGTTGCTGGCAATTTACTGTCTGTTATAAGTATTTATTTGCAGTTTGGTAGAATGGGAACTCTGCTATCCAGAACTGGTTCAAAGAAGTGAGTTGGTAGTATGTCACTTTTCTATTCAATTTTGAGTATCAATTGTGTAGAACGTATTTATATAAGTACTTTATAACCGAGATATTAGAGATACTTGGGTTTGAATTGGTCTCGTTAGCCGGACACTCTCCTTAATAATTTAAGTAGAGCAGTTTGAATGGCAATTGTGTAGTCTGGCATCAACTATTCTCTCGCCATGTGTCATGCATGTTGCATGTTGGAGGCTTTGTGTTCGGTTCGTGATACTCGCTGACTGCGTTGCGTGGTCTGGATACTTCCCCCCGGAGGAACTGGGAAGCCGCCCTGGCAGGAATAGTTTGTATGCAGGCGCCCGGGCCGCATTAAGGAACACAGCTTGGCGGAACCTGTGGGCATCCAATTGCTTGCGATGAGGATGAGGCTAAGGTGTCAACTTTCATCTCATCTTATTTTTTTATATTAATACTACACTGGGAAGGGGGGGTTGGACTGGAAGGGCTGGAAGGAATTAATCCGTAGACGACACGCTGTTTTTTTGTTAATTCTCTCTTTCTTTTCTCTTTTTCTTTAAAATAGTATTCTACAAGATTTCTTGCCTTCCTTTTGGATAATAGTTTACAATCTTTAACTTTGACTTTTGAATTGTATGATATATCGATATAGGCGCTTCTAGTTGAAGCCGGGGCTATACACTCGAACGCAAGAAATCCGTCGCGCAACCCACTCAAACTACAGCCTGGCCAATTGAACATCACCAAACCCGCTATATTACCTATCGATACCGTCCACACTCTCTCTGTGCTCCCCGGTAGCACAAAATCCAAACCAATAAAATGGCACGCGCAAAGCAGCCGAACCCTCGCCAACTTAGCTCTGAAGATATCGCCGAGCACAAAGTCCAAACCCAAGAGTTACGCTCTCCTACGAAATCTCAACCAGCATCTCCCACCAATGGCGTCACCGACAGGTCCAAACCTCTCATCCAAAGGCCCCGTAGAGCGTCCTTTGTCTCGGAGGAGATTGCGACCCATCCGACCGTTGTCGAGTTGGTGGTTTGCGTCGCCGGGATATACATCTCCTTGTACGATTCTCTTCAAGTTCCCTTCCTCTGAAAAATACCAATTGCTAAGTGTATTCCGATTAAAATAGTTTAACATGGGCCCTCCTCCAAGAGCGCATCACCACCACCCCTTACGGCCCCCAAAAGCGCCGTTTCAAATTCCACCTCGTCCTCCTAACCGTCCAATCCCTCTTCGCCTCCGCCATCGGCTACCTCTACATCCTCTACACCGCCCGTCAACACCCAACCTTGAAAACCCCTCCAATCTTCCCCACCCGCAAAATCGCCGCCTACTACCTCCTCATCGCAATCTCCTCCTCCCTCGCCGCCCCGTTCGGTTACGCCGCCCTGAGCCACATCGACTACATCACCTTCATCCTGGCCAAAAGCTGCAAACTCCTCCCCGTCATGTTTTTGCACCTGACGCTTTATCAGAGAAGATACCCGGTGTACAAGTACATTGTGGTGTTGCTCGTAACCTCCGGGGTGGCGGTGTTTACGCTGTACAACAATCCGGGAGCGGCGAAGAAGCATAAGGGGTCGGATACCAGCAGCGTTTATGGGCTTTTGCTCTTGTCGATAAATTTGTTGCTGGATGGGGTGACGAATTCGACGCAGGATCACATGTTTGCCACGTCTGGCGGGTTGGTGACGGGCCCGCAGATGCAGTGCGGGTTGAATTTGGTGAGCAGCGCGTTGACGATGGTGTGGTTGCTGGTGAATCCGTGGAGCAGCGAGTTGAGCGATGCCGTGGGGTTCATGAGGGAGAATCCGGGGGTGGCGGGGGATGTGGTGGGGTTTGCGATGTGCGGGGCTGTTGGGCAGGTTTTTATTTGTGAGTATTCTTTTATAGTTTTATGTCATGTTTGGTGTGGACGCTGGTGCTAATTCGGGTGGTGACAGTCTATACGCTCTCGCGGTTTGGATCTTTAACGCTTGTCACGGTTACGGTCACGAGAAAGATGTTTAGCATGATTCTGTCGGTGTTTGCATTCGGTCACAGGTTAAGCATGATGCAGTGGTTGGGTGTGGGACTGGTCTTTGGCGGTATTGGCGGTGAAGCCGAGATGAAGAGGAGAGAAAAGAAGGCAAAGATGGATAAGAGCAAAAAGACAGAGTAAGCTTGGCGTTTTGAGATTTTGATTGTATCGATATATGAGGGGTTGGTTGAAGCGGACTTTGACTTGTCACCTGGTGTTCTTTTGGCTGGGTTTGAGGGTTCTTGTATTTAAAACTATGAGTTATATAGAGTGTAGAATATTTAAAGCTCTTTTGATATTCTGGTCCTTCTTTTGCTAAACTTTTAAGTAACAAAGTCTCTAGTGGAGTGACTCTAATGGTGTAAGCTCTCGCTTAATTCTCGTTCCATGTTGGCTTGTAAAAGCCTTAACAATAGATACATGAGAATCTATCTATATTGTCCCTGGATCCTCAACTAGGTTGGTTAAAATTTCTTCTTCCCCAGCCCTCCAAATAACCTTCCCGCATCTTTCACTTTCAGCACATCCCTATATGTCAAACTAATCCTTACATCTTTCCTCTCCAATTCTCCCGTTTCTTCAATCGTTTTTCTCGTCCCATCTGATAACAAGTCCCAGTTTGCGATTGTAGAAGACGAGAGATCTTTATCCACCGTAACAGCTGATATTCCGTGCAGATGGCCGGTGTACATTTCATCCGTGGTTATCAGCAAGGAGTTTGGTTCTTGGAATATTCTGTACGTTTTATTTTCTCTATTACTGGTGTTGCCATTTTCGTCCTCATCTTCTAGGCTCTTCTTTGGTACAACCTCGAGAATGATGTGTGAGCCTAGACTGATGGTGCAGACGACAGGAAAGTATGCGCCTCCGTCCTCATGGGGTGAGATACCAGTCCCGGGGGGGTATTCATTGATGAGGACATGATTAGGGCGATTGTGGGGCGAGTTTGTGAATATTCCAACTCTGTTTCCTTTTAATTCTTCGTTTGCTGTCCCTGATTGGCCGTTGGTTTCTGCAGTGGTAGTTGCATCTGATAAGGATAACAGCCGGGGTATTATAGGGTCTTCAAGAAATGGGGGTAGAGATTTGGAGGTAAGAAGATGACCAGAGGGGGTCAAAGGAGCGGGATGGGGTTGTAAACGCCGATGGGTGAGTGTTGTCCACGGATTCTTAGAGATTTGAGAGAGTAGATGGATGGACTCTGTTGGTGTTAAGAAAGCTATTCATTTCATATATTCGATGTATGCGTAGATACATGTTAGAAACCGTAGGCATGAAAAACTAGACATCGATGGCAGTTAAGTAAGAGGGAAGATGGTAACTTACAAGGAATGTAGTACGCTGTAGGAGGTAGAGAATGAATTCTGTAAGCGGAGAGGGGAAGGAGGACCGGCTCTGGATGTCCATCTAGGCCATTTTTTGAATCTGCGTTGTCGTCGTTGGACATTGTTGTAGTTTTCCGAGGGAATCCTCCAGCGCTATTCCAACAAGCTCTTAGCTAGCTATAGCTGTCTCCAACTATTCGAAACTATGGTCGGAATTTGAATATAGGACGGGTATACTGGTTGTCGACCTGTATCTTGCGTATCAGAGATAAAAGAATCTAAAGACTGCCTAAAAAGTCATATTGATATTTGTGCAGTCAGGCAATGCAACGAAGGATGCGCATGGAACCGTTTGGGAGTCCTTGTCCGGAATAAAACGGTGCGTTGGTATCAAGCTGGAACTTAGCTTACCATGTCTAAAGCCAAGTTTGGCGGAGTATCTTAAAAAAAGCCAAAGAGGTATACGCTCGGAGTCTCGAAGTTTTAGTGACCAAACAATCAAGCAGGCTGTATATCAAGTCGATATTAGTATAAATTTCGGTACCAAGGTGAGAACAGTTTAGCCCGAAGGGAATAAACCTCACAAGCGGTGGCATGTTATATGTGTTAAAATGGAACAAACCGGTGGTCAAACCAAGGAATATTGATAGAATCAAGTATCCTCAGTATATATCCAATTTTGTCGAAAGCAAGCCTCTGTAGCCTCTGTACGGCCTATCCGGCATACTTATTCATATGGATAAGAAATTCTGCGGATTATAGACGGAGACCTCAGTTGCCTGACATGAAGGATCCTATTGAAGGATCCTAAGAGCTTCATCAATCTAGCATCTAGACCGACTGCGTTGACAGCGAGTTGCAATTGTTGCAGATTGTTTCGGCCTAAATTGTTCAACAACTACGGCAACACTTCTTTGCATTGAAAATGATACAGCGGAATCATAGTAGCTTAAGCTAGCTTAGTATCACTCTACAACAGCGCATACAGTAGTGTATAGGAAAGGTAGAGCAAGCCGCCACTCTTACTTTACCTCTGCATAAATCCCCGGACGGGCGCCTCTGCATAGATAGCGTTCGAATGCGATGTCCGCGAACGCTTGGTTTGAATGGGCGATATAAAAGTCTAGTTTTCAGGACATATCATCAATACCTAGTTTGATTCAAGCGCTATGGTTGTCAGAACAAGGCAGAATTGGTGTGCCCTACAAACCTTGCAGTTCACACCAGCGATGCATGACCGCCTTTCGATAAGCCCAACTTGCCGAACAGGATCTATTTCGCCAGGGCGCTTACAGAGCTGGCGGGGATTGCAGGGGCTCGTCGCCTATATATATCTAGGTATATATAAAACCCCTCACCCCTGATTAGTCAATTAGACTTTTGATTCAAAAAATCAGAATCGCTCTTCATACTCACGGTTTAGTCAACGAATAGCTCCGAGAGCCTGAATACCCATTGCATAGCTATAGCTCGAGGTTGGAGATAAGAAAGATGTCAACTCAGACGCAGCTGGACGTGGGAAATATCCCTACGAATTCGCTTTCGATCCTTAGCTCTCTGCAGCCAATGCTACAAGCGCTATCTGCGGATGACGTTCAACCTCTTGCCGTCATCCAACTTAGAGATATAGGAGCGCTATTCCATCTCAACGGTCCTTTCGCGGAATCACTGCCTGATTTCCTCGTCAGGAGCCCATCCGTTCGGTTAGAGAGGCTTGGGTTGTGGGTCGGATGGCGGAAGAACGATACCGCATCGCTGCTGTCACAGACTCCTGGAGGTAGAGTCGCTTCACTGCTATCGCTTATTCTCCGGGAAACATATGGAGGAAGTTCTCGGCAACCCGGGCTGATTCTGCACAAGCTCGCTTCACAGCTTCTACCTTCCGGTCAATGCAATGCTAGCATAGCGCAACTGAATGCGGTAACAATGGTCCTCGCAGAGAAGCTAGCAGCTATTGGATTCGGAAATCACTTGGCTCATCATGCCACTCGGATCCGACAAGTATATCTATACCAGAACATCCCGATCCCCCAGGATTTACTGGAGCAGCTAACCGAGGAAACTATGATTTCACTTCTCTCAAACCTTCACTCTGCAATTACGAACGAAAATCTTGTGTTAAGATACGAAGGAACGTTAAGTGCTGCCTATGTTGCAGGTGTGTTCACAGCGATATGCCCAGAAGATGTCTTGATTGCTGTCCAAGGAGAGATTATCCATCAAGGGCCGAGGCAAAATATCATCCTCGAGGTCGATACCAAGCATGTACCGAGGTTTTTTGTAGCAACGAGGCTTGATGGGATAGCTAGCGGTGCGCCTGTTTTCATCGCCCAAAAAGGCCATGATGGCGCCTGGGAGAGAGGCAGGCTGAGGCTTTCACTCAAATGGGATGGCTGGATATCCACGAGTCTAGATCTCATATTCCTGAAATTTGGAAAGCAATGCACCACTAGCCTGAAACAAAGGTTTTGCGACTTAATTGCATCCATGGTTATGCAACGTCGATTTCCTGGCTGGCTTCCTAAAGGCTCTTTAGGATCGCCAGATCCATTTTACGATCCAATATTTCTTCTAGGAACTGCACCTCACAACCGTGTCCGTGAATCCCTCCGACTTACTTTCAGGCTAGAGCCGTCTTTTAGCTTTGGAAATCCGATAGATGCCTTTAAATGCTTGACGGATATGCTTTATTCTGATATCCAAGCGGATACGCTCTGCCGTTGTTTCCAGTCCTTCGAACGCCTTGCACCATGGCAGTGCAATGGACTGATTAGAGACGACAAGGGCAAATGCAAAACATCTTGCTTCCTGGAAGAGTTGGCGGCTATTTTGTGGAAGGGATCCTGCAGCATATACGTAGATCCTATCGGAGAATATCCTTCCATACCGATGGGGAGCCAGCCCCCATTGGGAATTATATTTCTCCTTGAAATGCTGGTGCGAGGTTCAATATCCCAGCCCCCGGATGATATACCGGAAAGTTTGATTCTCGGGTTATTGAACTTGGTTAATGATGGAGAGTGTATTCTCGACTCAAACATCGTTGGTATTCATTCACAAGGTACGTCCTTGTACCCGGAGCATTTATTGAGGCCGTATGTAGACCTTTCAAGGGGCTTGAGCTTTCACATCTGCGATGGGATATTCATCGATGGGCATAACAACACCTTCAAAAGATTAATATCTGAGGATCGCTTTGATTTTGCAGATAGCAGGGGGGAGCTGCTAGCATGGGGACCAACCCGAGTATCCTCTAACGCTGGTATACATTCTATGTTAACCTTGACCTGCACTGCCGATCACGATGAAATTGCTGTGATAGATACTCTGGTGCAATGCGCCGGTAAAATTTTCCATATACCCTTCTCTGGTATTATGGATTCGCTATCCAGGACTATTCTCGCCGATTGCTGCTCCCATAGTCGCTCCGATGAACTGTCACATGACAAGATTGCACTTCCCACTAGCATCGTTTACTCTGACCCGAAATACCCACCATATTCCACAGAGCTTTATCCTGTGGCTGTGACTATGACTCGAAGTAATCCCGAGGCGCAGTTTCTATCGCTGTGCCAAGGGCTGCTTCACTTTCGCCGTATCCTTTATCAGGGGGATGCGTGTCTTAATTGCGCGTATGATTTTGCTAGAAAGTCACATTGTGGATTGATCATTGCCAGTTAGCCGATCTCGCACTAGTTCCCGTTGTTTTATTTTTTCCCTATATTTGTAGACCATCTTCAACGTTATCGGCGAGGTCTGGAGGACACTGGGCGAATCGGGCTTGCTTAAATATCTTTCTTTCACGTCATGCTGGCGTTTTTGATTGCTTTTTGTGGCCAGCGTTCTGTATATATATCCCATTTCTAGACCGAAATTAGCACAACGGGGATAGCCTAGTATGATAGCCTAGTATTCTTGAGTTACTTTAGCGGTTGATTTACCAATATTAGTTTACCGTTCATAATACTTTGCGAGCCCAGCTTGAAGGTAATTTTACTGTTCTCGTTCTCTTATGATAACCAGCGGGTTTGATCGATTCCGAATCTTTGATATTCTACGCGTGACAAATCGAATGGAATGCCCCGTATTTTCAAACTATGTAAAAATATAACCAACAGAGACTGTGGAATCGTCTTTGATGCAGAAACAACTTTTTACTTCTCCTCGTAGTCTCAGCAAAGAAAATGAGATTAAACACTTTACATGCACCTTATCTAAAGAGCTTTATAAGAAGACCTCAACGTTTATTTCTAACGTGCTGACCGGGTATCTAAAGTTTGTGCCGAATTGTTAGCGAATCTATCCAAATTACGGTCGTAGTGGAAATGCTGCTGCTTACATTATCTCGAAAGCCTTCAACACGGATGGATGAAGCCTGTGATAAAATACCACACGTTAGTATATCTCTCCCAAACAATAGTATACTAAAAGCCAAATAAGGAAGGGATGAAATCATACACTCCAAAGCTGCCGATAACCTTCGTATCACCCTTCTTCCTGTACCAAATATCCACACCTCTTCCTGGGAAATAGGTATCGCTCTTCAACTCTTCAATCCAATATCCGTCCTCCCCGCTCTCCTTCTCCACAAACTTGGCCCTCAGCATCGCCATAACCCTGTCCAGCAATCCGTGAACAACTTCGAACCCGCTGGTCTTCCCGCACCACGCGGCCGCCAAGTGCCTTTCGTTTCTTGATTTTCTCTCCAACGCATCATCCTTGAAAGCTACATCGCTCACCTCGAAGACTTTGATTGGTAGGGAGTGTTTTTTGTTTTCTCGAATGGTTTTCAGCAGTCCCGGAAGTAGAGAGGTTCGGATGATTTGGTATTCTGCAGTCTTTGGGTTTGCCAGCTTGACGGCGGTGTTCCCGTCGTCTTTGCGGTTCAGCCAGGCGAAATTTTCATCGTGAGAGCATAGGATTAGTGGCATGACCTCGCTCCATCCGGCCATGGCGCATTCTAGACGGACAATATCTCCTAGCTTGTTGATTGGTAGAGGGGCTGCTATAGTTCCTGATTTTCCGGGGAAGGTCTTTTTGAGGTTGTTGAAACCGTAGGCGATTGCTACATCTTCCATAATGTCGCATTGCTGGAGGACGTCTGCACGGTTAACGGGGACGTCGACGTCCACCAGGTTTTTGTCTCCGGGATTTGGGCGGGCAATGTATGACATTCGCTTTAGGTATCCGCAGACGTCTTCCGCCGTTAGGGAAAGTCCCGTGCTGGAGTTGATGTATGAAACTTCGGCGGTGGTTGCCCGCGGGGTGAGATCTGGAACTTCTCTAGACTCGTGATTATGCGGGGAGATAATCTTGACAGGTTCGACGGTGAATGGTTCGTCGCAGTATCCAGAAAACATAGCTACGAGGATCTGGCAGACGACTTCAACTTTGGTCTTGTCGGTGGCGGTGATTTCGATAAAGACGTTTCGAGTGTCGAGTGTGATCTTGGAGAGTTCGCTGTTGATGATTGGGGGGAGGGAGCAGACGTTGCGGTTCGAGTCGAGGACGACTGGGTAAACGGGGGAGTCACGGATGATGTGAAGGTATTTGGCAAGGTGGCGGCTGCCTTCGTCTTTCTGTGTGAGAGGTTAGGGGTCAGCTTAAGGCCCGAGCTATGCTTCAAGGAGGGACGTACATCGTAATGTTCAAACAATTCCGTAGCATTCATTTCTTTAGTTTGGTTCAACGCTACAAATTTGATGTCCTGAGGTGGAAGAGCTTCATATGTGAAGGGCCCCTTGATCTTGTCCAGGTCATGTGTACCCATAGATACTAATGTTCTTTGACGACATAGATTTTGATGTAGCTTGTCCTGTAGGGAGATGAAGGAATCGTAGCGCTCCTGGGTGAACTTGATTCCTCGTAGGACAGCAGAGGATATGTATTGTCGGACTTGTTGGGTCTATTTTTGCGGTTAGTCGGATGCTTTGGATGATGGAGAAAGGGTGTAAGGAGGGCATACCGATTCATGGACGGTTATTACCTCTAATTCACCATTTGGAGGTGCAATTAGGCGGTAATTCGGAAGCTCTTGGCGGCCGAGGAAGATGTTGAGCATGGTTTGGATGCCTTCGATACATAGCATATCATATCTAATCCGGGTTGAATTAGCTATACTATGCCCACTTCAGAGTATATACCTTCTGCTTGACTAACCGGTTGGCAGGAATTTCGATTTTGAGCTCTGGCGGCCGTATCGTTCCATCCTTTTCCTTTCTGTCCTGATCTGTGGTCTTTAGGGACTTGTGAGCCTTGGTTCAATCGTATAGGGTCGGATTACTCGGTGTTTACATCTTCATCCAACTCAATTCCTGGTAAGATTGGTTAGCTTGGCAGTTCAGAATGATGTTATATTTATGGATTATGCGGTACCGAATTCGAAACATAGCTCGTCAAATTCGTGGGTGGTGTACTCCCGTCCAAGGGCCGTATACAAGTCGGCCTTGTTGACCGTTATTGTCGGCATAGTGGTAGATTGAAGCTTTGGGATATTTGTTTTATCTGTTCGAATCGACCCTAAATCGATTGGGATTGCTGATTACTTTTAACCTGGCCAATTGAGCTACCGATATTTATATCGACCAGAGAATGCAGGAGATTGGATGAATGAGTGTACAATATATTGGTGTCGAGTCAGTGCCAATAAAATGCATTGTTGTGTGGAGGGGTAGCTGCTGTCGCTAAGCAAAGAGCCCCGCCAAATTTTTCTATCAGAAACAAACTCCCCACAGTCGTGCCCACCGAATCGGCTTTATCAATATAGCCGGTTGCTGGTGCTAAAAGACCCAAGCGACGAAATATGATTTAAACATTTTTGGTATTATTACGGGCCTACATGATGCCTGGCCTACACGCGACAGGTCAGGCGGGGCAGCTGGGGGGAGATGTACCAGCATTGGCCCCCGCCCTTCCAGCTATCAAGTTTTTAGCACGGACCCCCCCTCTCTTTGCATCTTCCATGTTGCTATTACGTGGATCGTATTTTTAATAAAACGGCAGCTGCAGATTGGCGAAGGAATTTGACATGTCACAGAAATGGTCTCATGAGGCGATATGGACGATATAGAGCTCTGCTCCCCCTTTAGTTATCCTCTTATCGATAGCTGTGACAGAATATGAGCGAAGGGATAGGCGTTTCTACATGACCAAAGAACATAGAGGTAATTGAAGGACTTGACGATGAAGATGAGAGGACAGGAGATGCAGCAAAGGGCAGCGGGCGGCATATGACTTGCAGCGGCAGCAAATCGAGGGACGCAGAGGAAGAGGAAGGAGAAACATGTCTTTGAGTGAAGCGGCCGCATCGACATCGTCCCTTGCCAAATGATGTAAACGTGTACAGCTTTAGCTCCAACCAAACATCCGCGTCCTCTGCCGGTCCACTCTATAAGCATATGTTCCCTCACACCCCTTACCACTTTGTAACGACTAGCTTGAAAGCTCGAAAATTTTTCATCTCGACGTTTTAATTCAATTGGCACCTTGATTTTTTTAGTTTTTCGCCAGTTCCAACCCCTTAGTTTCTAGCTTGGTTCCGTGGGAATTTCCGCCCTAGTCGACCGTTTATTGACTCGCAAAAGACCAATTCTCTTCACTTCGTTCTAGTAGTATTATTATTACCATCATAGCTTCCTTGCAACGGACCGGGTTCTCGAGTCGCAAGAAGCTGATATAAGAAAAGGAGAGCCTCTTAGCTCTTGCCGACTGACCGACCGACACGAGAACGAGAAAGAAAAAGCCAGCTCAATTCGACTCGGTAGGAGTACTTTTCTGTTCGAGATCGCTGTAAATAGGAATAGAAACCCTGATCAAGCAAGCACCAGCCACAGTTATTGAAGCCAGGGAACTTTTTACACGTCGCTATTTTGTTTCCTCCCTCTAACCCTTTGTCCCCAGCTGCTGGCTAAGAACAGAAAAGAAGAATATAGAGAAGGAAAAGGAAGGGGAGATATTGCTATCACATTTTCGTCTGGTCGTGTCTGCCTGCCGCCACTTTAGCTTGACTGATTGCTTGTATCCTGCTGCTGCTGCTGCTTCCACCTTTTTTGCTTGTTGGACTGGGCCTACCCACCAAAACCTCACTCAAACTCGCAAACAACAACAATAATTGGCAAGCCCCAACTTAACCCCCCAAAACAACTACCATCCTGTATCACGAGCCTCCGTTCACAGCTTCAACAGCAGGCGTCATCCGGCAGCTCGTCCGAAAAACAATCATCTTATATCAGTACCGTGCGTATCCCACTCGGTGGACTTGCTCCCATTGACGCCTCTGACATTTCTTCGCCTCTCCTGCTTCCCCACCTGAAACCTTAATCCTACACATACACCAGCCTTTGCACTGGCCACTTACTGTCACCTTGTTCGATTGTTGAACTGACCTTATATGATCAAATGACTCCAGAAATTTAACCGAATCTAAAAATAATCCCTTACTTTACACCCCGGTGGTATCATTAATTCGAAAGGATGGATATCCAGACCACCAGCGATGAGCTATACCCCATCGCGGTGTTGATGGACGAATTGAAGGTTTGCTAGCCCCCCACGCGAGCCTCGAGCAGTCGCATAAAACTCGCCTGCTTGTAGC
>LDUD01000069.1:152097-175365 GCA_012184295.1 Dactylella cylindrospora
GATGATGTCTTGCTTCGATTGAACGCCATCCGACGACTATCTACAATCGCTTTGGCTCTGGGAGCTGAACGAACGAGAGACGAACTCATACCTTTTCTGGACGGTATTTAAAATAATTACCAGTATTGCAGCTTTTAGGACTGTACAGAAACTGATAGGAATGCGAATCCATATAGAATCCGTGGAGGACGAGGACGAAGTCCTGACAGCGTTGAGTGACGAACTTGGAGGCTTTGTAGAGTACGTTGGAGGACCAGAGTTTGGGCATGTTTTGCTCTCTCCATTAGAAAACTTGGCTGCCATCGAGGAGCCTCTAGTTCGCGACAAGGTAGGAAACCCGTCTCAATGAAAGAACCGAATTGCGGATCTGGGGCTAACAGGGGTCACCGACAAGGCTGTCGAGTCCCTAAATCGGATTTGCGCCGAATTATCTCAAGAACAAGTCGAAACGTACTTTATTCCCCTCATCATCCGCCTTTCAAAGCAAGACTGGTTTACCTCGAAAATATCGGCGACTGGTCTATTTTCTACGGCTTACGATAAAGCTACACCACCATCTCAGGAGAGTCTTCGAGCCCAATACGGTCAGCTGGTTCACGATGATACTCCCATGGTTAGACGTGCGGCTGCTACTGCCCTAGCGAAGTTTGTGAAACATATGCCCGCCGATATTGTGATTGCAGAAATGCTCCCATCCTTCCAGCATCTCGCCCAGGACGACCAAGACAGCGTTCGTCTTTTAACCGTGGAGATCCTGATCTCGGTTGCTGAGGTTATTCCGCTGGACCAGCAGGCTAGCCATACGATACTGTTGACAACCTTGAGGAGTCTTATCGGCGATAAGAGTTGGCGTGTCAGATATATGGTAGCCGACCGCTTTGAGAAACTCGCTAAGGCAGTTGGTGATGAAGTTGTCCGGAGAGACCTAGTTCCAGCTTTTGTCAAGCTGCTCAAGGATACCGAGGCTGAAGTTCGCACTGCGATCGCCGGCCAAATACCCGGTAGGCGTGTCCCCTGGCCCGATCACATTGATGTATCTTGCTAAATATATATTTGTAGGATTCTGCGGGTTGCTTGACAGGGAGACGTTGTTGAACGAGATCATGACGAGTGTGGAAGACCTTGTAACTGACTCTTCACAACATGTCCGAGCTGCGTTGGGAACGCAAATTAGTGGCCTTGCGCCTATCCTTGGGAAGGAAGAGTATGCATCACGATTGCTCAAGAGAGACAAAGCCGAAATTCGCTAATATTCGCTTAGGACTATTGCCCATTTGTTGCCCATGTTTTTACAAATGCTCAAGGATGAATTCCCAGACGTCCGACTTCATATAATCTCAAAGTTGGAACTCGTCAACGAGGGTAAATCAAGAAAAGCTGCTATACTTTATTATGTTGTATGAGCTTGCTAATATTTGATAGTTATTGGCATCGAACTCCTCTCACAATCACTTCTCCCTGCGATTGTTCAGCTTGCAGAAGACAAGCAGTGGCGTGTCCGTCTCGCTATCATCGAGTACATCCCGTTGCTCGCGTCCCAGCTCGGTGTCGAATTTTTTGACGAAAAACTGGGCGGGCTCTGCATGGGATGGTTGGGCGACACCGTCTTCTCAATTAGGGAAGCGGCCACGACAAATCTCAAGAAACTAACAGAAGTTTTCGGCGTTGAGTGGGCTAAAAATACAATAATACCAAAGGTTATGGGCATGGGAACTCATCCAAACTATTTGTACAGAATGACGACATGCTTTGCCATTAGTGTAAGTTACTCTTCGGGGAAAATGTTTAGTGTTCACAATGGTTGATGCTAATGGTTGGGATAGACTCTAGCACCAGTTGTGTCGCTCGAGGTCATCAAGGAGAACATTCTACCGGTTATCAGCCAACTCGTTGAGGACCCTATCCCAAACATCAGATTCAACGTTGCCAAGTCCTATGGTGCCCTTCTCGATGTTCTCCGCAGTCTCCCGGCCGATGGTAGCCCGCTCCCGGGTGGTGAGATTGCCCCGTTAGGAACCGAACCATCTCCGGATGCTCTCGAGGTTATTCAAAAGGATGTCATTCCAGCGTTGGACAAGTTACAAGCGGATGAGGATATCGACGTCAGATATTTTGCGAGTCAGGCAGCAGGGAAGCTACCCGATGCCATGCACACCAGTCCCTAGATTTTCTCTCGATATGTAAACAACCCCTCATATTTGTGAATCTTTCACCACTGAGTGTAGAATTCCACGCGACCCTACTACCTTTTCTTTTCATCCTGTATCCTGTCTTCTTTTTTTGGATTACGAGGAGATGTCCGTTAGCTAGATGATCCCCGCACCCTGATATAGCTTCCTTTTTCTTACGAATGAACAAAAGAAGAAACAACCTCCTGTCTCCGTGTAAGGAGATGATTATCTATAAATTAATAGCCATGGTTTTCTATATTTTCTCCTTTTGATGCTATGCAATTAATTTCTTCGTAAAGCTTCCAGGTAAGTTGGTTAGACGACTGAATGTTGACTAGGGGCTTAGAGCTTGGTCAGTGCGGACCTTGCGCTGGTAAGCAGTTGGTGGGGCGCACTGCAAACAAAGAAACATCGCGTCCCCACAAACTAGCTTCAACTTTGACGCGATAGAGTTTCCTTTGTCCTGCTACCTTATTATTTAAACTCTCCGAATCTCATCTCTTCTTTCTCCACCTAACATCTCACTGATCTTTAATCGGCTACGTTTTATCCATCCAAGAACATATTTTACAGACAATATGGCCAGAACGGCCCAGCCGGCGAGAAAGCGGCCAAGACAGGTGCCAACAACAACCATCTTGATCCGGAAGCTACTATAGGAAACATTGAGGACTAATACTTCGCGGATAAAATATAGTCCCAACGAGAACCAACCCCCGAAGATCCCGCTTCGGAAGAAGAAGCTTCAGCTCCACCTGCCCGCCGTCGAAAATCCAACCCTACAACAAACCTTGGCGGTCCATCCTACCTCGTTAATCCGGATATAATCACCAAGAGACCCTCCCGCCGTGCTGTAGCTCAAGAAGAAGAAGAGGAAGAAGACGAAAATGAAGACCAGGAGCAATTACAGAATGGGTCCGGATTAAGGGCACGCAGACCTACTGGAAGGCGTAGGAGAAAGAAGGGGGATAGTGATGATGAAGAGGAAGAAGATGAGGAGCAGGAAGACGAGGAGGATGAAGCAGGACCTGGTAGCAGAGGCGTAGACCCGGTTAGCAAACTGGTCAGATTAGCTTTGGCGATGGAGTACCAGAAGAAACCCATCAGACGACAGGATATTAGTGAAAAAGGTACTCTCAATCTCGTCTTCATATACAATTCAAGCTTTCAATGCTAACCGATAACGCAACAGTCCTCGGCGCTAAACACAAAGCCGACTTCAAAGAAGTCTTCGCCGAAGCCCAAGACGCCCTCCGAAACGTCTTTGGCTTCTCCATGGTCGAACTCCCCGCTCAAACCGAAAAGATCACGCTAGCTCAACAGCGCCGTCAAGCCGCCGCCGAAGCCCAACGCGGCGGTCAAGCGACGGAGAAGAAAAAGTCCGCGGAGAAAGCGACCGTCAAGAGCTGGCACGTGATCAACATTCTTCCCGAAAAGTATCGCATTCCGATCGTGCACGCTCCCGTTTTACCGGATGATCGCACCGTTCTCGGGATCGGGATGATCATCGTCGCTATAGTGTACCTCAGCTCCAGAAGTCTCAGCGAGAATACGCTCCGTCGACATCTTCGCAAGTTTGGAATCGAGGACAGGATTCCGGTGGAGGGTAATCGAGAGACGGGAAGCATGGAGAACATTATGGGGAAATTAATCAGGGAGGGATATCTGGTTAAATTGAAGGATGAGGTTGTTCTGGGGCAAGAGCAGACGTTCACGTATGTTATTGGACCGA
This sequence comes from Dactylella cylindrospora, assembly GCA_012184295.1. Taxonomy (NCBI): domain Eukaryota; kingdom Fungi; phylum Ascomycota; class Orbiliomycetes; order Orbiliales; family Orbiliaceae; genus Dactylella; species Dactylella cylindrospora. The sequence continues at coordinate 156,001 of LDUD01000069.1, forward strand.
GAGGGAAGTTGGAGATGGGGAGGGAGGGGGTTCACAATATTGTTGCGAAGATTTACGAAGGGGTTGATGGAGAAGTTGATGAAGGGTTGGAGAGAAGAATCAATAGAGCTATTGGAATGGATAAGGACGAGAAGAAGGGCGGAGAAGGGGGCGAGGGGATAGAGGAAGGAGAGAGAGGAAGTGGTGCTGTTAATGGTGCCGGTGAAAAAGGTCGAAGTGGTAAGGGTAAAGAGCCTGCGAGGAAAGGTGGTAGACGAAGGAGGGATAGCGACGAGGAAGAAGCAGAAATGACCGATGATGAGGACTACTAGGTGGTTCTCTCGAATGGTAGAACTTGATGGTAGCGTAATAACGCTTTGCATGAACAATACATCGTGAAGAGGAGTTTTTCAACCTTGGAGTTTTGGAGGTAAAAAAACGGTACAAGCATTATGAACTGGCGTTTGGATTAATTTTATTTCGGGCGCTATGGAGGGCGGTTTAGGTCAAATTTATCACCAATATGGAATATATGCCGTCCACTGTATTCTATGAGAATCGAAATTTTAAAATACTAGTATACGATAGACTCGGAAGTACTAGAAGAGAGAGATACGGATGCGACACTGGCATCCTATCTGTCAAGCATTGCGTCAATCTTAATTCGAACGCCCTAGCGCCTTGCATCCATTAAAACACTAGAAAGGGCTTTAGAGAAACCGATTGAAATACAAGGAATAGGTGGAATCTTTCTGAGAAATTTGGCTATTATCTTTAACTGTGGATTGAGTATATCTAGGTCTCTTTGAATATCTTGATGGACCCCGACTCACCGCTCGATCTGGAACCTCAATACCACCCTCTTCTCCCCCTCACACGCGGCTTCTCTCCCAAATATGCATCCGGGTCGGCACCGGCTTCCAGTAGATACTTTACCACATTATCATGACGGTTCCATCCTGCCCATGACAATGGCGTTCGGCCCTCCTCGTCCTCAGTCTCCAAATTGGCACCGGCCTCAACCAGAAGTCTAACAATATCAAGGCTACCCCTCTGTGCAGCCCGCAACAATGGGGTACAGCCGTCCTTATCCTTAATCTCCAGGTCTGCTTTGTATGCAAGCAAGAGTTTGACCATTGGCCCCGAGGTCGACCTCAACTCGGTTGCTATCAGGAGAGGTGTCCGGCCACTCCTGTCCCGGCCTCGATTTGGGAGAGCCCCAGCCTCGAGGAGGAGCCGTGCTACTGTCAGATCCTCCACCTTACAGAGCGGTGTGGTACCGTATTCGTCCATGATGTTTGGATCGGCCCCAAACTCGAGTAGAGCTTTAACCATACTTTCCTTGTCATGTCTGTACCAAAAACTCCTCCAGCTCACCCAGTGGAGCCCTGCCGCAACTTTCTTCCTCGAAGTCTCTCTACTATTGCCGCTTCCCTCCATAACCAGCTCTACCATAGTATCTAATAACAGGGCCACCACTTCGTCGTTTCCATGGTCTGCCGTTGCCGCCTCCTTTACTGCCGGCGTTAACGTCTCCCAGTTCAGGTTTTTCGTCCCTCCTGCCCGAAGCCCACTTCTAGCTGCAATACGCTGCACCTCAGTCCATTTTTCGAGCAGCATTTTCAAAATCCCAATTCGCCCACGTTTTGCTGCTAGAACTACTGGGCTGTAGGAATCTTTGTAAGCATAACTACTCCATCGCTGTGGCTCCACGTCTGAACCTTTATCGAGTAGTAGTTTCACTATTGACTCGTGCCCATTTTCCACTGCCTTGCATAATGCTGTGCTACGTTTTCCTCTTGTTTTTCCGTTTACCTCCGCGCCGCACGCCAACAAGCGCCGCACGATACGCTCATTACCATTCTCGGCGGCAGCAGTGAGGGGTGTATGGCCGCTGTACCAACGGGAAAGAGAAGCCCAATTTGGATTGGCTGAATGCGGAGGGGCTAACAGTAGGTTCACGACGGCCTCATGGCCCCCGCTTGCTGCCCGGGATAGCGGAGACTCTCTGCTTGAGGAAGATACCGGGTCAGCGGGGGCACCGTGAGCGAGAAGAGCTTTAACTACAGCTATATGGCCCTTGCCCGCTGCTCGACAAAGTGGTGATTCTCCCAGGTGGCTGTCTTCGGCATCGTGCTTTGCGCCACGAGCGAGAAGTAGGTTCACCATCTCGAGGTGTCCCTCTTCAGCGGCACGCGAGAGTGGGGTTAGCTTTGAGGAGTTGTGTACGTCAACATCGACACCGCGGTCGAGGAGGAGGGACACCACAGCAATATGGTTATTTACGGCTGCTCTATGAGTCGAGGTGTCCCACACAACTTTGTCAATAATAAGGGGATCAGCATTTTTGTCGAGGAGCAGACGGACACATGCTTCGTGCCCGTTGTTTGCGGCGAACCAGAGTGGAGAGCGCCTCTTTTCGTCTGTGTATTTGACACTGGCCCCATTTTCGAGCAACAAGCGGACGATAGAATCATGGCCACCCTGTGATGCAAACAACAAGGGCGACTGCGAGGAGCTGTCTTGGTCATTTATAATTTCCTTGAACTCCTCCCGTGATAGCAACTGTGATATTGCAGTATCGTGTCCTAGGATTGCAGCCCACGAGAGGAGAGAACGCCTGTCCTTGTCCTTAAGGTCTATTACCGGCTCCGGGGTGAGCCTTTCCAGCGCTTTGTCGATTATGAGCTTTGCTACCCCAAGGTGGTTGCCTTTGATTGCCGCGCCTAGCGGTGTTTCTCTCCCGGAATTGTTGTCCGAGGAGTAATAGTATGGACGTGTTTTTTCAGCTATTTCGAGGTCTGCGCCATGCTGCAGCAGGAGCTCTACCACTTCTGTATGCCCGTTTCCCGCGGCCCATGCCAGTGGCGTCCAATTTGCATTATCCTTAGCCTCCAAACTCGCACCTTTATTCAGGAGGAGCTTTACTGTCCCAACATGTCCGTTCCCGGCAGCCCACGATATCGGTGTTCGGTTGTGGCCGTATTCGTATCCTGGGATCCCATAATTGGCACTCCACCATGAACCTTTTACCTCGGTGTTAGCTCCGTGAGTGAGCAGCAGGTTGACGATGGCCTCATCTCCCTTTGCAGAGGCCAAGAGCAATGGGCGCTGCTCAGAGGCGTACAGGTGATCAGGGCTCACGCCGCTCTGCAGCATGGACGCTACGAACGCCGCATGTCCTTCTACAACTGCCCACCAGAGTAAGGCCTCGCGGTCAACAGCCGGCTGTTTCTTCGGCTTGGAGGTGGAATGTTGTAAGAGCGATATTACTGCTTCGTGCCCATAATACAGTGCTTGCGAAAGCGCGGTCCCTTCTCTTCCCTCGTGCTCCGTAACAGCGCCTTTCTGCAATAATGTTCGCACTGCTTCTTCATGGCCTCCTGCGGCCGCCCACCATAGTGGTGTAGACTTCTGACTATCCTCGAACTCGGGGTCGTCTCCATTATCCAAGAGGAGCTCTATGATGGATGTGTGTCCATTTTTCGCCGCCCATGTCAACGGAGTCCAGCCCTGATAGTCCGCATGCCCGAAATCAAGCCCAAGTCCTGCGAAAATGGCTGCAATTGGTTGTTTCCCTTTCGATTGTTGCTGTTCTCTCGCCGACTCTAGCGGGGTTCTTCTCCACCAATTCCTTTCTTCTTCTTTCCACCCTTTCTCCGCCTCCGCTCTTTCCTTTGCTGATACGATGTCAAGAAGGCTTTGCAGCACGTCCTTGTGTCCATTCCCTGCTGCCCAAGAAAGAGGAGTGCGGCCTTGAGAATCTTCCAAGTCGAGTAGATCGAAGCCTAGGGAATCTTCCTCACTGCCCTCCTCAAGCAAGATTTTTACCACTTCGGCGTGTCCTGCCGCCGCAGCTCGCGAAAGAGGTGTTCTTCCACTAATATCCATCCAGTCCTGAGGTGTTTTCCTTTGCCTTGTTTCCGTCTCCGCCTCTGTCTCCGGCCCTTTCCCCTTCCCAGGCTCATTATTATCGTTATCACACTCCCCGCTCAGAGGATTGTAACTTTTTAATAACAGCTTCACATCTTCAACTCTGCCTTCGCTCGCAGCCCAATGTAATGCCGTCATTCCTCTAGCGTCCATGCGATCTAGGTCTGCCCCCCTCTCTAACAGAGCTGCTGTCGCAGCGGTATGCCCTTGCCCCGCCGCCCATGATAATGGCGTCCGTTGTTCTAGTTTGTCTAATGAAGCGTGCCCTTCAACATCACCATCTTTGACGGCGGATTCAGAGTGGATGTCAGGATGGAAGCCGGCGACGTCTATCAGCGCTGTGAGTGAGCGCGTGTCACCGGTGCGAGCCGCTTGCACGAGGAAAAGGCCATCTGGATCCGCCTCTCGAAGTGTACGGCCGAACTCTTTGGGGGAATTGGTTAAAAGTCCACATATATCAAGATAAGACGGCGGCGCAAAAATTGGCTCATTCAGTGAAGTCTGTTACGAGAATTAGTGTATTTGTCTTGATATCTTGAAAAATTAGACTGACAGGGGAGGTTTCTGGAGGCGACAGCGGGCCGGGCCTTAGTGGTCCCTTTAAGCGAGGCCAGTGCGAGGCACCCCTGTGCCAGATAATAGACCTGAGCTGCAGCTGTGGGGAAGCTCCTTTTTACTTCTTACTCACCATAGTGAATTATTTTAAACCTAAACGTCTCCGTTGATGGATACATTGTAGCCGTAAATTCGACTTTTCAACTCGATTATTTTGAAGTACCTCATTTCACGAGACTGCAGACATTGGTTCATTCGAGGAAAATGCATTTTCGGGTGGCTAACATCGGGCCCACTTAGGTGCGCCTGGCGTGCAGGAGGATTCATTCGACTGCCTCGTCTGGGTACCCAATGAACGCGTAACATAACTCCACTTCAGCCGCACTATGCGGGTCCGGTCTGGGGAAGCAAAAGCGTCCCCGTGCTCTTAGCCTTTTATCCCATATGGATCTTTCCATGGGAAAGTTGTATCGTGGAGGGCGCGCGATAATATATAAGTACTAATATAATATCCCAGCATGAGAATTTCTAATCCTTAAACTAGATCTGCTATCACTGTATCTAGTATTATATCACAACTATGGACTTAAGACCAGAATCGCCGCCGCCGCCAATCCGTCGCAAGAAACAGGATACACAAGCAAGTGCTGCTGCAGGGAAGCCAGCGGTAGAACTGCCAGGAAAATTCAAGCCAACTAGCGCTCCGAATCCGCCACCAGGATCATCGCCAAGTGTCGTAAACGGTCAGAACGGTGCAGCTAAAGTTAGCGTTACCAAGATCGATCTAAGTCAGCCCGGGCCAAACCTACGTCGGGTTGAATGCTTCGCTTATGATAGCGGCCAGCATCCCAAGACCGAGAACGCGGTAATTAAGGAAGATGAGATCCAGCCGTGGCTGACCAAGCCGGTGCCGAAATCCTTCAACGGCAAGGCTCCAATTGCTGGACTGCAGTTGCTCTGCTGCAGACAGCAGGTGTCAATGCTCAATCCCTTCAGTGAAGAAACTTTCAAATCAATAAATGAAACGCTAGGATTGCCGCAGAATTATTCGTATCTGACGGCGTGTAATGCGGGCGCATGTGGAAAGTTTATGGTGGAGAATGGCGTGCCGGTCTTCATCTACCATCGCTCAAATAATAATGGCACCGTCTCCGCTATCTTGAGATGGAACTCAACTACGAATTTTACGCTTGGATATCTTCTTTTGGGGCCGCGGATATCCATGCAAAAGGTTGCAGCTGACCTGGTGAGCCAGTTCCCTTCCTTTGCTCATCCGCTCTTCGTGCCGACGTACTTGGGCGAATGCACTGCTGCAGATCTCATGCGCGAGCTGCATCAAATCCACTCAATGCTCGCGAGGGCGGAAAGGAGAACGAGGTTTGGCGATTGGGAGCTGCAGGACACCGCTAGCGAGATGGCGGCTCCCGATGACGGGAATGAGGAATACGGGGACGAGAAGGCATCGATGACAAAGATGGCAATGACTACGGTGACGAAAATGCCGGTAGCTACGGCGACTAGCATGAAGCCCATGGACGAATCCGGAGACAGCGATAGCGAAGATGAAGAAGCCGTGGTTGTGGACAGGAAAAACGAATCCCGCTACTGGACTACCATGCGGAAAGCCATGGATTCGTGCGGCCAGAACTACCATGTGCTGTCGCGGATCCTGGGCACGCTGAGCTGCCGATTCGCCTTTATGGACGTGGCCGTTGAGTGTAGCATTGCTGGAGTCGAGGCCACGCGGCGCGAGATGGAGAAGATGCATGAGTATTGCGGAAGCTCGGCTCGGCTTAGGCAGCTGAACGTGATCATGAATAGCGACTGCCTCGGACACAGAATCGACCTTTTGTTGAGCAATTTGAAGCATATTAAGAAGTTTGGAGCCATCGGCCAGCGGATGCAAGTTCAGCGAGATGTTGTGAGTATTCATTGTATATGTACACATCTACCGGGCTCTTTTGCTAATCGATACGCTTGCGATTGCGGATATCAAGTTGTTCAACCTCATCGCGCAGGATGAGAATACCCTAAACATGAGCATCGCGGCGGACTCAAAACAACTAGCTGAGGCGAGCAAGCGTGACAGCTCAGCTATGAAGATTCTGGCTATTCTTACCACTGTTTTCCTCCCGGCGACATTCGTAGCTGTGAGTCTCTGCTTCCCTGATACAACTTAATCTCATTTATTATATTCCGCGCACTAGCTAACTTTGCATGGTGGAAAATAGACGCTCTTCGCAATGCCGCTTTTCAACTGGGGCGCCGGTAATATGTCTGGCGTAATGTCCGACCGGCTCTGGATATATTGGACCATTGCGATACCGTTGAGTCTAGCCGTAATGGGCATCGCGGGTACATATGCACTTGTCCAGGGCCGGAGAAACAGACTGGCGGCGGACAAGGCGAGGAAGAAAGCTGGTTTCAAAGAAGCCTAGACAGCTCTATCACGGCTCCAGCGTTATGATTAGTTGTGGTTCCCTCTCCCCTTGCGGGGAATATCACAGCACTCTTAGTTCAAATCGTGTATTTAGCGTCCTCGCTCGAAATCGTGTCTTCAATTTGGGCTCCAGTTCTTCTCGCTAGGATATAAGTTGTTGACCTTGTGATATTATATTAAACCTAATTGAACTCATAAAAAGAAACTAATCCTCCTAAATGTCCCAGAGCCAGCAGCCCGTTCCCGTCATAAGCCGAGGAAGTCGGCCTGTACTCTTCCGGAATATGCAACAATCTCTTATCCCCCCTATAAATCCAGTCCTCCTTAACGTAGACTAATTGGTTGTCCGACCTGTGCGCAGCACCCCCTGCCCCGCCCTCCAAGCTAAACTGCCCTCCACCCGTCTCTAGCCATTGCCCATCCTGCGAAAACCGGATCCACCTAGTCCCCTTCTCAACACCCTTGATCACATCTAATTCCTTGCCGTTTTCTATGTCCCAAATTCGAATCGTTCCATCTGCTGCTGCTGAAGCGAGTCGCAACCTTTCCGGTCTCTCCCTCTTCGATTCTCCGTCTCTCTCCTCGCCAGAGAACGACAGAGCCCTGACCCACCCTGTGTGCCCCTCTAGCGAATGCACCAATGTGACCTCTACTGTTTCCGTCGCTGCGGCGATATTCCACAATCGCACCGTCTTGTCGTCCGATGCGGACGCCAACAGTTTCCCGTTCGGCGAGAAGGCGACGGCACGAATCCAGTCCTTGTGAGCGTCGGCAACAGTATATAAGAGCTTGCCGGCCGGAACGGACCAGATGCGCACCGTGTAGTCGTCGGCCCCGGATGCGAGCATGTCGGTGCTAGGCGAGAAGGCAACGCACCGAACCCAGCTCTCATGTCCCTCAAGAGTCTGGAGAAGAATGGGATGAGACGTAACAAGTGACCAAAGCTTGACGGTGTGGTCATCAGACGCTGTCGCAAGGAGGGTGGAGCATGTAGAAAATACAGCTGAGTTAATAGCACTATTATGACCCGTGTGAAGTCTCACTTCCTCGCTGGTAGCGGTGTCAACAAAGCGGATGGAATGATCAGACTGGACAGCGGCGAGGATATTATTTTTCGGAGAGAATGTAAGAGACGTTATAGAGATTTGACGACTTTGACGACTTTGACAATCTGAGTCGCTGGAGAGGAGAGTCTGCGCATCCAGCAATTGAATTGATCCATCGAACATTGCTGAAGCCAGTCGTTCACCATCAGGAGAAAATGATACATCATGCACTGGACAATAAAGAGCAAGTGTACGTAACAAGGTCCCTGTCGCTGTGTCCCATAGCCCGATGGTACTATCCGCGCATGACGCGAGATGAGCACCGTCCGGGGAAAAGCTCATTGCACGAACTGTATCCGCATGCCCTTCCAGAGTTGAGATCACCTTCCGAGCTTTCCAATCCCACACCTTGATACTTCTGTCTTCTGCCCCCGTTGCCAGGGTTGCACCATCAGGACTTCGAGCAATGGCGCGGATGCTTTCGCTGTGTTCTTTGACAGAATTAAGCATTTTACCGGTCTCGACATCCCACCATCGCAAGATGTTATCTGACGAACCTGAGACCAGCTCATGGCCGTCCACAGAGAGAACTATACAATGCTGATAGTAATCGTATTCCATCTTGTAAGAGCTATATCCGGCATTTGGCAGGTTCCATTGTCTGAAGATGCGTCCTGTTATAGTATTCCAGATTCTTACTGAATCATCCGAAGCTGTTGCTAGTCGTGAGCCATCAGAGCTGAAGTCGGCCGAGCGCACCGAAGTCTTGTGGCCGTTGGCTTCGATGAGAAGGTCCCCAGTATCTATGTCCCACACCCAGAGACCCCCGGAGTCCGCACCGCCCGCCACTCGCGTGCCATCAGAGGAATAAGCAACGGCATGCATGGAGTTACGAGTAATGCTGCTGAAAATTTTAGATGCCTGACTTTTTGTTGCGTCAGCTACTACCTTTTCGGTTGAACCTCGCCATGCAAGCCGACTACCATCCGGAGAGAATACGCCTCCACTAGAAGGAGTGGATTGGCTAAACTCGCGGACTTCTTTCCCTGTATCTGGGTCCCACATTTTCACTACCTTACTTGCGCTTAAAGTAGCGAAATACTTTCCATCAAGTGAAAATGCCACAGCACCATACTGTTCACTTACATGGCCGCCCTTTTTCATTCGGTGAATGGAGAACAAGAGGGTCCATGTGGCGACATCCCAGATTCTAATATAGCCACCGTACCAGCTCGCCGACACTAGCTTCTTTCCATTCGGGGAATACGCAATATGTATGGATCTTTCTTCATGGCGCAGAACCTTCAAGAGGGCGCCTGTCTCAGCGTCCCGAATCCGTATGTCGTCTGCGGATGATGCGATTTGCGTCCCATCTGGCGAGAAGGCGATGGTATTGACATATGTATTGTGGCCTTCGAGAGTAAGCGCGGCGGTCAGCTCTGCTTCGTTCCAGAGCCGAACGGTCCGATCGTTGCCTACGGATGCTATTAAGCGAGGGTCTGTTGGAGAGAAAGCGGCAAAGTTGACGGTTTCCGAGTGACCTTCAAGGGTCTCTTGGAGTTCTCCTGTTGCGGAATTCCAAACTCGAACCGTTTTATCGTGCGAAGAAGAGATGAGTTTTCTACCGTCAGGGGAAAATCTCACGGAGTTGACGGCATCGCTGTGGTCGAGGAGGCTTTGTAGGATCGCCGGCCAGTTTTTGCGGACCGTGGGCCTCCTGCGAATTACTTTTGAAACCTGGGACTTAAATGCCTCCTTTAGAGGGCTCCCTTCCGGTGAGAACAAGAGGGCGGAAGCGTATAATTGTAGTGGAGCATCGTGAATCATTCGTTGGAAATACAAGATGAAGCGTATGGCATCTTGTATCAGATTTAGCAGGGAGGGTGCCTTATCTGCCTGGAAGTGTAAGTTAATGTTAGTATTGTGGGCTAATAGCTACTAGATTATTTATACTCGATTGCTCACCTGAAAGATGGACCGCAGTATCTCTAGCTTCTGTACGACTTGATGGACTTCCCCTAACAAAATTAATGCCTCAACCCAGTGCAGCAAATGCTTTCTAAGAAAACAATCAACATAGTCTCCATCTGATATCTGAGAATTGCTGTATTTCAGATGAAGAGTCCAATATCGACACGCATATCGGGCGTGTTCCGGTAGGCTATCGTCGAGAGCCTGGTAGTCAAGCTCGTCTCGACTGGATCCTGCGGATGGTAGGTTACATATATTCTCCCTCAGACCACCCGGCTCGGAAAGTACTTCCAAACAGTGATTTGCCAGCTTCTGATGGGCTGCCGCTTCATCGATCCAGAACGGACTTCCACGGTTTCGGGAATCAACAAGATATTTACGAAAAGAGGGATTGTAAACTAGCGATAGCATGCTCACGTCCGTTGGGATAGTGAGAAAAGAGGGAAATCCGTCCACTCGGTCAGTGGTGACCTTTGTATTAGCGGATAGAAGCTTGGAAACGGAAGAGAGAGGCATATCATCTAGGAGCGCTACGATCGGACCGACGACATCTCGAAACTCTTGGTGTAATCGACCCGTTTTTTCCCACTCCGGTTCAATGAAGAGATGGCTCAAGATAGAACGATAAGCTTCCTCAATCTGGTACTGGGATGCAACGGATCGATGTTTTAACAAGATATTTAAAGATTCTTCAGAGTCCCACCTGGGGTCAGCAAGAAAGCGGGATACAGTGACAGCATCATGGAAGGAGGGCGCAACGAGCTGAGCGAGCGACGAAACCGTCTCATCTTCAGAGAATTTCGGACCGATCGTAGACAGTTCATGGCGCAAGTATACCGCGAGATCCTGGTTAGTTGTCTCTGTGGGCACCTCGACAATCGCCAAATGCTGGCGCTGGGCTATTGATAGCTTCGAAAGCCTCAGGCGATTTGGCAACTCTGGCTTGGAGGTCAAGAAGATTTTCAAAGACACCGTCTTGATATCTCTCATCTGGAACATCAGCCGGACAATTGTCCGAAATTCAACTTCCTGGCACTCATCGATCCCGTCAATCACGAGGGCCCAGCATTTCGTGGTTCCGGCTTTCTCTTCCTCGACCTCTGGCAGTCTCTTCAAAGGGCCTAACACCAAGGCCCTAAATTGTTCCTCGAGGCCACGCTCAAGTACCTCAGAGCCATTCTTAACCGCTTGTTCTAGCTGCTCCGCGAAACCGGGTATTCCCCCTGCCAGTTGCGCTGCTATAATCCGAACGAAGTGCACGCTGTCATTATCACCGTACCATCTATTTCGTTCGAAGAGCCAGCAAGCACCTAGCCCGGCACCTTGTTTGCCGTTTCCCAGTTCTCTGGCAATGGTTCGCGCGATCGTCGATTTACCCTCACCCTCGCGCCCCGTCAGCCAAAACGTGGTAGGGCCGCACGGGTCGGATGCCCATTCCGCGATTCGGCGCCGGAGCGCAACTCGCGTAGAGGGTAGACACGTCGGACCAAGCTGGTGTGGGGCTATGAATATTTGTGAGGTGTACGGAATTGGGGGTGGGAGGATCGATGCGAGTAAGGAGGAAGGTAAAAGATCTTTTGGGGTAGGCTTTGGCCCGGAAGATGGAGCAGCCGGTGCAGTAGGTGAAGCAAGTGCAGCTGCAACCGGTGCCACAACAGTAAGAACTTCTTTAATTGGCGCTCTAGAAATAGTTTCTGGGTCGGGCGAACTCGTTTTCAATTTTTTGAAGCGTTTGAAACGGTCTAAAAACTTCGTTTCACCTGAAATTGTACCTGTCGCCATGGTTGAATTTCCATTACCACCAGTCGCAGTACCGTAATCTTAGTCGCTCACATAGATACATCAGAGTCGATAAATCAACACTATTATTTCCGTTAGGAACATGTGAATGGTCGCATGATTTCATAAAGGTAATATTCGATCCCGCAGTGCAATGGTCAACTATATGAAGGACGTTTATAATTGGTCACCAAAACCGTGTGTAAGGACGGTGGTGCCGTTCACTCAATTTTGGACCAGGCCCCGCATGAAGGATCCATTAAGGTCGACTTTTCTCACCAACTCATAACACACACCATCTGTTTTATTCTATAAAATATAGAGTATACGCTATATAGACTCGGAATTCCTTCTTGATTATAGGCAAAAAATATCGTTCTGGGGCCCTCGATACACCTGCAAGGTTGTCAGGCTCTCTGCCAACCAAGAAGGCCGCACCTAAATTTCAATTTCCAATACAGCATTCATATCATGCATGATATGCGTGTATGTGCGTTGCATCCAAATTGTCCAGCCTCCTCGCGACTGTAGACGATGGAATAGCAATGGAACCCAGACACAGCTTTGACCCGAGGCGCCTGCATATCAAGCACACTGAGGGATTTCCGGCCAATAAAATTCTACCCCACCAGGCAAGATTATGCTCTGGTCCACGGCACCCCTCAAGATCTGCTCAGTTATCCCTGGGAGGATAGGATTTTGATACTTATCGGTGGGAAATCCAGCCTTTCTTTGCTGGTGGAAGGCTGCAATTACTTAGTGCCCATAAAATCCGCTCGACATTGCGTTGATTGCACTATACTCTTAAAGGCCGAATAAAATATCCTTTCAGCTCGGGATAAAGCTCACTAGTATTCAGAGCTTAGGGTAAGTTGTATGCCTCTATATATAGCTGTACGGGCAATCGACTATAACTGCAAAGGTTGGTGTTGACTTGACAAATCCTCAGAGAAACATCGATACCGCCGATGGGTATGGATGCCCTTAGTATCATTGCCTCGACAATCGCGATCGCTCAGGCGATCGGAGCGACGTATAAGGCCATCCAAAATCTTAAAGGCATCCCGAAGGCCTTTAAAGAGGTCAGTGACAGCCTCCCTCTCGTCTTAGATACCCTAAACGCCGCCCAAAAACGCCTGCAAAACTCGAATCCCGACCCCGGATCGGTGAAAATAATCGAGCCTATCATCAACTCCTGCCGGGAGAAAGCCAATGTAATCCTCGAAATTTTTCAGAAGATCGAGAAGGAGAAGAAGGATGCGGGGGACTGGTCAGTGTTGGGTTTATATCGTACCACTGTCCGGAAACTTGGAAAGGCCAGCAGGGTGGAGAGCTTGATGCAAGAGATCTTAAAGAGTTTGAAAGATCTTGCAATCAATCAAATATTCAAATCTGTAACGCAAAGTCAGATCACGAGCTTAGAGGATGCTATAGACAAGCTGTCAAACGTAGAGCCATCTCTGCCAGACACGGATTTTGAGGACTCTGGGAGAGTGGGTATGAGCCAAACCGTTGCCGCTGAGGGGAGGGGATACCAAATGGTCAGTACCGGTGGCCACATGCAGAATTTTATGGACAGCAATCAGTTCAATTCGATGGGCGGGGCGATGAATTTTGGTACCGATTTCTTTACAAAGAAGTAGCACTTGTATCTTGTAGTAGGCTAATTCTCTTGTTAGCGGAACTTAAAACTTATTTCTTTGGATCTGAGACCCAACAGAAGGTACTCACTCCTGAAGAATTTTTTGCAATTGAGAAAGAAGGTCTTTGCATGATTCTCCCTATCTTCGGCTAAACTATATATCACTGATAAAAATTTATAGCATGTCTACAGACTCTCACCTTCGCGAATGCTGAAGCTCATCTACACAACATCTCCGAGGCCCACCCACGAACCTGTGATTGGTTTTTTAGCACTGCTGAATTTGTCAGATGGCGAGAGCGTGTTGATTGTCTGGATTACAATGGTGTACTTTGGATCAAGGGTCACCCTGGAACAGGAAAGTCGACATTGATGAAACATACTTTCATTCATTGCACGAGCACTAAAATCTTGGACGATTCTATTATCGCAGCATATTTTTTCAATGCCCGTGGAGACAGCCTTGAGAAGACACCATTTGGAATGCTCCGTTCGCTAGTACACCAGCTCCTTGAACAGGAGCCTTACCTGTATGAGCGCTTCGTTCCTGTCTTCCGCCGGAAACAATCGAAGTATGGGGCTAAGCGGTGGGAATGGTGCGAGGCAGAATTAAAAAAATTCCTTCTAGTGGAGATACCCAATTATGAGAATCGGCCTCTTATTCTTCTGGTGGACGCACTAGACGAGTGTCGCGAGTCGGATGTTCGCCACGTTGTGGCTTTCCTCGAGGAATTGAGTATTGCTGCTATCGGCACTGGGGCTAAAGTCAGCATATGTCTGTCCAGCCGCCATTATCCCCCGATTGACATGATGAAACGCCTAGCACTAGTTCTCGAGGATATGGGCGGCCATGATGACGATATTGAGAAATATGTATCAGCAAAATTGGCGCGAGGCGACCAAGACGTCCAGAAATCTATTCTCGCGAAAGCGTCCGGGATCTTCATGTGGGTCGTCCTTATTGTCGCAATGTTGAATAAAGCATATGATGAAGGAAACATTAGAGCTATGCGCCAGACCTTGGAAGAAGTACCGAATGACCTCGATGAGATGTTTAAGCGGCTCTTAGAAGGAGGCGATGCTTCTAGACAGGACACTACGCTGCTTCTAGAATGGGTTTTGTTCGCACAACGACCACTCACCCCCGAGGAGCTATATTTCGCCGTTATGGCAGGAAATCAGAGAAAGAAGTTGAGTGGGTGGAACAAAGAAGAGCTAGCCATTGACGATATCAGGCGTAGCATTGTTGCATTGTCGAAGGGGCTCGTGGAAATTCGCAAAGGGGACAAGGATACTGTGCAGTTCATACATGGGTCCGTCAATGACTTTTTGCTCCGGGGGCGAAGACTGCAAACCTTGAGCTCCACAGCGGATGAGAATCAAATCAGTGCTAGCCACGAAAGGTTGGCGAACTGTTGCTTAGCCTCTATGATGATGGACGGTTTGCTAGCTGAGGGGGAAGCTATCGGGGAACTAAAACTTTCCAGTCATCCGGCTCTAGAATATGCATCGACTTTTTTCTTGGATCACCTTGAAAAAGCCGAATCGGGAAGGGTCGCAAAAGCTCGGATTTGGCAAGAGTTGAAGGATGACGGCAAAATGCTCCAGCGGTTTAAGTTGTTTCACAACCGGTTTAACTCGAGGAGCTGCACTAATCATGCATCTGGCTGCGCATGTAGATGTGGGGTCGATGACAGCCTTCTTTTTATTTGCTCGTGTCACGGATATGAGGAACTGGTCAAGAGTTTAATTGAGGACGGAGCTAATTTAAATGATCCGTCTGGGTTCTTGGGTACCGCGCTAAATGCAGCTGCGTACGCAGGACGTGAGAGTACAGTGGATATTCTACTTGATGCTGGAGCCCGAATGGATATAGTGACAGGGCCGGCGAGCCTACTTGTCAAAGGTATACTTAATAACGATGACGATGGCTTCAGAGATTACATTATAGGTGATTTCCCTGATCTTCTAGGCAACCCTCTCCAGGTCGCCGTGCTTGGCGGTCAGGGCAAGGCTGCCCTGAAGTTGATCGAAAGGGGGGCTGATATTCATGCTCAAGGAGGGCTTCTCCATGATGCTCTACAGGCCGCGGCGATTAGTGGAAGTACATGCATGGTTAATATTTTGCTTGAAAAAGGTGTCAGGGTTAATGCCCAGGGAGGTCTCTTTGGTAATGCTCTGCAAGGAGCTGTAATCCATGGGTACGAAGAGATAGTAAACAGACTACTCGATGGAGGAGCTGATCCTAATATACAAGGGGGCCCTTTTGGCAACGCACTGCAAGCGGCTATAAATACTGGGCACGCGGGTATAGTGAGGACGCTGCTCATGAAGGGTGCCAGAATTGATTTGCCTGGCTATCCATTCGAAAACGCGTTCCAATCAGCGGTATTAAAAGGTGACAGAGAAATTTATCACATGATTCTTGCAATGGAAATTGGCCGTAGGTGGAAGATACGGCAACCGACACCTAGAATCGAGCCACAGGTGCTTAGACTCTTCCTAGTTCTAGTTTCCATCGGTTTGTCTGTTATTTTCTTTACCGAATCTAGCTTCTCTATGTATGTACTATATCCACGATACAGCAGATGGTAGGATAATGGTATATCGATGATGTTCTGAATTATCTAGAGAAGAACTTGTAATTGAGGCCGCGCATGCGTGATTGGTCTCAAAAGCCAAACTCTTTCAAAGAGGCGTGGAAGACGTTTGCTGAGACTGTTCTTCATTGAAATGCAGGACACCCAACCATGGCTAACTACTAGACTTTGATTGAGGTTTGTCAATTTACACGATCAATGCAGTGTTCTCCAGCCCTCATAAGAGAATACTACCTCCCAGTTCCCCACTCCACGACACCCCTCAGCCTATTCCTCTCCCCACCCCTCACCCAAACCCCATCCGTAAAAACCTCATCAAGAGTCTCCACCTCCTCCGTCCACCCTTCCCAATTAATCTCCTGCCAGCTAACCACCGTCCCTTCCCCCACCGTCCACATCTTACCCCCCCTCTCCCCCTTCACGACCACCCACTCCACATTATTATTCCTCACCGGCTTTTTAAATCGTACCCTCTGCAGAGATTTAAGCCCCGTGGCGACCAAATTCCGGATTGTTCGTTGCAGGCGGGCCTGATTGTAAAATATCGAATTTGGAGAATCTTCCGTGGCGCGGTTCAGTGAGGCGTTTGCCCCCGTTTGTCGAGGATGCGGAAGTGTAAGGTATTTCAGGGTCGCAAGATGGTTTAGAAAATAGTACGCCACCCCGTCGACGGGAAAAGTCCTCCCGAACCCTCTCTCGCAGGTAATCACCAAATCCTCCAACCCGGGAAACAACTGTATAACCTCCCACAACCCTCCCATAAACATCTCCCTCTGCGTTACAATTTCCAACTTTCTGACCTGCAAAAACTTCATCTCCTCTTTAAACTCGATCGTATTCGTTCGAATGTCATAATCCGCCGGGACTCTCGAGTCGTAACTGTAAGCTATAATCTTTAGATTCCTAAGCATCGGCGAGACACCCGCTCGCACCGCGAAGAATTTCTCCAGATGGGTGAACGACCAGGACAGCTCTGTTAGGTTGATGGTCAAGGTGGCCAGCGTGGGTGGATACACCACAATCGGCTTTGGAGGATCTCGACTCTCCTCAATCTTCACCGGCTCCAACGGATTCGGTATACCAGGCTGCAACGCCCAATACTGCTTTTCCAGCTCATACTCCCCGACGGCCGGAGCTCCCAAGCTGTCGAACAACACCTCCTTTACGTTTAATTTCCGCACGGAGGCGAAAATGGCGTCGAGGAAGGCGCCTTCCGTGAGACGGTAGCAGCAGGTGATGAGTATGTGAAGACTCCGGAGATTGACAAACAGCGGCAGGACTTTGCAGTACCGCTTCAGAAGTTCGTGTTTTTCCGGCAAGCGGGTCGAACCGGATAGCCCGGCTATGCGGATGTGCCTATATTCCTCCCCCCAAATATTTAACACAAACCCACCGATATAAAAACACACCTATATACTAAAAAAAAAAAATCTACAAACCTAACAGCCCCTCTATACCCCGCCAGCCCTCCACCGTCCGCAAACTCCTGCGCGGACTTTTGCGTCAACGCCACATTTTTCATCACCGCCCTAACCGCTCTGTTCCTGCTCTCCTTCGAGCAGAGGCTAAAATTCCGAACATCCCTCGGCTCCAAAAACTCAAGCACGTCAGCCAGCAACTCGTTAGGCAGCGACAGCACGCTTCTAATCTTTCCCTCCTCGTCCGCGTTTACATTTAACCCTTCATCTTCCATTTTGTTTTCCCAGGTGGAGTTTTGGTTGAGTTTTTTGATTCGGGAGGGTTGGGCGGGATTCGGACTTGACGATTGACGGGGGTGGATGTATTTGGATATATATTTGCGCATAATCTTGTTGCCTTGATTGGCAACGGGATTGGGATTTGCCGGGGCTTATAGAGGAGAAGGACTTGAGAGGGGTGGCGAGGAAATTACAACAGATTAAATTGCGTTGTGTGAGGTTGGAGAGCGTGCGGTTGCGCAATGTTGTACTACCGATTGCTTAGATCGCGGAAAATCCTCCCCCACCTTTATTTACGTGCAGTGCTGCAGGATAACATAGGTAAGTCTTTATTGTCAAAGAATATATTTAGATGATACGGATCAATGTAAAGTATGGTCATCGGATCATGGTCATCAATTAATCCCCTTGATAATCTCTTCTCTTCTCCTCTTCTCGTCCCCTGCTGCCCGGAAAAGACTACTGCTCCAAATGGTAGCCGAATTATAGAGTACACTAAAAATACAATGCCGATTAAAGTAACAAAAGGAATGCAAAACAAAGTGAAAAAAGGAAACAAAAAGCCACCGAAAGGGAAAAGGGCGGAGAATAATTTTTTTTATCAGATGCTGTTGCTTGCTGTTTCAATTACAAAAAAAGAGCGCTGTACGCTGTTGGCTTTTTTTTATATTCCGCTTTTGTGAGGGTATTCGAGTCGCTAGTAAGAAAACAGAACAGAGAACGAAAAAAGAAAAGCACATGGGAGGATATTTGTTCCACATGATTTAAGAATAAGCTTAGCCGCCCCTCCCCAACCTTCCATTCCCATCTTTGTACCAACCCCGCTGCTAAACTATGCCTCCCATCCAAAAGGCTGCAAAAAGATGCAAAGGAAAATCCAAAATGCTATATAGTGAAAGTGGGTATCTAATAAGGCGGCCTGAATCCGCCTGAACTCAACGTGCTTCCACTCCTCGACCTACTCCCGGTCTTTGCCTTCAAACTTCCAATCCCGCTCAGCAACCCCTTGACATCGACGGGTCCGGATCCACTCGGTTGAATATTCAACTGCGGCAAAGGAGTTCCAGGATTGCTGAGCACGCTAACCGGCGTGGCACCTCCGCCGGGGCTTCTATTGACACTTAAGCTCCTACCCATACCCGCGACCGCAACGGTTGGGCTACTAGGCTCTGGTGTTCGCTGCTGAGATGGCGGTTGTTGATCCGTACCCATCGTCACATTTGGTGCGTACTTTGCTGAGGAATCGCTCTCCCACCAAGCCTTTTGGGGTGTCGAGTTGGTGGAAATAGGCAGATCTATCTGCGGGGCTCCGGTTGGACTAGTAGTTATTCCGGTAGTTTCGTTCGATGGACCGCTCGTATTTTCGTCCCAAAACGAGAAACTCGCTAAACCATCGTCCTTCTTTGCCTGGGAAGGTCCCGCAACGGCAGATCCATTTCCGATGATCTGTTTCGCAGGGGTTTGGGGGTTGCTAAGTGGCGGAGGGGTCTCCGGAAAGTCGCCGGGCATGTTAACATGCAGCTGCGTACTGTAATGGCCTGGCAAAGGCGGAACAGGTGGTTTATCTTCTTCACCGTCGGTAGGTAATGGGCTGCTAGCTTTCCTTTCCGAGCTCTTGCTCCGAACGCTGCTCTTTCGCTTTGTACCATTGGGGAGCGGGCTCTCGCCTCTTGGTTTGCTGACTCCCTCGGCAGCATGGGTGCTAAGATCATCGGAAGAGCTT
>LDUD01000069.1:175386-189527 GCA_012184295.1 Dactylella cylindrospora
TTTCTATCATACTTTCGCTACTATCGCTCCCTCCGCTCCCTAGACTCGCTCGCTTGTGTTTCACGCTTCCACCCCGGGTATTGGGTCGGCTGGCACCTGGTCTGCTAACACCAGAAAGAACCCTCTTCAGCTCATCAGCTCTGAGGGTGCTCTCTCTACTGCTACTGCTTCTTGCAGTTGACACATTAGTTGCAGAGCGGTTCGATCTTCCGAACCGATCGTCTCGGCCGAGCCTAAACTTCTCAAGGTTACCGGTGCCAGGGCGACTTGTGCTGCGATACTGATCCTTATCCTTGTTCGTATGCGTGCTTCGTCTATCCCCATTGACGGTTAAGAAGCTTCTGACGGTTCCAGTCTGGGCACCCATCCCGCCAACTCCAGACCTGCTCTCCGACAGACTAGTCTGTCGGCTACCGTGGGATTCGATACCAGCCAGAACAGTCTCCTTGCTCCACTTTGCCCCCTCTACAAATATCTCCTTTAGCTTAGCTGGAAACTCAGTTTCGCTTTCCGTACTGATGGCATTCATGACTAATTCGATGACGTCGGCGTAGTCCTCACGGGGTAGAAACACACCCTCGGCGATATTTTCGGGGTATACGTGTTTTTCATCGAAAACATCAACAACTTCTATCTCATCGCGGGGGACTTTTAATGGAATGAACCACTTTCCGGCGTTTCGTCTCTCGATAATGGCATTCATGGTTTCCTGTCGTAACGGCTCGATTCCCCATGTATCCGCCACCGAATAGATATACCCTAAGACAACGCTTTTGATGGCAATCTTTTGCTTTGCAGTCTCCAAGGTTGCGGCTTCTTCGTCAAGTTTGTAAATCATAGGTAAACCGCTCAGCACTGCTGGTAACCCCATCTTTCTAACCAGGAGATCCAGGAGCTTATAGACCCCCACCATGTCTGTCGACATTCCGGCATGGGCCAAAGCGGTTTCGTAAGTTGCAACGTGCACAAGTTTGATGAAGGAGCTTGAAACGAGCTTCAATCCTCTGTGTGTGAGGTTTAGGCTGTTGATCTCGATCAAGGCCGTGGCGATATCACTAGTGGTGTTGGGCCGGTCGATCTCAACGGTGAGATATGTTGCAAAGCTGTCAATGTAGGCTTTGCGAACGCCCTTCTCTTCCTCCCGAAGCAACCAATGCGTACCCTCCCAAACACTCAACGGAACAGTGTTGCGACCAATGGATTGCGAGGACCGGTTATTTGCAACGTTTAAAAGATCGCGAACCGATTTGAGAGCAACGGCACGTGCGGTGTCGAAGCTGAAAAAGTCGTCCACGTGGGGCTGTTCGGTAAGGTTCCCAACATTTCCAGCAATAGCAGGGTCTGTGGTGACAGGCGCCGATGGGGAGGGCTTGAGACGGAGAAGGAGTTCGGATGCAATGTCGGAGATTTGGTCGGAATAGTAAATGTGAGTGGCAAGGTCCGCTATGCATCTTCGGAGTTTGTGGAGCAAGTCTTTCCGAGTTGAAGACGGAGATTTGACAACTTCTGTTATGGTGGCAGTGATCGAAAAGATGGCAGCGGTTGTTAGTGAAGGTGAAGCACCGGCATTAGGAGCTGCGGAGCTTTCGGCTGGTGGTGGCAATGGAGATGCCCTTGCGGAATTAGGGGGTGTAGGTTTTGATTCAAGCTGAAGAAGTTGTAGGATTTTGGCGATAATTGCGACAAGGACGTCCATCACACTCAACCCCACCAGGTTCACAGTTGATGAAAGAAGCCACGAAATAAGTTGCGCATAGACGAGCTGCTTTTGTAGTTCAGCCTCTGCCATCGGGCAGGCGATCAGAGTCTCCAGAATCTCGACCAGGATTAGAAACCTTGCTTGCATTGGGGCCCATTTTGCAACCATTTCAACCAAACTCGTCGTCCACGTCTCCGCAACGTTTGGCCGGGACGTCACGTAGCTTAGTAAGGCTTGTGTGGCGGATCGGATCTGTGCGGGATTGTTGATTTCGAAAATTGCCTTGAGACTCTGCAATGCCAACACCTCAATGTCCTGCTGTTCTAGCTTGTCGGCGTCCGCGGCCGTGTTTGCCATAGCCCCATCAATCGTCCCTATCGATGTTCGGGGCATTCCTGGAGCATTCTTCTCCTCGTTTGTTTCCACCGTTGTTAAGCGGTATTGTAATTCGTCGAGATGGTCGTCATCCTCTGCATAAACATTTTGAAGAATCACGGGTAACACTATGGCCAATTGTTGTTTCGCATTGGTAGATGTGATGGCCTCAGACGAGCAAACGCCCCGGATAGCCTTCAATCCGGCCGATTTCCAGCGCAGTTCATGTCCCGCAGCCGGGTTTAACGCACAGTCTGCATAAAGTCGGATGACTTCCTCGAATAGCCTAACGTAAGGTTCGTCCGACGCAAGATTGGCACCATCGTGGTGGGAGCAGAATGCTTCCCAGCATTCTAAGGTTTCCTCGATAAGGGCGATATCCTTGGATATTATAACGGTTTTCAGAATGGTAAGGATGTTCCAGGCATATAGGTTGAGGTCTCTCGGGCATTTATCGATGAGGGCTTTACATATTTGCAAGGTGACTTGAACATTTCTATTCGTAGAAGAGTTAGCGGTTGCCGGAAAACTGCAATTTCGCTAGAATGGGTATCGTATAGGGGAGTTTAGAAGACATACCCAACTCTTCTCTTGTACACGTCCCTTCCAGCCCTCCGTTCTAGGAAAGCACCGACTTTTTGCAGTTTACTCCTTCGAGTTGACACGTAGTATAACAGGTAGGATAACTCTGAGGTGTTTGGTTTGATCTCGGCGGCATTCTTCTGGAATTTTGGGTATGTTTTTAAGATTAAGATTTGATGTTTTGGGCGACACATGTTTGGAACGGGTACATCCATGTAGGCCGACATGATGCGGCCCAGCGGATGTGTATGCTATAGTGTTTCCGCCGTGTTGTAGATCACGCGAAGAGATACGGGGTTTAAAAAAAAAAGGGTATCAAAGAGGCTTATCGGGCGGGAAGAAAGATAAGGGAAAAAAAGTAGAGAGGTACAAGGTGGAAGGAGTGGGGGAAATTGAGTGAAGCTAGGGGATTTGCTAGACGATAAGAGCCATAGAGGGTGGTGATGGAGCGCGTGAGCGGTTTGTAGATGCTGTGGGCGAAGGTCAAAGACAGAGGCGATGACGATATATGGCGGTGTTTTCTTGGTTTTTTTGGGGTGTTGCGGGTTCAAGTCGGATGACGTCCCGCTGCAGCCGAACAGCTGATCCAGTTGTACCTGTCGGAATGTGAATATTCAATTGGAGGAGATTGTATGGATATCAGCTGTGGACGCCCAGATGGTCTCCGTAGACGGTCGGATGAAGATTTGATGGGAAGATGGAAGTGTGAATGATGAGAAATAGGAAAAAGTAAGGGAGAGAGGGATTGTATTGTTAATTTGGGGATGTTGTGTGTGTGTCTGTTGTGGAAGGCTGCCTCTTTCTTTTTTTGTTCTTGTTCTCTGCCCGTTCCGGGTGGGAAAAGGCGGGATGAGGCTGAATGCAAAGAGCAGCAGCAGGCAATTGCAGCGGCTTCTGTTTACTTTTATTGCCTGCCCCCGTTCCAAAGGATTAAATATTATAAATTATTACTGCAGCCAGGCGGGCAGGTGGGTGTGGCCGTTTAATTAAATTTTCTTGGACGCCAGCAGAATGGATCTCGAATTGAATGTTATAAGACAGCCTTCCGCGAAAAAAATAAATAACTGCCAGCACACACACCACCGTCCACCACGCCAGAAGGACACGATGTATAAAATTACTGGCAGAGGAAAAAGGGAGACCAGTGAGGGGTGAGAAGAGAAAAGGAAGGGTAAGGGTATTATTGACTTGTCAGCAAGAGAAAATACGGGCCAAGGGAGAAGGAACGAAGAGAAGATGTGGGCGCAGATGCATATGCAGAAGCAATGAGGATCGATGGGATACCACTGATCTTGTTGAGCATCATCATAGGCAGATGGTATTGTTTTTATTCCTCTCCGTATCTTGTTCACTCTCTTCAACAAAAAAATAATTGCCGTTTTGAGGCATTCTCTGCAGAGAGTCATTCGATCAATCGAACGACCCGCAGCAGTTTTGTCTGGGTTGTAATGTTGCACAGCCTTTGAAGAGACCTAATGCCAGACTTTTCATCGTATCCTATTCTTGCTCTGCCCAAATCTGGCCTGACCCAGCTGCTGCATATCGAAGAATTCTCTCTTCTTACGACAGGATTTCCCAGGCTGGTACACGTAAGTATAGCCGTATGCTTCCTCTTCTCGTTATGGCCTTCCAAGCTACCCCGGCCTATGCGTCTATGACCACGAAATCCTCGTCCCACCGCCGCCCCTCCACGATTTGTATAGGTTGATGAAAGCTATTTTGAATTCCTGTTTAAAATTTAGCGTCTTGTCCTTCCTGCATGTCAATCTGCAAAGCCTTCTTCTTTCTTTCTTTCTGTGTTAGATCTAACTCATAAATGTTAACGTATAAGGAATGTGTGCGGTACATGTTGCTGCACTGTTGCCATCCTGTTTTCCTGAATCGCCCAACATGAGCGGATCTTTGGTTCCATTCTGTTCTCCGTCGCGTTCGGTGCATACGAGTCCCCGGTTCCGGGTCCAACCGGATAGCCCTCGTTCCCTTCTTTTTCTCTCTTCCCTCTCAGACATTTTGCTCACGCTGTCTCTTATTGTCGGCCTGCTCGCACTTGGCAATATCAGGTAAGCAGGCGCGAGTAAGCACGAGTGGCATGGTCCAATCCTCCCCCCCTTGTTCTCCCTTCCCACCCCAATTAATTCCCACCCAGCAATAAAATGCCGGCCGTGGGGAAGATACTTTAAATGAGGAGCCAAAAAACTTTAAAAGTCGGTGTTAAGGGCAGCCTTCTTTTTCGCGGGGCCAAGCCTCTCGAATCGAATGCCAATTTTGGTGGCAACTTGAACCAATTGATTTTGGGGCCGGCCCTGGACGACCAGCTGGGGCTAGCTGCTGGCCTGTGCGATCAAACACAACGAAACCACAACGGCGGGCAGAAAATTTCGTGATGGCTCCAAAACCCAACACCAAAGAATAATATTTCGAGCATCAGCATACTGAAAACAATAATATTCAACATTCGCTTTTGTATATTATAATCGACTTGTTAAATATAACGATTCATGAAATATCAACCCTCCAAATGCAGTAACTACCGCTCCTCCTAGCATACCAATTCATTAATAAAAGTTAGTAGAAAAATTTGGAGAGGGAATAGGCTGCGCATGACCTGCTGCAGATGTCCATAGAACCTGGCTAGTGATGCCCCTCCGCCGTCCCACTGGAGCAACCCGAATAGCTCCACTGATCCTCCAATCGCATTCAATTCTACCATCTCGAACTCCTCTACGAATATGCTACTCCTGTCGAGCTCGTCTGTCCCTTCGAGGACTATCTTCGCAATCTCTTCGACATCCCACTTCCCTTCGATACCCACTCATATCGCATAGCTTACAATCGAAAATACAACCCCACCATGCCTACCTATCCACCTCGGCGGCCTCGCCCGCCCAATCGCAGTACCAGATAATACCGCAAGATGGCCAACCCCCCCGCCGGCTTGTCATCTTACAGATGCCTTCTCAGGTTCGCAAGACGAAACTGGCAGAACAAATATCAATCGACAAGGACCGTCTCGACAATCTATCGCAGTCCCTACAAACTTTCGAATTCGAGGTGCATTCCGGTGAAGTACCAAACGAAATATTACTATTCAAGCCTCCAGATCTCCGAGTTTCGAATTCGAGATTCAAGCAGCTTTTCAAGGAACTAAAGGGCGCATTTCTGGGTCCTCAGATTAAAGAATATCTGCAAACAGTTGATATCGGGTTTCCCATCGCGAAACTGAAAAAGGATGACGCCATAAATCTTGTTCTGAGGGAAGTATGGAAAGTAGAGGTTGCGGAGGAAATTGCGGCCGAAATGGACGTCATTACCCAGAAGGAGATTGCGTTTAGGCAGATGGATCTGTTCTTCATGATGGCTGAAGGTATGAGCCGTGGCCCTAACTAACTGACAAAAGCTACAATACAATATAAAATTAGGCTGGGATACTAATGAATCCTTTCAATTTTCTACAGCCGGACAAATGTTGCAAAACCTTGCTACCCGCAACCGTACTAGAATTATCATCAACTCTCAAACAAACACTGTCTCCCTGAAAGGAACCAAAGTCAGCATCGAGAGAGTAGAGGCCAGCTTGAAAGAAATCTCACATCAAATTGTCGATGCAAGACTCGACTTGTCCCCGCTCATTCGAGTTGGAAAATTCAACGAGAACTATATTGCCGGTATCTCACGACTTACCACGGTTTTCATGGATCGAGTTGACGACAATATGGTATGTCAAATTCTCGATGGTCTGTTCTTATTTTAAAGCGAAACGCCTAATTGTTGTGTATAGATTGCACTTTATGCGACGAAACCCTGGGGTCGATCTAGTATCCCCGATGCTAAACGTCTAATATACACATCGTTCGACCTTCATTTCCGCGAAACGTACTCGCTTCTTAGTGAAACGCAGGCAACAGAGTCCTTGACTGGCGCCCTATATCCGGTATCGGAGGATCCACGACTCCCCTGGGTATATCGTGGTCGTGGCTGGTATAGGTGGCGAAGTATCCGACAACCGGTCCGTTGGTTCCAAGAATCGGACGGAATACTACAGAACGACCAAGGGACGTCGATATCGACGCCACTCGTCAATCCCGTCCTTGGTGCAAACGTAAATTATGACGGTATTCGACTATTGTTGGATTCTCCCCCAGGGCTAGATGCCACTGTACCTGCAACCACTGCTCCGGAAGATGCGGATAGGTATACCACGTACCATGCCGTCCTTGGTCAAATTCTCCATACCTCATCCACACCGCCCACTCGTGGAGCACAATCCCTCAGTTCCTTCCTCTCCACCGAACCGACCCATATCCTCTGCCATTCCGTTCCCCGTCTCGTTGACTTCCTTTCAACCTTGAATCCCACTACATACACCTACGACTTTCGAATACTTCTAAAATTCAGCCCGAGCCCTTGGGGTAATCCCACAAACTTTGAATTGCTACCGCAGGTGGAAATGGAAATCCTGATCAACCCGCAAACTAATGAAATTAAAGCGCTAAAGATTGGTGCTATTGAAAATATTACAACTACGGACGTGCTCATGCCGCGGAATAACGTTGATTTACGATTCGTCAAGAGAACCATGGTTAGGATTGAAAACAGAACGGATCAAGTTCGCAATTACATCAGAGAAGCAGATTTAGACGTCATGGGAGAGGAACGATTAATGGCTGGTGAAGAGTTAGTCTTACAGATACCCAAATGGATGGTCAAAGATACCGCTAGGGAGGAAAAGTGGGTGGTAGACGATGAGGAAGGGGTAAAAGCGGAGATGGTTGAGTCGGAATTCGATTATCTGTTGGGTGAATCCGAGGATACCGGAATACCACAGGAGCCCGAAGGTCCCAAATCTACAATCCCGATAACGTACTACTTTACGGGCTTGCAGACTCGCTCCTCCACAACGTTCGACTTCAACGGTTCGCCGCTGGTGTACACCAAAGTGGAGGGTGGAGCGTCAGGGGGCAGCCACGAAGAACTTGTCCTGGAATGCACAAAGGAGGAGATTGAATACCTGACACCGTTGGAGGAGCAACAGTTGGGGTACGAAGAGGAGATTGAAGAGGGCTTGGAGGCGGAGAGGGAGTTGAGGAGGAGGGAGGAGGAGGATGAGAAGATGTTGGATTTGGAGCAGAGGAAGAGGGAGTATATGGAGGATATGAGGGAGCCTACTTTCAGGACGGAGGATGTAGAGGTTTGGAAGAGAACCGAGGAAACGGATCTGGTAGAGGAAGAAGAACCGAGTGAGAGCGAGCATGAGGATCTGGAACTACTTCAAGATACATGGGTTCCGGGAGAAGGAGAGGGAGGAAGAGGACTAACCTCTCCGGGTGCTGAAACGGAGGCCTTGGAGCCCGCTGTAGAATCTGCAGCAGAACCTGCAGCGGACTCTATGGCGGAACTGGGGTTGGACCCGCCACACCCCCAGTCAGTTGAAGCCTCGCAGGAGCTGCTATCCGAAGAAGCGGCTGCAACAGAAGATCAAGAAGTAGAGGGAATAAAAGAAGAGGAGGAAGAGGAAACGGCTGAAGAAAATACCGACCCGAACTACATCTCCGACGAGGTCTTTCAGCGATTTGTCAGCACGGCCAGAAAGTTGGTGGAAGCAGTGGAGCATGTAGATATGATTAAGAACAAGTGGAGGAAATTATAAAACGCTGGAAAAGCTTTGACGGAGCAATAGGGGTAGGGGGCGAGTATGTGGATATGTTGGGCATGCACGTGTAAGATACTAGATGCTTCATTTTATGTACTTATTTTTTAAACCTGTATATATATTCCATTCTATGATTCCATGGAGAAAGAGATCTAGCCTTTTGGAAGGTTGTATTTTATAGAGGAGAACGAGAACGAAAAAGTATTGGCTATTTTTTTAAAGCCACTAGCTAGATATTCTCAGCGGCCTGGAGTAGTCTCGTTTTAAAGCCCCTCAAACACTGTGGTTGTATAGCGTTTTACTACGAGACTAGGCCTGGAGTATAGATGATGGCTATAAGGTGAAACTGGTCTAATACTCTACTCTTATGATTACCACCATCCCTGCTTCAAGAAACCTCCCTTTATATACACTAACGTACCTTACAACCAGCCACATCTACATTTACTTTAAACGCACTGCAAAGAAAAAGGAAGAAAAATACTCGCTAGAGAGTCAAGACGGAAAAAGTAAACTGAGAAAATTGCACAATAGTGACAGTGGTATCAATTTTTAACAAAGGAAAAATGGAAATATAAGAAGAAAAAAACTAAATCGAAGGAACCGACTCCCCTCTTTTCCAAAAAAAGCGAAAATGCATATCCCAAATACTCAAAAGTTAGTCCTATAAAACTACCATAAATCTACAACCCAGAAGACGAGAGAAAAGATTAATCATCATCGTCCCCGAAGAAATTCCCCGTCATCCACTTCGGCCTTCCACCCCCCGCACCACCTCTACTCGACCCTCCAACATTACTACTACCGCCCGCGCCCGCACCCGCACCTCCATCCCCACCCATCCACTTTGGCCTCCCGCTAAACGCATCCCCAATATCATTCATCCATTTCGGTCTCCCACCTTCACCCGCATCCGTAGCCGTATCGATCGTGTTCTTTACGCGATGGAAAAAGGCACCAAAGGCAGATTCCTCCTCTTGCTCCTCGTCTTCATCGTCTATTCTTCTATTTATCGGTCTTTGCTGCCACGATGGGGCGGTTGCACCGGCGCCGGCTGTAGAGGATGAAGTCTGGCCGGGGCGGGGACTTGCCGTTCTACCAAAGAATCCACCGGCGGTGGAGACCGGGGAGAGCGTTCTCGAGGAAAGGTGGGTGTCTTCCCGTTCCACGCCGAGGAGACCGCTGCTGCTTTCCGTTCCTAGTCCCGGAACTCGGGCTCTGCTCCACCTTTCCGCCGGTCCTGGGCCAGCAGCACCGGGAACGTCACCAATCTCCCGCTCAATCAAATCTCTTCCGTATCTCCAACCTCCTCCCAGTGCCAATTCGTCCTCTTCGTCCTCCTCGTCAAACATGCCGCCTCCGAATCCGAACCAGCCTTTGACTTTCCCGTAAAACCCGAACAGGGTAAAGCAGACGGGAACTAAAACAACCATGGGGAACCAATTCGAGAACCCTCGTCCGAGTGCGGTCAGGTCGATACTCTTTCCGAAAAAGTCGTAAAAGACAGATTCTTCCACGATAGCGCTCGGTAAGAAGTTTGTAAAGTTGTAAGAGAGAGGGACGGTAAGACGGCAGGCGTAGGATGCGTAAAAGCAGGCGGAGCTACCGGATGTTCTTCTCCTAACGAGGGCATAACCACCCCAAACCTTCACAGTTCTCATGGTTGAATAAGCGGCGATACACATGTATGTAATCCAGATGGCGGATATGCACTGCCCTGCAAACCCAATGCTTCCTTTAGGCGAGTTTGGATGATGGACTATGCTGTACCCAACTATCGACAACTTGTCGGAGAGTTTGGAGTTAACGTTGATGATTTCGCTCCAGACAATACATACGGAGGCGATGGAGAGGGATATAGATAAGGCGCGGCGGAGTTGCGGAATGATGTAGGTATGAAGGATATATCGCCCGTAAGGTCCAATCATCGGAAGGGATTGTAGGAAACGAGGTGTTATACTGTGAGGATTCGGACGGAACGTGAGTTTCTTGGAGGCAGCGGAGTCGAGAACCGCTTGAGTGTTTACGGCCGAACGAACGAGGGAATCCCATTCAGCCGCATAGCGGGCACGCTTGTTGGCCGCTAGGCGAAGTTTTCGAGTTAGAGATGCAAGGTACTGCTCTGAGATTACCGCGGGGAGTGGAGAGCGGGAGCGGGAGCGATCTGGACGAGTAACCGAGGGTGCGGGGTTTGGGTTGGAGGATTCGGGGAGCTGCAGGTTCTCGACGAGTTCTTCGATCCATTCACGGAATTCAGGTGCGGTGTGGGTGGAAGCTCGTTTCCTTATAGCTATTACCTCCCTTTCCAGCTCTTCCAACTTTTCGGTAGCCTCGGTGAGGTTGTCGTAGATTTTGGGAGCTTTTGTTTGGAGTCTTCGCAGGCGGGCGGCGACGGTGGCATCCCGCCAGAGATTTCGTGGGATGGCGACGAGGCCGTGACCCATGAGGAAGACAGCAAACATGAGAGAGTAACAGTAGGACAGGGCGATAATGAGAGATTTTATCGATTCGTAGTTAAAGCCGTTGGTCCAAATAAAGTAGACTAGGCCGATGGTGCCGATTGTTAGCATAATGGCTTGATATCGAGCGTTGTCGCGGACGGCCTCGGAGAAGCGTTTGCGAGGGTCGCGATGTCCAGAGGCATGGTAAGACTGTAAGATGGGTAGAATCGCCCTATGGTATCTGTTAGTATCATCTACTGGGGACGAGTTGGTGAAGCAGGAGGTAAATACCAAGTCAAGATGAAACTGAGCCAGTACGCTATTCTCCAAGCCACCAGCAATACCCTATGCGCAAGTACAACACCTCGGTTGTCGCTGTCGCCATTACCACTATTACTGGCAAGATCGATGGGTACGAGGACTATAATCGAGCAGGGTATCGCTAAGGCTAAGAATACGGGGACGAGGAGGTACTGTGGTGTTGTTCGAAGCGGTAAGAAGAATCGAATTAGGAGAAGGACAAAGAGGTCTATTGAGACTAAGGCTATGGCCGACAGGATGCTCGATCCGACGGCCATCTTGGGGGGAAATTAAACGTCCTTAGGACGGCGTAATTTGCGGTAAGATATTCGGGTATACAGTTCTATCAGATATCTGTCTGTCGTGGTGCTGTTGTATGTGGAGTTGAAGATGGCGATGGCAATCGACGGTCCCCTGAATCTGGTGATGACATCCACGTAAGCTTGGGGAAAGCTATCCTTTGCCAAAACGACGGAGACGAAAGTGAAGGGAAACTGTTGAAACGAGGCGAGAAAGGGAGGAAAGGTGAAGAAAGAAAAGGCCCGAAACGAAATGAGATCAGGCAGCAGAAGGGATGAAGCGAAATTAAAACTCTGTTCCCGACCCTGATATGGAATGAAGTGGAGCGAAGTGATACGGGCGCCGGGTCGCGGATATTGTGTTACGTTTGAGGCTTAACCCACCAAACATTAACAAACAAGGACAGGACAAGAGAAAGAAAGAAAGGGAAGAGCCGCACGCTCGTCATTCCTTTTTTTAAATTCTTCATGACGACCGCCAAGAAAGTCCGGCACGGACCATCCAAACCCTTCATTCTGTTCCCACCTGAACGGATTCGCTCAAATTGCAACTCGGATGTCGCCACGTGAATCCACTCACTCAAGAGCGGGATAGACAGCAACCATGTTGACCAATCGAATATCAGAATCCACCGACGACCACGACTCGGATGTTGATATCTTTGAATCTTCAATCACAACGATCTTCAATGATGTCCGAAATCAGCATGGCGACCCGGGTCAGGTGGTCACATACAACTCACCCAAGTACGGAGGTATTAAACTAGGGTTAGCGAACGTTGAAAAAGAGCAAAATAGTCTATTTTCGCATCATTTGTGGAATGCGGGTGTGGAAGTTGCGGCGATGATTGAGGACGGAGAATTGGGGGTGGAAGGCGAGACCGTACTTGAATTGGGTGCCGGTATGTGCTTTTCCCTGCAAGATATATATAGCAGTTTGATACTAAATAGTGTAAATACATGCAGGAGCTGCGCTTCCAGGTTTAGTATCTGCAATAGCCGGTGCGAAAAGGGTATGTCTATGGATACCCGATCTCTTAGAATACTAGGAATCTAGATCTAGAGAAGGCGACGGACTGATACCAATCAGCCACAATGATAGGTCGTGATAACGGACTATCCTGCCCCAGAGATACTGGAAAACATAACTACCAATATCTCCCTCAACGAGTCAAAACTATCTGCTCCGTCGATAGCGAAACCAGAGGTTTACGGGCATACCTGGGGCCACCTTGACGAACAAGTCTCACAAATATTCTCACACGCTTTCACCCGAATAATAGCGGCTGATACCCTCTGGATGACATGGGAGCATTCTAATCTGGTGAAGAGCATGCTTCACTTCCTCGATGATGGGCCATCCGCTCGGGTTATTGTAGTTGCAGGTTTGCATACCGGCAGAGCGAATATGGCAAAGTTCTGGGATGTGGCGGTGGAGGAAGGATTTGAGATTGAGAGTATAAAAGAAAGGGATGTGGATGGTGTTGAGCGGCCGTACCTACCTGATCGAGGTGCCGAAGATCCAATCGACAGAAAGAGGTGGCTGATTATAGGCTTTCTAAAGAAGCCTGCTAAACAATCATGATTGCCGCGCGTATGGTCAAGTATTTACATTCTTAGAATATTTTACTGTACATATCTATTATATTAGCGGTTGTGGTTAATCGCTGTCCGGTTCTTCACAACTTCTTCTTCCCGAAAGCTACAGTGCAAACTGTACTGCCTTGCTTCCCTCCAAATGTAAAGGAAGGATACTTTATTCTCCCTTTAACCTCCAAGCCGCTGCCGTCTACGGTCATTTTCCGAACCAATTCCTCCTCTGTCCAGTTGCAACTGGTAACTAGTATAATACCACCCTCTTCTTTGACCCACTTCCCCACCTTTTCGGGGTATATCTCATATATCCTTCTTTCACTCCCATCATTCAATACCTCGTCACTTAAAGATATAGCGTCAAAAGTGCCCTTATCTAGAATTACATCGAATCCACCTTCCTCTGCTACTCTCTCTCCAAAGACTGATAGCTCGGGGTCATCCTTTATGATATCCAACTTTAGAAACTTGACGCCCTCCGCCCCGCTGGTCTGTTCTGCTATCCTCCTCGCCAACTCTACCGAACCTTCAGAGTAATCCACACCCACCATTCCATCGCCCTCAAAATCTTCATCTTCCAGAAGAGAGAAGAGAAGATGCCCGTTGCCGGTTCCTACATCCAGAAAGGTAGCAGTTGAAGGAAGTGATAAAGACTCAGACGTCAAGTATTGCAGGATACGAGATTCGCAGTCAGAGTCGGAAAACCAGACTGTACCAATATCAGTCGGATTCGTGGAGTAATTGGTGAGTTCGAGGGCGTAGAGAGAGTCCCAGCTATTCACATAGAGCACGTATAAATTAGCTTGCTCTGACATGGTGGGGCATATGGAAGGGTAATTTACTGTGCTTTTGTACCGAGAGCACTTGGATTCAAGTGGTCTCCTTCGGGCGCCTCTGATGAGGACATTCTGATAGCAATGCGATTCTAAGGAATAAAGTTTGCTACGCGACCTTTTGATTGGATTTAGTCATGCAAGGCCCATGAACAAGCTAAGGTTTGGGAGCGTGCAACTTGAAGAATAGTGTGAACAAGCACACCTGTTGACCTGTTGATTACATAATATGGTCACGTGGTATCTTTATTTAAGATTAATTTAACCTCATAATATATACAATTAAAAAATTAAAAATTACAAAAATTTAGAATAGTTTTAAAAACTTATAATTTTTTAATAGGTTATAAATCTAAATTAAATGTATAT
>LDUD01000013.1:0-47423 GCA_012184295.1 Dactylella cylindrospora
TGGGTGGGTGGGATCCTGTATTTTCAGAGGGTGGGTGGGCGGCATTCATGTATTACTAACCTTTCTGTCTCGTAGGCTAGGTCTACCAGAAATGGTGACCCAGCTTGCGAGACACCTAGCATTTGCGTGGGTGGGTGGGTGGCAAGCGCAATCCATCTTTGTACAGCTAACAATTATCTAGGTCGGGCCTCTTTGGGGCGGCTTGCTAACTAATACTGCACTTTTTTGTTTAGGTCGGTTTTTTTTTTAGGGGAGAAGGGGAGGCCGCTCGAGGCAAGTCCTGCAAAGTTCGAAGGGTCGTTTCCTGTCTGCGAAAGCAGGGAGGATTCAGCGCTTCGGACTTTGGGGGCTTGCTTCGGGGGGCCTTCTCTTCTCCCCTTTTTTTTTGTCAGGTCGGTTTGAATTTAGAGTTCACGGCCTTATTTTGGTTTCTTTTTGGCCTTTTAGGGGCTGGTTAGAGATCATGTTTGCGACGTTGAAAGGAGGGACCTGTTAGAACGATATATTGAGACGGCGGGCAGGGTATGGGATTAGAACAGCTGTGCATACCACAATTGTGGATAAGCTTGTACCTAGACTATAAGCAATGGCTAAAACACGCCGGTTCATCGAGGGTAGTATTATGTTTTATAGATATTTCATTTTGGAACCGTCCTTCGTCTATATAAATCTGGCGTGAATTGGTAATGTTGAAGGGACCGGGGAGCATGTTGGATTATGTGCGTTGGGTCCGCCGTTGGCAGGCTGGGGCAAACAGGGAACCCCGGCCGAACCCCACCAAGCAAAGCAAACGGAATGCGGGCCAGACCGCCCAGCAAAAAAAGAAGGCTGAACAATGATGATTGATGCTGAAATCTCTCTGAGTCACGGTGAGGCGATTTGATTACTCGATACACTGTGGAGAAGAACTATAAATTGTAATTCAAGAAGCGACTTCTGTGGATGCTTATATTTCACGTTCTTGGATATTCCTAGAGAGGTCCCTACATCTTTGTTGGGTATACTGAAAGCCTAACTCTTGCACTAAATTCTTTGGCTGTGCCTCATACGTCATATAAAGCATACACGTCTTCCTGCTTCTCCACCACCGTTGAACGCGTGATACTCTAATTGTTCGCCCATAGACCTAACAAAAGGATCAAATTATACAAGATGTTTAAGAAAAAAGCATCTGTACATACTCCTCACTCTGGTCTTTTTTTTTCTTAAGGCTAATATGCTGACATTAACGTGTGCTCGCAGCTAAAACCATATGCCCCACTCCGGTCCTCCGACAGGCGAAAGCTGGCGACGAGCATTATATCCGACTTTAACCTTACCCCTCTATCTTCTACCCCGTCAGGTCCTCCGGTAGAACCGCAGCCGTCGGCCGATATAGACCCTTCCGCAGAACCACCCGCAGAGTCTTCTACCAGCGTACAGGCCTCGAATGCGCCGGACCCCGCTTTAACGGCTCTTCGCAACACCCTCCTTCCTGAATCCACCAGTTCCGCCAAGTTTTCTACAACTCTGGGTCCGGATTTGCACCCGGTTCATGGAATAATATACTCTGGCGTACATCCTTCGTCGTCAACCAGCTCGAGCATTATAGGCGATGGTAAGACCACTCGTCCGTTATGGGTTAAGACCGACGCGGAATGGTTCCCGACAGTCTACACCTGTTGGGAAGCAATCGAATATGGCCTCGTTCCATTGGTGTACACCCACGCCGGTGTAATGGAGAGGGTATTTGGTGGGGCTGATTTGATGCTTCCTGGTATTATTGGTGTTAGGAGGAAAGGTGAAGGGAAGGAAGGGGTCAAAAAGGGTGAAATTGTTGGGATTGTGGATTACGAAAGGGATAATGTGGTTTTGGCGGTTGGTGTTGCGGAAACGGATATATCAGCTGCTGGAGGAAGAGGCGAAAAGGGAAGAGGAGTGAGAGTTTTGCACTGGGTTGGTGATGAACTGTGGGGGCTTGGTGGGAACGGAATCAACCCACCGGAAAGGTTAGAAGCCAAGTGGGTATCTGGGACTGACGTTAGCGGTGAAGATGGAGGCGTTAGCCTCGATGCGCTTAAGATTGATGGCGTGGAGGAGGACGCTGGTGAGAGTTCGAGCGCAGCTGCAGCGAGGGGTGCTGCACCTGCTGAAGAGGATGATGACGACGAACCGCAGTTCCCAGAGATGACTACACAAGGTACTACCACCGCTACTATAGTCCGTTATATACGGATATGCTAACATCGCACTTGACTACAGAAATTGATGCAGCATTTCGCTCAGCACTCGTCTACGCCTTCTACGAAGTTTACAACTCCCCGGATCGCAATCCAAACGCCCATAAAGCCATGGAATTTCCTCTCGCATCTTCATACGTCCTCGCGACACTGATTATTCCCAAGCTACCCAACGCATCGAACCCGCAGTACTCGATACAAAAAACGAGTTGGAAAAAGATCCAAAAGATGCTCAAGGCTATGGATAAGGAGAACCTCCTTAAGATTAAAGACAGAGGTGGCGATGTTGTGGTTTACGCTGTCAACTGGGATTGCGACAAAATTCGAGATTTCCAACCTTATCCTATCATTAAACCCAAACCGAAGAAGAAGAAGGCGGAGGAGGGTGCTGCGAGTTCCTCAGCGAATGGAGCCAGCGGCGGAACAGCCAAGGTTGTAGAACTATACAAACCATCTGCCAAGCTAGGAGTCATATACGATATCACCGATACCTCGATGAAGGAGTTTTACACCGCTTCTCAAGTTAAGGAAACCCTGTACAAATATTTCACCTCGCCTGCACCGTCGGATCCATCCGAGACACTAGTGTCGTCAACAAATGCACGAAACATCACGCTAAATCCCATCATTGCGAACTTGCTGCTAGACCAGTCCATACCCACCGACCTAAGGTTGCTGCAAGCGCGGCAAGCGACTCGAGACTTCCTCGCCGATAGATTTATCCGATTACATAATCCGTACTGGAGTATCGTAACTCCGAGCGGTGAAGAGACCAAACCGAAGGCGGGTACTCCACCAAAAATTACAATCACGATTGAGAGCAGACAAGGAAAGAAGACGGTGACAAAGATTAAGGGGATGGAGGTGTTTGGCGTCGATGTTGGCGGATTTCTCGAGGAGCTGAAGAGCGTGGCGGCAAGTTCCGTCACTACGGGCAAGGTTGAGGGAGGTGGAAAGGCAGCCGAGGGTATGGTTGAGGTTTTAGTTCAGGGTGATAAGGTGAGCGTGGTGGAGGGATTACTCACCAAGAGCGGGATTCGGAAGGTTGATATAACGGTTGACAATAAGCTGAAGAAGGGGAAGAAGTAATCGACACATCATTCGCTCTCTGGTAAATACCCGCCCGGATTTTGAGACATTGTAGTCCTAGTTGGAAGCTATTGGGCGTAGCATTTCTTGATAGATTGGACTTTAGATGGTAGCATCTGGATGTGTTGTATAACAGCCTAATTTCGCCTTCTATTTTAATGAAGACTCATCCACCTATAACGGTTATTAACGTCTTCTATATATTTAACTAGCCCGAAGGTTATCGGAGAAACGGTATTCTACATTGGCGAAAGCTTTACAGATTCGCCGACTACTATCCGCCATTCAGAAGTTTCCTATATCCAATTTCAAAACGTGGATAGCAGTTGAGCTAATTTCTCCGCCACTAAAATTAGATGAGGCTCTTGTAACTGCTTTCCTAGTCACTATTTTGAATTAACGAATAGCACGCGATCAATATCAACGGTCTGCATGTTCTATGTAAACGCTAGCAGCCAAGGATATGAGAGGTAAAGTAAACAGAGCTCGATAATTCGGAATGCCTCGTACGGAATTCTCTGAGTAATCAACGTAGCCTAGAACCGACAAAAGACTTAAGCTTTTTACCAATAAAGTCCTGCATCTCCTCGGAAATGCTAAAAGAAAATACGTAAAATGCGAGTGTGAGCCGATGTCATGGTGCAGTCGCAGGGTGTGCGCTGCACCAGATTCCGGCTCACCCGGTTTACCGGCCGCACAGAATCAAAGCAATCTGACCTGTTGAAACCCCTTCTAGAATACGTGCGAGACGGCTAGCTACCCGACCACGAGCATGGCGACTGGCTTGCCATTCTGTGAATATTTCGGGGTCCCGCATTCAGCTCAGGCCGTAAACCGTTTCCAGGAAATTTAGCGAACTTTGGTACGGTTGTGTGGCCTGATGCGTATGACGTTGTTACATAATACAGCCTGGGATTGCCGCCATGAAAATTTCAGCGGGGTCGGACATTCCCGGAGCAAAAAAATCAAAAACGAATAGACGCATCGATATCGCAGATTACTAGTACGACGTCAGGGAAGGGGTATAATAACCTTTCTGGTATTATTCGGACCGTTTTCGGGGTGATATATATAGTCCTCGCCCTCCTACTTCATCTTCTTGTCGTCCCATCTCGTCCTCCGTCTAAAGCTCTATCACCACTTTTCTGGGGTTTGATAACAATAGTCACCGAGAAGCGAAGCCACACGCGAATACAAAAATTATCATATTCCTCTCGTCCGCCACAAAACTACTCGTATCAATTAATTTGAAGGCTTGTCTAGACGCACCAGGTCGTGCAAATATCGTTCCACTTTTCTATAAACTCTTTGACAGCTAGCCTGTACCTTCAATTGAAATATTATCTCTCGTCAGACCATTGGCCAAAAGGAGCAGCTTCGGAGACTATTTAACACTCTCCGAAAGTTCTCTTTTTTTGTTCAAACTAGCCCCTCAAATTAACATCCCAAGCATACACCCACCATGAAGGTCTTATCGAAAGAAGAAGAAGACGGTATGGCCTCTCCTAACCCTCCTAACTTGATTCAATGCTGACAAGCCTGCCCACTAGCCCACTACGCCTATGTCATCCGCGGCGGCCTCAAAGGCGGCGCCTACGGTCTAGGCATCGGTGGAGCAGCCGCCCTCCTGCTAAATCACCGCTGGCCCTTCTTCCGCAACCTTACGCTCCCCTTCAAAACTTTCTTCGTCACCTCCTCCGCCACGTTCGCTCTAATCGTCGCCGCCGAAAATGCCTCCCACGACTTTGAAGTGAGCAGGCACATGAAGTCCTCAACCTACCAAGATCAGATGGCCAAGTTTCGAGCCGAGCAGAGGGAGCAAATGTCCACCACCGATAAATTTATGGATTGGGGCAGGGAGAACAGATATAAGATTGTCGGCGCCTCGTGGGTAGCATCAATGGCTGGTAGCTTGGCGTTGGTGTACCGGGATAAATATCTCAGCAAGGCTCAAAAGCTCGTTCAGGCTCGTGTCTACGCCCAGGGTCTTACTCTTCTCGTCCTTCTCGCATCCGCGGCTTTCGAAATCTCCGACGCCAGGAGAGGAGACAAGGATATAATTATGGTTCCCGATCCTAGCGACCCGACCGGCCAAAGGAGGATACCGAAGAAGATACACCATGAGAGGTATGAGGGAGAAGATTTATGGATGGATATGGTTAAAGGAGAGGAGGAGAGGATGAAGAGAAGAAAGGAAGAGGCTGAGAGGGCAAAGGAGACCGCGAAATAAGCGTCCACTAGCCGTATTCTTGTTTGTCGTGCGGTTCAAGCTGGCTTACCAAAGAGTACAGAGAGGACAAGCCTCTCAAAAAAAAACAGAGATGCCAATAGATGATAGTTTGGTATAAAATCAATCCTGGGCGGGTTTCTTATGGGTATAAAAGGATGCAGAGGGGTTAAATAGCTTGTTTTTTTGGTGACTTCATTCATAGCGTGCGGGGTTTTCATATCGGCTTAGACGCAGGGTTTGGCTCTTTTTACGCTGCTTCTACTGTATAATAGTTTCTACCATTCGTTTTTCTCGCCTCGTGGGGATATCTCAACTACCAGAATATATATCAAAAGCACCTAATTCTAGATGGTTCAAATAAATAAGTCCTGCTGAAGGGTTTTACTTATGAAAGATTCTGCTTATAACTAAGGCCAAGTTTGCAAAGTTATCTCATTCATCAGTCCATACGCATTTGTTAGACCTGGTCGGAACGAGTATTCCCTCGTAAGGCCCTTTCGATGTTGAGCTAGCTCTGCAACTAACAACTAGGTAGACGATATCGATATAATCAACCTTGTGGAGACCCTATCTGCGATTCAATGGGCCGCTGGCTCTTATTCTTCAGCGCCGTAATAAACTTCCAGAAGTTGGAATCGCCCTTCCCTCGTTCTAGAGAAGTCAATATACCCTATAGAATCGATCGGCGATAGCTCGTACTTTGCATTAGCAACAACAGTTCTAGTTCTTACATATAGCATGCTATAGCATTAATGCGCATTAATAAGCAGCGACCATAAATAAATGGTGCTATGCATAGATTCGATCCATGAATTCATGCTCTGAAACTTACCATACTTTATAAGCTTTAACCCATTCCCATTCGCTTGGAGTCGCGCTTCTGATAGAACTTCGATCCGGCTTCAATCTCCACTGCAATATATAGACTGCAACTACATTAGTGGGAGCGAGTACACTCTTCGATTGAGTGTGTTGTGCGAGATACTCCCAATTGGTCAAGCACCAGACCATTCGGTAGATGTAGCTCCAGATCTGGAAAACGGGTCCGCGCGTCCGTGCAGCAACTAGCAGTGGAACTAACCTTAAATCAGCTTTGGACCCATGCATCGACCTCCATCTTTCAAGCTCGATGGTTCCACAGACCTTGAAGCTTTTTCCTACTCCAACTGATGACTATGACCTGATATACAGGCGTTGCGGTATTTCGTAATCAGACCTTTGAATCGGGAACTCTATCTACAAGCAAACAGAATGAACGCGAACCGAGCCAGCAGAAAACCCAACAACGGCTGCTGGACCTGCAGAGTTCGCCGGAAGAAGTGCGACGAGGAGCATCCAAAGTGTTCAGTATGCAAAACCTTGGGAATAACTTGTTATTTCAGCAACCACAAACCGGAATGGATGGACGGAGGAGTACGGCAGAAAGAGATGGTGGAAGCTCTGAAGGTTCAGATTAAAGACAACGCCCGATCTCGTCGAGAAAGGAGCGTCGTTAGCTCAGATATGCGAGGGAGTGGTCCAAATCAGTATAATTTTGTGGTCGGATTTGACCCGCCTATTCTTGATGGACCGAAAACTTTGGTGGCACCTAGGGTGGAAGATCAAGCAAGCTCCGATGATGTCTCCATGGGTTCTTACGAGTCGCCGTCGGGCGAGCAATGGGAATCTCCAAATACTAGCGGCGACACGGCGTCTACTAACCCTCAAAGCCTCACAACCCCTTCCATGATTGGCTCCATATGTACTCCCGGATCTGAGCCTAATGCTCTAAGCCTCTTCGGGGGTGCACTAGACGACCATTATGATCTATCAATGATATTTCCGAACCCGCTAGACTACGAAGTAGTCTTTCTCTCAAACTATCTTGACTACGTCTTTCCATTCCTATTCCCATTTTACCGCCCCGACATTGTCACAACGGGTCGTAGCTGGCTATTATTCCTCCTCCGGAAGAGCAAAGTCGCTTTTCATTCCGCTCTAGGGTTAAGTGCGTATTTTCTGTCAATGAAATTAAGTGCCGCATTTCCAGAGAGTGAAGGTGGCTGCAGAGACCAAATATGGCAAAAGCTTCTCGATCAGTCCCACATATCTCTTGAATTGGTACGAAAGGATATTGCAGCTCTGAGCCATTGCAGAGAGGATGCGGTGATGGTTGAAAAGATACGGATTATGCAGAGTATTATGCACCTCTTGATATTCGAGATGGCGGTTGGGCAATCAGCGGGGTGGGAGATCCATCTTACAGCCGCAACGACTCTATTTGAAGATATACTTCGAATGGTTACGCCTGAGCCTTCTGAGCCGCTGATTCTCTCAGTTCTGGAGACAATGTCAAAAGGTTGCGGGTGTAATGTATACGGAAAACGCTGTATTCCTTTCTGGACACCCGATCAGAATGGATTTCGCTTTTTCACTGGCTTCCTAGTGCTTACAGATATTGTTGGCAGCGTTACCATGGGGCGGGAACCACGCCTCTTAAATTACTATCCTCAAATCTTAAACGACGTCGAAGGTGACTACCCAGAAAAAGGAGAACCAACCATCAGAATCTCCACAATTACAGGATGTCAGAACTGGGCATTAAAAGCTGTATCCAAAATAAGCGCACTAGACGTCTGGAAGAAAAAAGAGGCACACGCTGGAACATTCTCCATGATTGAGATGGCTCTCCGCGTCGCAGACATCAGCAGAGACATAAACGAAAACTTGAAGCAACTCGATGATAGCAAGAATAGCGAGCAAATCCACGTCAACGCGTATGACTATAACATCCTACCATCGACAACCTCTGTTGTTACAGGCAAAGTAACAAAAGTGTGGGCGCACGCAGCACAGATTTACCTGGCCGTGGTTGTCACCGGTTGGCAACCCTGGAACGTAGAAATACGACGAGGTGTCGAGCAAACACTCAAATTACTGCAAACAATGACCTGTCCAGCGTACCTTCGGACTGTAGCCTGGCCGTTATGCGTAGCGGGATGCTTGGCTGAAGGCGAGGCAACGAGAAGACAGTTTCGAGAACTTTTCACGGGAACGGAATGGGTAGAAACATTAGGGGCTCTAGGGGAAGCTAGAAGGACGATAGAGAGGGTCTGGCAAGAGTGTGAAAGCGGATCCCCCGCCAATTGGGATCTTTTATCCTGCTTCCATGTTCTTGGACATCCTGTACTGTTAATCTAAGTACTGGTTCCGTGTCTGCCATATTATTTTGAAGAGGTACTCCAGGTATCCAGTGTATATACCCCAGACAATTAAAGCTACTAGGGCTAGACCAAATCCTAGCCCGACTCCCAGACCGATACTCCGGCTCTTAGCAGCTGCTGCGTTCGCGCCCGCATCTACCCACTCCTGATATGCTGTCTCATTGAATGCTTCTTGCTCACCGGTCTGGCACATGAGCGTATACCAGGAGAAGGCGAAATTTTCCGGTGTGTCGTCGAAATAACCGAAAACAGCCGTCTTATCACAGCCTTCGCTGAGACAGGCAGCTGTCTGATTGTAAATCTCGGGCCGTTGACAGACACAATTCAAGGAGCTATCAGGACATCCCTCCGACGATATCATCGCATCCGCGCATCTCCTACCGCAAGGGGGGATGCTCTCAAGGTTGACAGTGCGAAAGTTGGGGCCGCAAACACCTGCGAACCAGGTCTGAAGTTGGTAAAAGCAATTTTCGTCGTCGTTGGGAGGCTTCGGGGAGCAGGTTAACGGCGCCACAGCTGTTTCACAAAAGCACCCATACGTAAGGTTGCCGGTGTTACAACCCAAGCGTGATGGAACCCATACATTTGAAGTAACGCAGTTAGCTACTCCACATTCAGGGACACCAGACAGATCAACAATGTCGTCTGGGTTATCTAGTGAAGATTGTTGGCGTGCAGTGAGGGATGGTGAAGGCAATGGAGAGCATGTGGATAGCGAAGCGAAAAGAAACACCACTATAGAAAGGCGGAGGCGTGGTGACAACCCGGTAGCCAGTTCCATCTTGACAGAAGTTTGGGGCAGGAGAATT
Source organism: Dactylella cylindrospora (assembly GCA_012184295.1). Lineage (NCBI taxonomy): Eukaryota > Fungi > Ascomycota > Orbiliomycetes > Orbiliales > Orbiliaceae > Dactylella > Dactylella cylindrospora. Next base: position 9,551 of record LDUD01000013.1, read on the forward strand.
GAGAGGCAGTTTCCGAGTGTGTATCGCTAGGAAGCATCTCGTGTATTGCCGATATGCGATTCAGGAGAATCTGAGATTTCGTTTTTATTCCCGTGGACGCGATGCCCGGCCTTCGATTTCGATTCAATCCCTGAGAAAACCGTCTATTAAAGTCTAGTGCGCCGACGCCGGCAAACGAGGCCGTGAAAGCCCCTACAACTATTAACCTTCCACTATGTAGGCTCAAGGCACGGCTGGTAATCCATTAAACTTGAGCCGCCTCGCAGCTAGCGGCGAACAGCCTCAAAAGACAGGCCCTCGCTTGCTAGGTTCTTACCTCCCGCGTAGTCAATCTCATTTGATGCAAGGATATCAATATTCTCGTTTAACTTAGTATTCGATCCTCCACGGTATCAGCAAGCCTCTGTGCAAGGCTTTCTCTCAATACAATGTAAATCGTAGCCTTGCTCTTAGTGGACCAATTAGAGGACAAGATTCCTCTTGTGCATTTAAGCCAATCTAGGCTTCCTGTTGTAAATTTTGCGTTGGTGCATCCTTCGCTGCATCGTGCATGCGCATGTTTCCCATATGTTCTGTAGGCCAACGATAGGAGACATTCCGAAATTCCAACGCCTTGTAAATAAGGGAAGAGTAAATGAATACGGTATATGCAGACGGCAGACAACAGCTGAAGCTGGGTGCTGCACAGATTCTCCCGGGATTTTACAACACGGCTAGAAGATCGAAGCTAAGATATGACTTGAATAGTAATATAAGGAGGCTTGTAGTTAAGAATAGTGTAGGATTCAAAAATGGAAGTGGTGGGTATGAGGGGGTATGTTCTGTGTATTCTGGACCCGAGACCAAACTGTGGTGTATAATTTAATTGATACGAGAGATATATCCGATGGACTCCAAACTACTCAGGCTAGAACCCGGAAACTTGCTAGGGCTTCCAACAGTTAATCTCTTAGGCCTCTCGGAGTAATATTTAGCGCCAGGGCCTACGAGATGATCCTTTCTTTGGTTTTTATACAACTCTTTGTCGCTCTTTCGCTTCAAATTGTTATTGCTTACGTCATTCCTCTCGCCCCACGAGAAGAAATTATCAGCTTCGCCGATATTCCAACGTGTACGAACACCTCATGCTTCCCTTACCACGCATCGTCAATCGGCTGCCTACGCTTCACCAAAGCTTGTTTCTGCTCTGCTTTGCAGCCTCTGAAATGTGCAAACTCCGCCTGCCTAGGGACAGACTGGTATGCAGCCGAGGACTGGGTTGCCTCTGTCTGCGGCGAACTGCCTACGGTGGATTTTTCTAGACTTGCTCAATGCGGTAGGAGCTGCGTTCGCGAAGCCATAATTCCAGGATGGTGTAATAATACCGTAGTCGGTACGGCCAGTCCGACGCGCAACTGCTTTTGCAGGGTTACCGAGGAAAACTTCACAGGACCCAAGTTTACTAGCTGCATGATTGAAGGCTGTGGCATGAACGAAACGAGTGCACAAGCGTATCTATCGGAATTTTGGCAGGACAAGTGTTTAGTACCAGCGAATGGGGAAGAAGCAGGAAACTTGTCAGGAGACGAGGTTGTTCAGTTCCCCACAGATAGTCAGCAAGTGTCGGCAGCAGGAGGTGGCCTCTCAGCTGCGGAGAGGTGGGGATTAGGAGTAGGACTGGCCGCATCGATAATCACGATCCTAGGATTTATCTACACTTGGGTCATCACAATTTATTGTTTCAGATACAGAAGGAGAAGGAGAATGCAAGGTGGAAGTAACCGCAATAGAGGCTTTGGAATTTGTAATATTCGAGGTTGGTCTTCTCCATATTCCCCCGGCACTACCAGTGGTAGAATGAATTCTTGCTAATGCGCTCATTCTAAAACCCGCAGGCCGCCCTCCTCCGTATAGTCTCAGTGAAGATTAGAACCGCCCGGTCGCATGTGAAACACCCAAGACTCCCAATGTTAGGACGTAATCGTGGGACTATACACCTAAAAATCCTGTGCGCAACAAAAAAGTCTAGTTATGGGACTGCATATTTCTAACAGCTACATGATTGTTTAAAAGGTATATAAATATTAATGAACAGGCCAATCGGAGTCAAGTACTCGATATATGAATTCTAAGGGCCGAGTAGCAAGAGTCGTTATCGCCTCCGCACATCACGGTATCACCTTTCGTACAAGTTGAATATCGATATCTGAGCTCTCATACATCTCGTATTAATTGTCTACAAAGCCAATGGCATCCTGCCTCTCTTGTGACAATCTCCATATACTATCTGCCGCCCCGAATACATTTCCCCTTATTGCATCATTCCACATGTGGTTCTTTCCCCAAGTTCCCATCTTCAGGTTTTTCAAATACCAGCCACTCATACCAACTCTGATACTTTTGAAACCAATCCAACCAAGGTTGTTCCCCATTTTTAGCTCTCTTTTGCCCTTTCCATTGCATGAAGGTGAGAAATTTGTTCCCGATAATATCATATTCGTCCTCTATACGCTGTTCATCACCCTCCTTCTTCTCGTCCGGTTCAACTAAATCTCCTTTGTCTCGTGGGTAACATTTACGGTCCGTTACGGGTTCTAAGCTCCCCTTTTCTGGCGAAAGCTCTCCGCAAGATGCCGTGACGCTGATTGTGACCGAAACGGCGAGTTGTGAACCATACCTAAAGGGGGACGGAGGGACTTGGTTTTCATCGATGAGATCCCCAACCACCAAGTCAGGGTAAAGCTCCTTGGGGACAGAAAATTCGACTCGGACTGCCCGGCTTTGGGTCCCTCGAATGATCTTCCAACAGTCTTCAGGGTTGAATCGCCTTCCATCCACGGGTGATCTATACCCGTCCGGTGCAGATATCTTGGAGGAATCTGTGGAGTTAATATACCTAGTTTCAGATGGATGCGATAATTAGTTTGAAAGAAATTTTGACTGCGGAAACGAGCACTTACAGTCCAATAGGCTCCTCAATTGAGAGTGAGAAATTGTTTTGTTTTACTGCCACATTTGCGGTGTGGCCAATCTGCTCAAGGCAAGGACCCATACTGTTAGCATAGACTGTAGAAATACCTTATTGCATAGATATTCGCTCTACTGTATATTAAAACCTACCTTTGGATCAGAGTCTCTCTTCTTCTCGCCGTAAGCCGCGCACTCGATCAGCTCATCCTCATCGGCGTCACCATTCTCGTCATACATTGACTCATCTCTCAGAATGGTGCCCTGAGCAACAATATCTATTTCATCTGCGAGTCTACTGTTGGGTTGAATCAAATGAGCAATGCACCCGTTGGTAGGGCTAGGGCTATTCCATTGGTTATCTGGGATGTAATAGCCGTTTTCGTCATACAAATCCTCTTTAGTGATATTTTCACCTGGGTTGAAATCCCTATACAGCTTGACTACGGTATCAGGTTGGTGCTTTGCAAGGATTCGCCAATACTGCGCAGTTACTGTCAGTGAAACCTCGATCCCGAATCGCAAGGCACAATCACCGATGAATGAATACCTCTGGCCCCTCGCATGTAAAGATAACTTTCGTTATCTTGTCAGTGGCAGGATCTCTCTGCACCGCCCATTCCAAATATTCATCCATAAAGATGCGAAAATTATCCGCCGCCCAGTAGATATTCCTAAGATGCCCAGCTTCCGGGACCTTCCATTGCTCAGGAATACGTTTCAACACTAGCGCCGGGTCCCCGGTATCCTTCTTCCTCGCTTCGTAGACGCCCCATTCCATAGTCCTCGGAAATCCATGCCACCTGATAGGCACACCAGGCAAGACCTTCACCGGGTGGTTCTGATCCTTGAAAGGGTTATAGAAACGATTCAAATTCAAGCGATTCGCCCATCTTGATTCGGGAAGTATATCCAGGAGCAAGCTTTGAGGATCGAGCTTTAGAATGTCTGGATCTGTCCAGAGTTTGCCTTCTTTGTTTGTTTTAGAAACGTAACTCGTAGGGTTTATTTCCATGTCGAAAACGAGATCAACCCATTGCGACCATTCAGCGTGCGCAATGGGGTTGAAGTCCGTTTGGTCCGCTGGGGCGGGGTGAAGCTTGGCTTCTGCAGCTTTGTTACTCATGGCGACTTAACCGTATATTTCCAACTATAAAGTCCGTTGTGTGAACTATTTTCTGATAAGCGTAGAAACTTTCTAGACTCAGAACACTATGTGTGAAAAACAGGTAGTGTGTTAGCAAGCTACGGAGAGCTTTACTATCTTTATATAGAGCGGCTGTCGGTAGTACCGCTTTTCGCCTCAGAAGTTCGATGCAGAAAGTCAATACAATGTGCGAAATATTTCATCACATACATACGTGTTCTTTGGATAGCATTGCATTGCTTTACATTAAGCCACTCCACAGTTACGGGCAAAAGACGAATATCTAGAGAGTCGAGACAAATTCATTTCTTCATAAACGGTTAAGTGTCCCAGCACTTCCGCCACATGGCGTCGCCTAGTATATTTTGAGCCTAGTTTGTTGTTGCGAATGCGACGGCCCAGCTGCACACGGCTCGGACTTCGGAATCAATTCAGCTGCGGCTGGAAAGCAACGGAATTCGGATTATACATTCTGGTCTCTACTAGGGATTTTCTGCAAATTTGACTCGTGTTGGTTCAGAGGCTGATATCACCACTCTGCATGCTGCAGCGTCCCGATCGCGCTTCGGAAATGCTGATTATCCTTTTCGCAATTTCACTATTCAGAAGTATATTGCAGGTTGTAAGTCTTCATGCACCCAGACACCATGAACATTACCACTCCGATACCATATTTATTTACAGGAAAGAAGTCACCTCAACTTAAAAATTATGTTTTAACTCCAGAATCCTCCATTTCATCTGGTGGCGGCTTCCAGCTCCTCAGGTAATTGTTCCAATCCTTACAAACCTTCTCGTTTATATGGTCCTTGATATTCTTCTTGTCTTCTAGGATGAGAAGCGCTAAACCTTGACTCGCATGCCATGCTATTCGTTATCCATAAAATATATTAGATGCCCCGTTTCTCATCTCTAGTAAGACTTCCAACAGTGGAGCGTATTATGCGACTCACCTAAATGGCAATGAAGTAACCAGAACCCTGGATTATCCACGGGGAATGAGATTACAAGATAGCCGTCGCCCGCCATTGTAGCAACATCTCTTCTAGTTGGGTTAACAATAGCTTCAGGAAGGTCGTTATGATCGAATTCCCCATGACCTTGTGCAAGAATAATAAAATCGTGGCCGTGCATCTGGACAATCATTAGACCCATCCGACCAAAGTTGAGTTTTGGGGAGCTTGGTCGTATACTTACATGGATAGGATGGGCTATCCTTTCGTTACCAAGGTACTTCTCACGCTCTTTGCGGACCAGTGTACCATTGATGAGAAAGACGGCCTGTGAACAGATCATGTTAGTCGTTGCGCCTCCTGAACGGGAAACAAAATATCATTTCAAGTTTATGTGTATGGAATAGGTAAGGGATGTCTACATTTCCCATATATCCTGCACTATCCTGATCAATGACGGCATAGACATCTGGATAATCTCTTGCTTTCCACTCCGGATGTTCCCCATGTGCCATAAGTGCCGGCCATGACCAGTTCAGGCGCATGGTGTAATCAGCTATAGCCCACAGTCTCCTTGTGTCGTTCTTATCATCAGGATTCTTTCTAATTAGTGAAATATCGAAATGCTTGCTTGACTTCCAGGCCTCTTTTGCTAGAAATTCTTTATTTCGGACAAATACAGGAACCAGGTCCGTATTGTTTAAATCTTTGCAATGCTGATCAAGTTCAGGATCGAGATGGCTTTCTGTCGTTGGGTCTCCATGGCGATTTGGCGATCCTGTGTACCTAATTATCCCTTTAGCGATATTATAGTCCGGGAGCGGCCTCTCTTTATTTCCATTACAAGATAGGGGATCCGCACGAAGCCAAAAGTTGCCGCTGCTGTGATTTGCGTGCACAATAACTTCGTATCGCTGCCCTGTATGTTGTTCCGATAATATTAGTATTTCTGTCAACTTCTATAGCGTTGGCTATCGCTATCACCTGATGAGATACGAGTGCTACTGACCCACTGCAATATCAATATAAGACACATTTACTGGCCTAACCGGTGTAAAGTCCGCCGTAACTAGCATCATATCATGCTGGTCAATGGATATCCTAAACGTGCTTGTTGTTGCTGTGTTTACGAATCGTAATAGATGGGTTTCATTCGGTGTAAATTCGGTGTTCCAATATGACCCTTCGTGAATACAGTGATTCCTGCGCTCATTCTCATCCTTTATATCAGAGCAGTTGAATTTTCCTTGACCGTTTATGAGAGTACTATCTGGGCGGACAGGCCGATGGAGTTCTTTGTCGTATAGCTCGAAAGGGTTTCCATGGTACCAATCCGTCACAAGAATCGGGCCAATATCAATACCGTAATTTGCGCTCTTAGGTCCATGTAAGACCATCGGCGCTTGTGGCCCTGTCAGCAAATCGACCAAATTTATGTAAATGAACTGACGGGGTTCACTCACCTACAACACCATTCGGGTATTGAAGTGACAAATGACTATAGCGCAACGGTAATCAGCTTAGCAGTCTAGAGGGCTAGGAGAAACAGAATTTGTAAGAATTTTCAAGCTAACCTATGATACCAAGTTGTGCCGTATTGCCTTATTTTCCACTTGTATTGTTGCCAGCTACCTGGCTATTGCAGACGTAGATGATTAGCGTGTGAAAGTAAAATTGCAACTCCAGATCTTAGACATTCTTCCGAGTCAACTTACTGCAATAGGGCCTGCGCAAATAGTCTCTAAAAGTTAGAATTTCCCTTCAAATTACTAGAATCCTCACATAGGACTTACACTGTGTGACGCCTGGGACTCCATCTTCTAAATTCTTCTGCCATAGTCTTAGTCCATGCGGGTGAACACTCGTTCCGTTCGACATATGTCTCGTCTTCTCATCGACTCCCAGCATGTTTGTGACATTTAAATTTATAGTCTGCCCCCAGGCCGCATATAAAGTTGGCCCAGGGTATTGGCCGTTCATGAGCATTGCATTTTTCTTTAAGTATCCGTCTGGAGAGATGTCGCCATATGATAACTCTACTTTATACTAGTGTGGATCGTTAGATATAAATCGTCCGCAGAGATTTCATGCTCCTATGCGCCCGCGCAAGTGCATTAACCCATAGTCTTCTTACATTTACATCCTTAGTCTTCCCTTTTGGAAGTGGTGGTACCTTAGTCTCCGGCATAGTTATCTCATAGTCGGAGCAAATATTCCACGGGCTGTCTCGATTACACCATGCCTGCCTAGTATTTTTATCATTGCAAAGAAAATTCGGGTCATTGGATATTGGAGGCCGAGGTAATGATTTAACATATTGAGGATCTTTACATGTTCCTCGCAAACGCTCGTGAATCTCGATAGCCGGTGTCAAGTCCTCGTCGATAGTGAGGAGGGGATCTTGGTAGTTTTCGGTAGGATACAGCGGTTGAAGATTGAAAATTTGGCAGATAAAAATCCAATATTGTAGAAGAGTATTTTGGAGAAGCATCCTGAAACTTGTAAAGGCAACTAGCTCAGATCTAGGAGGATTAATACCTAAATTAGTTCAAGTTGCAGATATAATATCATGCCTGCAGGATCGAAGGAACTAGTTGAGTTAAAACTCGGCCTGAAAAGATGCGATTAGTACGTATCCGACTTACTTTATAACGGATAATTTCCGACTCAAAAGGACCTTAAAAACAGGCTTCAGCTAGGGAGATTGGAATTCAGCGCCATGGCGTTTTGATCACACATCGCCATTAGTTCTGGCCCCCATGGACCAATCATCATGAACAACACTTTCCTTCACGCGATAGTTCCGACTGCGAAAGTTCAGCTCCACGCTTGCAAAGACGCTAAATTGCTGGTGGCGTTCAGCTTTGCCCGACTTTAGATTGCCAAACACCCTCCGTAACCCGAGACACTCGCAGAACGGCATTTCAGAAATGGTGACAGACTGTGGTTATCGATGAGTGGCTGGGCCATAGCGCTACTACCAGCTACTATGATGTTGCATGTAGATATTGATACATAAACTGGTATAATTTATGCTTCGCGTAGCCCGAGTGAATTTGCATCGTAGGATCCTATGAGGTGATTTTATATTTTATGCCTAATTGCTCACGGTCGAGTCCTTCCTAAGGGTATATACGTACTGCAGAGCAGCTTATTTTAAAAGAAATCGCCAATAGTCAATACATACCCAATAATGCGACACCCAAATTCCGACCCGCATATATCGCACTCCTACCCTCCTTTATTGAATTATGCGCGTAGCGGTGAATGGTTCAATATAGCAAGGTTCTGCGAAAAAAAAAAAAAAAAAAAAAGGGCACGGCAGCTCGACTTGTATTTCTTGTAGAAGTTTGTATCGTCGCCTGTTGTTAAAATAGTTGCATTGCTGTAAAAAAAAAAAATCAATTATCCTGCTCTACATTGCTAGCAATGACAATTGCCAGCAGCGCAGTTATAGCTATACTCAAGACTAGATCGAAGCCATTTCTCATAAAACCCCGATGCTTCCCTTTAACCAAGTCTCAGGTGCCGAGCTGCTATATTTCTTTAGGACTAATAAGGCATAGAAGTTGCAAATGTGGAAAGCGTGATCCCTCTAGTTCGCGACCTTGACTCTCGCTACCTTTGTGAAGGCGAATGCTTCTACGCCATATTATTGCTATATTCCTATAATTAAACCGGTTGGGCTAGCTTGAAGTGAAACAGGCTTACTTGCCTTTCCAACTTGCCGATTTTGTAGAGTCTAGTTTACAAAGTTATAAAGGTTAGTCCATGTCATTGACCTTAGTAAATAAGTTGGACTTTATATTAGATTAGACCGCTAGATTATCAGTTTGTTTTATGACGTAAACTCGAAGTATCTCAAATGAAGACCTAAGGATAGCCTTGTCAGCCATACTAACGGCCTATAAGGTCTCGAAAACCAGACAACCCTCCTCGATAAAAGCGTGTTTATGCTTTGTTTCGTCTGGGCCCGAGAATATACTGACGGATCTCTAAATCTGTTGCACAATGGCAGATATCGCCGGATGCAGCATGGTGAACTTTTATGAGGAAACGGCAGGGAAGAGAAAGTCGACAAATAAACCGCCTATACTTGACTAATAATATCTCGCCTAAGGCAATTTCGGCGCCGGTGAAACATTCGGATTCGGTACGTTCACTAAGAATTTAAGAAACCGTACTAAAGTTTGACTCATACCCAGACCTCTATTACAATTTCGTTGAAGAAGTAAAGAACGGCCCGCAAAAGAGACAAACTAGAGGTAAGGAGTCGGTTTTACGTGGCCTGCACACGGTTGGAATAGACGTACGCTGTCTCCTATAGACGAAAGTAAGGTTACAATAAAAAAATCGTATTCAACCCGCCAGAGCTTATGCCAGGGCTCATTTGGGGAGTTAATTGTCTAAAGCGAAATAAAGTGACGGGCAAAAAAATGAAAAGAACCGTTAAAAATTTTTTTTAAAAATAGCGTAGAATAGTTACCGCCATAGGCGGGTCTATGCGCAGTTATGAATATGCATCAACGGTAAGAAAACGCTTTAATCGTCGTTACCGACAGAGCTAAGCATAACGGTGCCCTCTTGCTCCTCAGCTTCATCATCGGAATCTTGAACGACTCACCGAGCCCCACCGGAACGCAAACGGCGACTCGAAGGACCAGGAATCACATTATCCGAGCTCTCAGATGAAGAAGACCTCTCGGCGCCTTTTTTTAGCAGCTTTACCTTTGGCCTGCGAGGTACCACTTCCTTTCCCCTGCCCCCCCTTGGTTGCCTTTCCGTTCGCTTTCCCAGACTTGCCCTTTTCGAGAGATCTAAGGTATTCTTGATCCACAAGGCATAAGGCATTCCAGCGGGAAAGAAAAAAGTCATCTCGTTTCCCCTTCGCATACCCGTCGTACTTTTTCCTAGCCCAGGCGATGAAATCGGCCTTTGCTTGCTTGGGATTCTTGCCGCTGCGGACCTTTTTGCCCTTATAGCCCTCGAAAATAGCTTTAAGTTCGGCAGGAACTGTGACGGTCTTCCTCGGCATTTTGCCTTCTTGGCTCCTCCCTCGCCAACACCCTTGCCCCTAATATGCAATAAGTGGCTGGGTAGCTCTCTTCTGAACGAATTCATGGTTCAAGGGACGCCGAGAATATTCTCACTAAGTGAGAACTTTTGGGTTTGCGCATTCGGCGCACCCCCTATTAGCAGATTCTGGGGGGAGAACCCCCTTGCCAGTATCTGGCTTTCAACTCCTTGTAAAGACCCCTTTGGTCTCTCAACCAAAGTAGTTCGATCTTTAGCTCCAATCGCCCGAGAGTTCGCACGCTAAATCTGATGTCTTCCCATCGCAGGTACTGATCGGGATAGTGCCTATTCTGACAAATCAAGCCTGCCCGGGACCAAATGTTACGCCCATTGTGAAGGCGACGTAAGGTTGGAGGGCAAGGCCTACATTGGGAGCCTCAGACAGCGTAGCGACTATCAGAGGCCACAACTCTTCGGCGTGAACGAAAGCCTTAGAGCGAGGAAGGGTTCCGAATCCGTATTCATTGGCAATTGACACGACCATGAATGAGGCTCCTCGTCTGCGTGTTCCAAGCGATATTAATCGAATCAAACGGCTTATCGAGCTTGTAACAGGCCCAGGTACCCAATACCGATTTCCGATAGTAGAGCTCCGAAATCTTTTTCGTGTCAATGCGGTCGTGCAATGGTAGTGTTCACAGTGCTCGTGAAACACTCCCTGCAATCGGATATGAAAGCCTATATCTAACCTTTAATCAGCAACATTCCAAATCTAACCCGAACATTTTAGTTTAATCTTGCTAACGTACCTTCCAACAGTCTTCAGGATTTTTTGAATCCTTAGAGATCATGAGTAAAGACTCATATTCGTTTAAGCGCCAGTCATAACCGTGTTTAGTAGCTGATGGGACTAAGATACGCCATTCAAATCCACCATTTCAGCTGCTATTTGGCGCTGCTTGTTGATATCCCTCTAGCGGATAATTTGCATCCGCTCCTCCATATTAGAGATTCGTTTCCCTCTTGGAGGCATCTTAGCGGGTTTTTAGGGCGCAGGCTCGAAGCTATTAGCGAATCGCTTCAAGGTCACTTGGTGCCCCATCTGGAAGCTGGAAGACTCCGACAAATATAGCGCAGGCTCCCTTAACCTGTCCACCTGGGGTTCACTAGATTGTCGTCTCTTTGAGCAATAGAAGATAACACCCTAGAAGCTTTATTTGAGAACGAAGAATTGTGATGAAAGCAGTCTCCGAGGGCCGGAACGGGAAATCCGATATGGTAAATTGATAAATGCTAAGGATACTATCGAGGGGTACCGGTCTTGTCGAAGTTATTGGATTCCGTCGCTAGATTGTCATCCTGATGGAGATGTAAATATTTGAACGTGCCTGGGCACGGCCTTTTATATTTATTTTTTTCTATATCCTCCAATGAGGGTTTGTGGGATTCAATGGCACTTTTGAATTTACAGTTACTCATCCAGCGCGATGCTATGAGACGTCATTCTAGTAAATTTGTGGGTTGCTACGGGCTACTATATGGGATTTGTGGATAACTAGTTGTTACTCTGCAGCGCCCATTTATCCTTCCTGGTATCGGGTGGCACTAATACCCGAGGACGCAAATATAAAGAATTCGCCGCACCAGTCTGAAGACAGAATTTACACCAGCATACAGCATACAGCATAGCCTAGCCTAGCCTAATTTGTGGAGTCTGGTTTAGGATCCCCAACATAGTCAGCCGATTAAATCTTTAGTTGGTCGAGATGCGCTAAAGATTAATTCCGCAGGTGCGGGCAAGTTTGGCGCGTTAGCGCCGATTGGGGAGGGGCGCATATCTAGGGCGAGACTCACGCTGGTGCGACTATGTGAAGGCAGAGCTATATTTACGGTGCAAATATCTGGGACTCACCGGAGTATAGGCTCAAAACATGGATTGCTTCATGGCATCAAACGGTACATATCAGAGTTCTGGGTCAAAAATTCGTATATCTCATTGATAGGGTGACAGCTATATTGACTAAAAAGACTAAACTAATGTAGTAGCAAATTTTGGGGAGTGCAGATATCAAAAATAGGAGAAATTACAGATCGAAGCGTCTATGGGCCGGGTGCATCCATATAGAAAATCTCCCAGACTCATATGATACAATTGGCACTTAGATCGGGACCTCAAGCGTAATGGTTGAGCGATGCGCCCCCCATTTTGTTTGTATCCGTTCTTAGGAGGCCATTAGTCTCGGTTAGTATGACGGTTTCAAAGAGTGTATCAGTTTTACGTTCGATGCATGTTAGCTCGGGGCTTCGAGCATCTCGCGGACGGGAACACAGTTATCTCGGATAAATATAAAATCTATTAAATTAGAGTACCTACAAGATTGCAATTAGCCATTAATGCATTGTAGCTAGTGTTATCTAGGTGGGATAGCCCTCTGAAATTTCGGCCCCAGCCTAGGATCTGGGTCGATATAACATATATAGAGCAGAACCGGGATCTATAACCCGAAGAGCATACAGCCATTCAGAACTGAAAGACAATCATGAATGAGCCCGTGTAAGGCTAATTGAGCAATATCTTGCCCAAAGGGTGCTAGATGTGAGCTGAGGTCAAGTTGTGATGTTCCCTTTGTATTATTTTCAGCTACAATATAAGCTGATATAAATATGCGCCCATACCTTCAAGACGCTAAAGCACCCACATCCAGACATCGTCTCTTATCATCACGGAATTGCGCCCTAAATACTTACCCTTACACCAGAATCGCTATTCTAACACTCGTTCCAAATAGGATAATAGCAATAATAAATATAGGACGGAATCGAATCCGAACCCAAGCGGGTGAGAAGCACAAAGAAGCTAGAAGCGTAAGAAATCAGAAAGTAATATATTAATATATTAATGTTAGCATTCTCGCCGGACCTAAAACTATTTGTTAGTGAAAGTCTCTCGGTCAGGCCATAGCAATTTCATTGTTGGGCGGGGGAAAAAAAAAGTAATGCAGCACATATATACATATAAGTAAGTATATGTATGTGCATATGTGAAGGATAAATTGGACAAGTCTTTTTTGACCCACAGATAAATGGTACCCAAAGGCAACCAAACGAACAAATCCCCCCAACGGAGAAAACGGCAAACGACTCAAGGGTACGACAGCGACGGATAAACTTGCAGAGAAACGCGACTTTTCGACCAATTCAACGCGAGAACATTTTGTATCTGGATACTGACTAAATCGGATGGATAGGCCCTGTTAGTGCTTGCCCAAAGTTTAAAGGCTTATAATGGTATTTTGCTACTCGATCTACCAAGTTCTGCTACTTAGCGTAGTGGTTCAAGCGCAACACAAATGCGGGTGTCGTATAACGGTCAGTACACTTCGTTGTGGTCACCTGGAGTCTTCCAGGAACCCGGCGGATCCGAAGAAATCCTGGTTCGATTCCAGGCACCCGCACGCGCTTTCTATATCTTTTTTTGGACCTATTGGAGGTTCGGGAAGCTCTCTGGAGGGCTTGGAAGGCTGTGGGAGGGTCTGGGAGGCTTTATAGGGAATGTGTTGTGTGGAATCTGAGCTCTTGCTGAAATTTTTTGTTGGGAAATGCAACTTCGGCCTTCATCAGTTCGATTCCCGTTGGAATCAACTTTTTCGGACGTTTGGTCGCCAAGTTATGGCCGATGCAAGTTGGGCTGTTTTTCGTTGTTCGGGAGTATGGGCGACGAGGTTACCAAAACCTTGTGCGCGAACGTGGTCGTAAGTTGACAAACACATGAGATGGCTTCCTGGTCCTAAAGAAGCCATCCTCGTTTTCCTAGCCCGATCTGACTTGAAGGAAATCCTGAAAATAGAGTTTTGTTCTTGTTGGTCACGGATATGTGTTGGGCTAGCTGCCAGGAGGTGCAAAATATTGGCGTGCTAAACTTGTACTGCTAAGATATTGTGAATTCCACTGGTAGTTATCAAGTATGTCTTCGCATCCTACTTACCCTGGACTCCCCAGAGGGATATCGAGATTGAAATATTGAATCTCGGTCCCAAGTTCGAGGCTTCTTTATCACAATGTTGGATTTTTGTATGGGACAACACAGAAATCTCCCTTGCAACACCAATGCCGATCATTCGTCGTCATATTACAGTCGTTACACGTACATTAGACTGTTGCGGCAACGTCCGAATAGTTTCACCACAAGAAGGGAATAGAAGGAAATGGCGGTCGAATCCATAGGATACCTTACCCAAGCCCGGGGGAGGTTAGAACCTATATCAATTATATTCGCTGTCACTGTACACTAGCGAATCGAATCTGCAAGCCTTCCCAAACCACTCCCGGGTACCACGAAGCCTATCATCTTAATACCAGCAGCCTACCCCAACCCCCAATATATCTCAATTGTTAGGGAACCCACCTAGGAACCTGGTGATTTCGCTTCTGTTTATCTCTCCACTCGTAAAGTTTAGTTGACGATGGTTCTCCAATTCTTCTTCATCTCTACAGCTGAACAATCGCACAGAACTCATCTCACTCAACAAACCACTCGAAGCCCGAGTTGCTAGACCAGTGCGAATTCTCACACTGTATTGTATACTTGATCTCTCTAGAGTAGCAATCTCACTCTTAATTTTAATCGCTGCCATTCCCCAAACGAAGCCCAAACCAAGCCGCCCTACAGAGGGAGCATATAACTTGCAACCAGATCAAATCCGTTCCCTAATCCCACGACTTGTAATCTAAATCCGATATGGGCAACTATTCTCGTATTCCGAAGTGCCTACAGATATTCCTAACCTACACACCGCGATATATGCTACCCTGAGCCTGTAAACCTTATGAGAACGATCTACAGCGAATATTAAAAACCGTACGCGAGAAATATGTAAAAATTAGAATGGGCTTGAGCTGACAGACCCTCAACTTGGATCCTGTCTCCAGGATTGGACATTGAAGGAGAGCTTGGGACAAGTTTTGTGTCAAAAAATTCGAGATAAAATTATGTTAGCGATAAATGGCGGGTGTAAGCATGGAAAAGACCCGAAGAGATCAGGTCCAATCGTTATATAAAGAGGGAAACATTAAACTCTAGAAACTTACATTCAATCAGAGGTAATGGAGGAAATACAGGGGCCAAACAAGACAGAAGCGAGATGGGCAGATGGGCGACTTACCCAATGAGAGACCTGACGAATAAGCTTTCTTACCACGAAATTTATCTCCGAAGAAGCAGCGTTGCTAGGCAGATTTATACTGCCTATAAGAGTCAACTTCAAAAACCATAAATTGACCAAATATTCAACTGAGCAGACCCTCGGGCAATTTAGGCGTTATTACGTACGCTAGAGCCCCGGCGGGACAACAACATTCTGAACCCGAGAAGGTTGGCAACCAGTAATGGTTCAACCTGACAAATATTCGCCAAAAACGTTGAGCTATATCATTTCGTAAGTCCATTAAGTTCAGGTGAGATCTGAAACGTTATTTCAACTGTTCCTTCGTGTGCATATTCTTCTTAACGTTCCACTTTTCTAGGTAACACGGTGTATCCAGAGTGATACTTGCGGCTTCTTAGTAGCAATCGATTGCCAAGAGTTCAAGTTGACCCGGCATGGACGCTAGGGCTAAGCAATCCATGCCTTTGTGTGGATGCTAGATTATGAATTGATAGTTATAGGTTATTAGCGTCGTGCTTGCCAAACCAGCTAGAGCCTGGCCCTAAGGCGCCAGGCGGGACCCGTCGCTGGATCCAAAGCCGCCCTTTGTATTAGGAAAGGTGTGGCTCTATACGCTCAGCTAATGATTCATACAGAAAGGCAAGGAGTTGCAACTGCGATGTAATTTAAAAGAATCCATAGGAATCCAGCTAAGGTACAGGTCTCCATCTAAGCTCTAGGGCTCTAGGGCAGGCCAGGTTGAAGCTGAAGTCTGAGCATTGACATCTTGCCAGACCACCGGTAACCCCAGGTCCAGCTTCCCCCCTTCTCAGCCCCAGGCTAGCGGTACGCTCCTTCTCTAATGCCCGCGACATTACTTCTGAAGAGCAGGTAGGAGGATCTGAGAAATAGATTATTGAGATGATACTGTAGTGAGTTTAATGGCACCCGATTCAAGCGTATTCTATCCTTGAACTAGAAGCCCTCTAACGCCTGGATCCCATTCTACATAGTTTTTGATTAATCACAACTACATTAAACCAGAACGTGACCACTGATCCACAGCTTTTACGACCATTGCAACGATCAAACTTTCAATATAAGACCCTAAGGTCTAAATCACACTCCCTACGGGTGTAGATCGCTTTTCCGATTTATACTTGCACTTCTCAACTAAGCTATCAGGACACAATCAGTATCGCCACGCGTTATTCCTGCATATCATACTGATATCTATATCCGCCAGTGTGTATATGCGTCATAACTAGGATGCATCTGATCAAAATGAAACCAACATCCCTAGATCAATGTGAATTTGTGTTGAGCATGTTGGACTTTACAAGCCGTGAACATCCCAAGAACGTCGCCTCGATATGCTCTCCGGACCACGGGCTTCGGGGAGCTTCGCAGACGACAGGATGTAATCTCTGGGCGATAGCCACAATATACAGCCGCTCTCAGCCGCTCTGTGTGTTTGCCCTTTCAGAATATGGCTATCCGAGTAGTTTTAATTGTTCCCTCGTCTAGCAAATCATGATGCCAAATATTGATATCATGATCTGGCATTTTTGTCCAACACGGGTAGGGTTACATAAAACAATTAAAATCTAATGGACATCGCGACTGCCGTCTCTAAGCATAGATATCCGGATTCCCATGGGATACGCATATGAATATATTCACCCGCTTTTGTTGCCCTGTTTTTACTCGGGCTCGAGCATGGGGACTTCCTTCGCCGCTTGATATATTGCTGTTTGGTTGCGTTGCTCTACCTAAAAATCCTTCCCATTGACATCCCTGAAGTCCCCGAAAAGCAATATTCCCGAGGAGGGAACCCCTCTCCTGTTCCTAGGAAAAAGCTTGTATGATAAAAAGGCGTCATGTACCTGCATTAACATAGGAGAGGAAAATTTTTATCCCTAGTCTTTCCCTGTTCCCTTTTGAAGTTTGCTTCTTTACGATCATACGAACAAACCCGAGAGCTCCCAACAGTGGGGGTGGACTGACCCCGACTAATCAATGATATCCCTCAGCCGCAGAAACGACGAAAATCGGAAAGTTAACGTGAAAAACACGTTCGAGGAGAGCGGCTAAACCCATGCACATGGCCACAAGGTGGCAAAGAAGAATCGAATGGAACAAAAGAAGATAAGACGACTAACATCTGTGCGTGGAATGTTTTACTCGCCTTCATGGAACCTTTCTCATGGACTTGACTTCCACCTGTAATAATTTGCGAAAGATATTCAGATGATCAGACAATTCCTATTGCTTGACGGGTTATGGAGCTCGGTCGTATCAATTGGGCATGAAGGGCCAATGCGAGAATTCAGATAACAACGTGTGATGAGCTTTTGCCTTGATTGTGACATCGGGTTTTTAGGGATAGGAGATAGCAGCTGTTTTTGATAAGCGTGGAATACGAGGACTCTCAATACTCGAAACCTCATATAAGGTTCGGTAATATATATCCACATTAAGGACTCTGCAGATTCGGAGGAAGTCGTTGAAGCTATACCCAACAAGTTGACTAAAAATGCAGCGAGAGACCGGGTAACAGTCCACAGTCTCCAACAAATGTCGAATTAGGACGGCTCCGTTCTTCCTTTCCGCCTCGGAAAACGGCTGTGGAAATCTAGACTGTCTGGGCTTACACTTTCGTGCGGGGAAGCTGCATCTAAAAAGATGCAGATTTTGAAGAACTAAAAGTGGGGAGGGGAAGGTGAGGAGCTAAGCCTAAATAAGAGGGGAACATATCGACAACGTTTTTCGTTCTTTCCTTTTCCTTTTTTTTTCTTTTAATCTGATTAATTGCGTAATACGGACGCCCGTATTTGGTGGAACGGAATGACTGCGAGGGTGATTGGACGAAAGGCAAGCCCTTAATACGGCGTGTGATCGCGTATCCTCGCAGTGTTCGGGTAGAACTGGAGGATATGCAAGAGTGAGATGGATTGGTTACCGAGGAGTTCCAGTGCAAGTACCAACCAAGGTGTCGCCCGAGAGGACATGCATCGTGGGTAAGCCGCTGTGGATCCGAACTTTCGTTTCGTTGCAGGTAAATCCATGGTAACTTCATCCACCATCTTGTAGGAGCTTCCCCATCTTCTAGTCGCAAAACATGTACATCACAGAATTTCTTTCGCCTAGAAATCTGCGGGTTGATGTAGGATATTCTTATTCCTCTCGTCGCCAGCCGCTACACCTCACTGCTGTCCACCGAGCCGATGATTATTAAGTAATCAGCTCGAATTGGGTAGAGCTCGCTCCTGGATAATGCACGAAGCGCTGCAAAAGCAGAGTGACTGCTGTTGGAGCAGGAATTGACAAGGACCATGCGAGCCGTTACACACAGCTGCGTAATTGCAGCTGCTCGTCGTTATCGATCGCGATGTCGCCAATGCAGGATACTATTGGTTAGGCGGAGCTAGAAAGAAAGTGGAACGAAATCCGAATGAGAAATCAAGGAGCGGGAGAGAAGGACTAGAATTAAACCACCGCTCGGAAATGAAAAGGAGCCGTGACCCCATCCAAAGTTAAGAATCAAGGCTCTGGTAGACGTTACAATCTCCCGTCGGCTTGCAGGTCAGGTTATGTACAGTAATCAGCTAAAAAGGGAGGGAAAGAAGGGACGGGTAAAAATCTGCACATACCATCCAGAAACTTTAAAAAAGAACTGACGTCTAGCCGCTAGTGCTAGTGCCCAAATATACACCTAGAAATTTCTATATAGAAGGGAAACAAAAAAAACAAGAAAGAGAACCTCTGCAGTTTGGACGCATAATATCATCGAACGACGTTAGCTAGAATGCAAAAGGGAGGCGTTAATGCGTAGTTGCAGTTGCTGACTGAGGATGAAACTGCGCATGCATGCATCGCAGCAATTAAAGTCAGCAAGCGTCCTTCATTGAGTTGCGCACTGCGATGCAAACTATAATATATTGACTTTTTGGAAAAAGCGCGTCAGGCACGAACGGAACATTACTCGAGCGCTCGAGCGCGAACATTGGCAAGTTTTATCGAGATTGCAATGTATGATGGCATAGTGGCACGGCTAAGAGAGATGTCCAATGTCGTTGTTATGATATCAGAGTTCTCTAAATGACATGTTTCGTTTGAGGAAACATTGCCGACGACTCGTGCCGAATTCTCCCAGAGAGGCCACAACGATGCACTAACTTTGAGGCATGTAGCCGGCTTATCCTTTTTATTATCAATCAGTGAAAATGCAAAACATACATTGGCAAGGTAGTATGTGATGAGCTAGAATTTTAGGATATACGTTCACATCCACAGAGCGCTTCTTTTGTTACACTTCCAACGCGAATTCGACAATCGCCAGATGCGGGTAAATTAATCTATCTGTGACATGTACATGGGGAATACCTGCGTCGCTGGAGGTCTCATTCCCGGTAGCGAAAACGAATGGCATGAGGATTCTGACAGGGCAGGCCTGTCGGAAGGTCCCGAGATTCACGAGGCTGTTGGTGGCTCGCTGCTCGCCTTGTTCTCCAGTCACGCTTTTTTGTATTTTTGTATTTTGTGCTCATTGGCGGTTGGGGGAAGATTTCGAGACGGGTTTGGTATCACGATATCTGGGAGATACAAAATTGGGCAGATTGGCAGGTGGCCATGGGCAAGCACATGCACAACATCAGAGTCAACTAAAAGGCAGGAGTTCCTAATATCCAACCTTTGCTAAACATCTGTTTCCAATTCCGGAGCTGCCATCAATCCAGTCCCCCACTAGGCGGGCTTCGGCTTAGCTCAGAAGCGTAGCATTTTAGTGCGGACAAAACCAAGAGGTGCTTCGCCCCGATGTTCAAGAACCCAGGTATCGACGGATTAACTCCGCATGTGCGATCAGACCAGGTTCCATGCAGAAACGAACGGTATCACGGCACATTGAAAGGGGTTGGCTGGTGTGAAGGCATTGGAGAGATTGAGTGGTGAAGTGATTGAACTCCCGCAAGTTCAAGGGTTCTTCTCATAGCAATTTTACCTAGCGAATAGAAAGCCTGCAAAACCTCAACAGTACCGCCCGTAATACACGAATACGCAAGTGTTGGCCCTACCGGTCCACCCTGATAATTTCTGGATGCGCAGTTGGTGTGTGTGGGGAAACAAAAGAAAATATTTCCAAAGCGCGGAGCTCGATAACTTTAAAAAGTCGTCGTCCAAGCAAGAACGAGAAGGGTATATCTGAGTTCCTGGGTACGCGTGGGATACACTTTTCCCTTTATGAGACGTGACAGGAACTGAGGTACCCCACGAGTTCCTGCCAACTGCTCCTATTGACACGCCCTAATCCCTGGCCATCTCGGAACTCTTTGCATGGGAGAGCTACCTCTGGGCATCTCTTTCTTTAATTTTGTCACTTCTCTCTCAGCTGTGACGAACACCTCTATGCTCCACATCCTTGCGGGCTTTTTTTTGTTTTTGTATGCGTCTATAAAGATGCATATGGCTTTTATGCCGATCAGACTGTTTGGATTTTTTTACGGGCGGAGGTACTTGCAGTAGCTGAATTTAGTAATTGAGAAGTGTCAATTTGCTGTGAGAACAAGGAAGGACCCGTCCATCAAATAAAAACAAGCTATCGTCGCGAGGAAAAAAAAAAAAAAAAAAAAAAAAAAAAAAAAAAAAAAAAAAAAAAAAAAAAAAAAAAAAAAAAAAAAATTTTTTTTTTTTTTTTTTTTTTTTTTTTTTTTTTTTTTTTTTTTTTTTTTTTTTTTTTTTTTTTTTTTTTTTTTTTTTTTTTTTTTTTTTTTTTTTTTTTTTTTTTTTTTTTTTTTTTTTTTTTTTTTTTTTTTTTTTTTTTTTTTTTTTTTTTTTTTTTTTTTTTTTTTTTTTTTTTTTTTTTTTTTTTTTTTTTTTTTTTTTTTTTTTTTTTTTTTTTTTTTTTTTTTTTTTTTTTTTTTTTTTTTTTTTTTTTTTTTTTTTTTTTTTTTTTTTTTTTTTTTTTTTTTTTTTTTTTTTTTTTTTTTTTTTTTTTTAAAAAAAAAAAAAAAAAAAAAAAAAAAAAAAAAAAAAAAAAAAAAAAAAAAAAAAAAAAAAAAAAAAAAAAAAAAAAAAAAAAAAAAAAAAAAAAAAAAAAAAAAAAAAAAAAAAAAAAAAAAAAAAAAAAAAAAAAAAAAAAAAAAAAAAAAAAAAAAAAAAAAAAAAAATTCGACGATTGGGATAAATGGTATGAAATAAGCGGGAGAATATTTGGCCCGGGAAAAACCTGCAGTGTGCAATAATAGAGACGGACCTAGGAGGGGTTTTTGGGTCTTGGAATGCCCAATGGATCTAGCTGCTTGGGTTAGACCTACCGGATACTCGTCAAGCTGCCTTTTCTCCAAACGAGCTGCGTAGATAGCCAAAAGCCTGCAGGTATCTGATGCTAAACTTTGACATTATGCATAGCTATCTCTCCTCTCTAACTTTGACGAGATATCTAGCAAATGGGAGAAAAACCTGAAATTCCCTGCCGTCGATACGTTATAACTGAGGTTGATGATGCATGTACTACTGACTTGGCTCTCCGGTAGGGTTTGCGGGGGCGAATTGATAAAGGGTTTGGGAAAGTTCCGCCAGCTTCACTGTATGCAGCGGCCAGTGGCCACTCCACTTCGCTCTCGCCAACAGCACGAGAGATCCACCCGAGGATCCGTCGATGTTAGGGAAAAGAAAAATTATAGCAAGGGCCATTGCAGCTGGCATGCTAAGCACGCAAGAAGAGGAGGAAGCTGAACCTGCCGTCTATATGCACTGCACTACAAGGCCACTCACTCAACTATACACTAAACATGCCCGCCAGAACAACATGCGAATATGAAACATTCCAAGGATCGTTTATCAAAGTAGAAAAAAACGAGGGAAGGAGCGAGTAAAATATCTCAAGACATTATAGATAGAAAATGAGAGGAAAACGAAAGATGTTAGGTATTTGTTCATCGAGCTCCTCTTGACATGCAAAACAAATAGCCACCCGTGATAGATATTTTTCGTTCACCCAAAAAAAAAAAAAAAAAAAAAAAAAAAAAAAAAAAAAAAAAAAAAAAAAAAAAAAAAAAAAAAAAAAAAAAAAAAAAAAAAAAAAAAAAAAAAAAAAAAAAAAAAAAAAAAAAAAAAAAAAAAAAAAAAAAAAAAAAAAAAAAAAAAAAAAAAAAAAAAAAAAAAAAAAAAAAAAAAAAAAAAAAAAAAAAAAAAAAAAAAAAAAAAAAAAAAAAAAAAAAAAAAAAAAAAAAAAAAAAAAAAAAAAAAAAAAAAAAAAAAAAAAAAAAAAAAAAAAAAAAAAAAAAAAAAAAAAAAAAAAAAAAAAAAAAAAAAAAAAAAAAAAAAAAAAAAAAAAAAAAAAAAAAAAAAAAAAAAAAAAAAAAAAAAAAAAAAAAAAAAAAAAAAAAAAAAAAAAAAAAAAAAAAAAAAAAAAAAAAAAAAAAAAAAAAAAAAAAAAAAAAAAAAAAAAAAAAAAAAAAAAAAAAAAAACGTGCGGCGGAAACTTTGGTTGAATTTAGCAAAATTTATCTTCCCTAACGAGGTCGTATCAAACATTCGGCCGCGGTGACACGCATAAAAAATTTTTCGTTGAGAGAGAGAGAGAGCGAGAATTAAATCGAGAATCGCAAGACAGCTGATAATGAGATCATATGCACCTCGAGATGTTCGTAAAAGATATGCAATATAAAATGCCGCGAACTATGTGGGCGGGATAGACACTAGCCGGTGTCCTAGGTCGAGATCGCAGAAACCTCGAAGACTTTGCAAGAGCGAGGAGTCGATGTACACTATATGTTAATCCATTATTATTGGAAAAACCTAACGGTCCACTCGTGCGAGCAAATGCAAGATATCACAAAAACTTTAGTTTCGAGGCTAAATTGGAAGACGAGAGGCGCAATCGAAACCTTGTTACCGAGATCGATAGCGCAACACTGCTAGCAAATTTGGCAATGAAAAAAAAAATTATAACCAACAAGAAAAAGCCGCGATACAAATAATGAAGGGGGGTTTTCCAAGGAAAATGTACTAGTGAGACTCGAAAATGTTAGTCTTTCCGCTAATTGGTAGCGGTATATCCAAACTCGTCAAGTGGTATTCTGTTGCAGCAGGATTGATTGCAGGCAAATAGAGAAGAAAAAGAAAAAGGGAAAGGACCCCATGCCCGTTGTGGCTGGCTTAGCTCCCTTCTGCCAAACTAGACATCGGAGTGCACTTCGCAGCCCGTTTGCCATGCATCCAGTCTGTTAGCTTCTCCCCCAGTTTTTCTTGGTCTCTGGCACTCCGGCTCTTGGGGGAGTTCACCAAGTTTTTCGTTCCCTCGGTCGGGTTGACCGGCCGGCAGGTGTGAAAATGACCAGGACGCACGGGCAAGAAACTACAGACATACAGACAAAGAAGGAGAGAGATACATTCGTCCTGAGTGACTATATTATCAATCAAATCCGGGTCCGAGTAATTTTTGTTTCTATCCCCTTCCCTCTTGCTGCTTTATTTTGCAGCTGCTCCACCGTTTTTTCCCTGAGAACTCTTGATTGCCCGATATTTCAACATAACCTGCAAGAGAGCGGGGCCATTGTCTGTCGTTCGCCTCCCTTCCCTTCCCCTTTGTGCAGCTCCGGGCCTGCCCTATCGCTTAGACGAGGGAATCGCATCCAGAATATAGCAATACTTTGCCCTATTATTACATGGAGTGGTTTCTCTTCGATTTTTTCATATTTTGTTTTCCTTCTCGCCTTGTCGGCCTATAAGTATTAATATATATCCTTTCCTCCGAAAGATATTTGCTTTCCGTTTTCTACTTATTGGAGGCTCATTCGTATCATATTCGCTCTTCAATCAACAGCGACGACCCATTCATACATTCCAATTGTAACGGGAAGAAATCATCTCGTCACATTTTTTACAGGTTCTTATACTATTATTATCTTTTTGCTCCTCCAAAGCCCTTTTTGTGTTTGCTGTTCGGTTGAAAAGCCAATCCGAACGTTGCCCCTCAACGACAACACTCCAACGCAAATTCGTCGTTGCTCCTCGCGCGCTGTCTCCCCTCTCGAATCTCCTCTCTCATGCCTGGGCGTGAGGCTGTTTTTTGACAGTAGGAGGTTGGAAGTGAGAGCAGTGGTACAATTGGAGAGTAAACCAGTCAGAAGAGCTATTCAGAAGTCGAATACCGGAAAATCCAGCAATTGGAACTAGGCATCAAACGCAAGCAGAAATCCTTCCCACGCTCGCCCATCTTCTATCTCTACTCCGTCATCCATTCTCTTGAGAATGAACGCGGATCAATATTTAGCGAAGGCATCTTCGTCTAGTACGCTTCGTCCTACAACCCCGCAAAGGAACAGCAGCTTGTCCCCCCTACCTACCCAAGGCACTTCGAACGTTTCGTTACACCACGATATTGAAAAGAGACCGTTCTCTGCCTGCTCTTTTACTTCCACCGACACATCGGTGGGGCTAGGCAGCGATGATTCTCATGTCGGGAGTCCCCTCCATACCAGAGAGCAGCGTAGTCAATACCTGCCTGATGTCCTGGAGCGAGAACGGAGGGCTCGTCAAAGAGAAGACGACGAGCACGCTCATCTCGAACGAGAAATCCAACGGATGAGAGAACTACAAAGGGAACTGGAAAGAAATGGCAGTTTAAACCCAAGTAGTTTCTCAGAGCAGCAGGCCCTTGGTCTTGAGCACTATGACGCGGAAGCGTGTCAGCGTCCAAGGCAAGACTCGCTTGCTTCTACGTTGGGGGGCGAACCAGAAATTCTCAGGTTTCAGCAACATCGTATCCGCAGCGTGTCTTCAGCGGATCAATTGGCGTCAGCGCCTACCCGAAACTCCATTGTCACATCCTCTCTGAAGAGGATGACTAGAGCAATGACTTTTGCTGGGAAAACGGAATCCAGTCAATTCGACGTATCAGATTACTTCAAACGGCACCGAGATTCAAACCCACATCACAAAATCGACATGGGGACTATTCGTACTACAAATTCCTCCGCTAAAAGCTACTTCAACTCCTCCTTGTCAGCAATAGGCAAGGACGATTATGATAGCCCTTTTACTATTCTATCAAATAAAGCCGAAACCGAATCGATCTTCTCCAAATTGCCAGACGAGGCCCAACAGAATATGGGTGATATGAAATATCCGGACGGCGGATTTCACGCTTGGTTGCAAGTTTTCGCTGCCTTCCTCCTGCTCTGCACCGGCTGGGGCGTCGTTGTATCATACGGAGTTTTCGAGACATACTACAGTAGCCTCGAGCCTCCTCTAGCTACGTCTGCCCTGACTTCGCTGATTGGGTCGATCCAAGCTTTCCTTTTGCTCTTCGTAGGGTTTTTCACTGGTCGTCTTTATGATGGCGGACATTTCAGAGTTATTATGGTTATTGGCACCGTCCTCATGTGGGCTGGTTTGTTCGCAACCGGCTTCTGCGATATGACTTACTGGAAAATCCTACTCTGCCAAGGTGTGATTACAGGCACTGGGATGGGATTTCTTTTCACTCCTTCGGTCGCTATCGTTTCGACTTATTTTTACAAGAGGCGTGCCCTCGCAAATGGATTTGTTGCCTCTGGCAGTTCAGTTGGCGGTATCCTCTTTCCAATCCTTACACGGAAACTCATCCCGAAGGTCGGATATCGGAACACCATGATCGCCAACTCGTTTATCGTCCTCACGCTCCTGATCCTCAGCAATCTCATCCTTTCCCCGAGAAAGGACATTCCACCAAGAACCAGAGGCCCAATGATTGACACCAAGTCTTTCAAGGATCCAACTTACATGCTATTTGTATTCGGGATGGTTGCAGCATATTCGGGCCTTTATATGCCTTTCTTCTATGTCGAAGTTTGGGCGCAGAGGATGGGCCTTGATAAACATGGACTCGAGACCTTTTATCTTGTCAGTATCCTTAACGGAGCCAGCACCTTTGGAAGGGTGGTTCCCAACTTTATTGCGGATAGGTATGTAATCTTATAACCCGTCGATATCACCTCCCAGAGATGTAGTAACTAACAGGATATCTCACAGAATTGGTTCCATCAATATGCAGATACCGGCCATGATAATATCTGCCATTCTCATCTTGTGCTGGCTACCAATGAAAACCTTTTCATCCCTCATATGCTTTGTAGTTTTATACGGATTTTTCTCAGGGGTCTTCATCTCCCTACCACCAGCCTCAGTTGCATCAATCACGCCGGACGTTACCTACTTTGGAGTTCGAATGGGAATGATGTTCAGCATTGCTTCCGTTGGCACTCTCACTGGAACACCCATCTCCGGGGCCCTCATTCACGCTCAAGGTGGAAGGTTGGACGGTGCAAGAATCTGGAGTGGGTGCATTATGCTCTTCAGCGCCGCACTAACTACCGCTGCTAGGATCAATGCTAGCGGTTGGAGGTGGAAATACAAAATCTAATTGGCTCGGGAGGCGTTTTTTTTTTTTTTTTTAATCTTGCCATACTATTTTCTTATCGAGTGTCGCATTTCTACATCACGGTGCATTACGAACTGGAGTTATCTGTTTTTTTGGCTTTCTTTTTCGGCTATCATGGATCGGGACGTCTTTTTTATACGTACACACCGCAGAATTGGAAGGCAGCTGAAGGAATTGTGGGAGTTCAAGCGAAGATTCGGGCAGACTGCCTTGATAGGTACCTTTTCTTTAACTATATTTTACGATTTCATACTGGATACGTTTTTTTTGTTCTGTATCCATGCATGCATTTGTCATCTCCAAGGAATGACATGAATTTCTTATCTTCTCGAGCAGAGCATCCTCAATACCCTCGTTTAGACATACAGTTTATACTAAAATTGTGCTTTCCGGGAGCTTGAAATGTATTTTACCTACAAAATATGACCCATAAACTGTCACATTAACATACATTTCATCAATTGGTTTTACACTTGCCATTTACTGCATATCTCTCTTGGAGCGATTCGTGAATTTCCATACGCTAGAAATCTCAGTAATTGGAAAGCTTCTTTTCTTCCAAACAAATATCTGCCAGCATGACGCGCAACCCGCCACAATCCTACCCCAGCATGGACCCCAATTTTCTTATCTTCCCCATTCCCCCAGGAATCCCCAACTCCAACCACAGACCATATTCCTCAAATCTTATATCAAAATATATCAAATCCATCAAGGTGGTCAAATACTAATTCTTATCGACAAGGGTGTGCAAACGTCTGTGCGGTCGAAGCGAAAGCACAAGCTATCTCTACCCTGCGAACGAAAACAGCGGACAGATCTATGCTTCGGACCAATTCACCCCTCTTTTCATCAAAGATAACCTTAAGCTCAGTCGAAACATGCATCTCAAAGGGTATAATAATTCCAATGGCAGCCAACTTGCGTATTTATCTTCCGCCATCTCTCAGTCAGGTAGAAGAGAGACGCTCTCGCAGAGGGAATGGCTATATTACACGTTTGTTATGCAGGATGACAACCAAGCGTGCCGAAACCGCACTGACCTCGCTGCAGCCCCTCAGCTTGTGCACAAGAGAGGGAAAGGGGGGTGAGAGCAAAGGCCGCCTTTGGGCTCCACCAGGTTATTCCGTTGTCTTAAACCCATTCAAATCCTACCGGGGCGGTTTCACAATTGACTGGCTGTATTTCGTAGCACATCGACAGATCTCCGGGTGACCTTCAATATGCTCGGCCAAGGCCAGCTATCAAAAGAAGATTGCAATGGATTTCTTGCATCCGGGCAAAAGGCATTGCGTTCCATAATAACTCGGAATAAGCCTTTTTTTTTTTTTTTTTTTTCCAAAAAAATTGCAATTTTAACACTGAAATCGGTGAACTGCTCACTAAGGGTTTCCAACTTCCAATTTTACTTGGGAATCCCCATGACCCGAGTTTTGCATTTGATATGTCTCATTTGCATCAAAAGTACGTAAGAATGTCTTCTGTTCAATGTTACCCGGACTGGCAGCACTCATTGTGGCTAGCGACTGCATTCTAAGCGGGAATGGAATTCTCGACCGCCCCCGCCTCGTCGTCGATTCCATCTCACCGCCCTGGAAATGCCCACATCAAAAAAGGTGGAGACATTCGTTTTCGTGGCAAGCAATCAATGGAACCAAGACCCCAACAATGTGACTGCCGATGTGACGGCCGATACAGGCATGAAGCTTGAATGTTACCCTTTGCAGAAGGCTAGGGTAGCTAAAACAGTATTTCAACCCGGGATCTCGCGATACCCTAGCCCCAAAATCCCTAAAAAGACACCTTTGGGCAACGACGATAACGAAACCGACAGAGAATTCGGATCGAGATCCGTGGACGGGGGCATTTGGGCAACATTGAAAATGGACCCACCTTGATTGGAGGGATAATTTCGATCTCCAGGGACTAGACCGGCCGGATATGCACGGTTAGCCGAGAGAGGAGGACCCCAAAAAGAAGAAGCTTTGCCGAATAACAAACGTTCCGTATTTCAACAAAATTTACCAAACACGGATAGAGCGTGTTTGAATTCAACGACAGTCTCGAGGACACCACTATATGTCAGCAAATATATAGATATTTATGTGAGCTTAGTATCTCTAAATCTAAGTGTATTATTTTTGCTGGGCGGTTTGAGAGAGGCATTGAGTAATAACGTACGAAGGGGAGCATATCAGTCAGCAATATAATTCAATTTAAGGTGAGCTTATCCATGTAGATACCTTGAGATCTTGAAATAATTATAATAGCGACTAATAGAAGCATAGGAAGATATCAGCATCAGTCAGCAAAAGCATTAGTCATACACTGGGCTTATATTTAGCGTTATAAGAGTGCTGCAGATCCGACCTCAGCCTTGAAAACAAGCTTGCGAAAACATCCGTTCGCACGGTACCAACGCTGTTTTCCATAGGCTTGCAACGGAGGGATATCATTTTGATTACTATCGAGCCCCGAGGCCACCCAGACCAAACTCTAAATTTAGACTGCCCCCCTGGCCTTGGAAGACGGTGGATGCCGGCGTACCATAACTTGGTCCTCGGGATCTGGATTTACTGGGGAATCGATTTTAATATCCCCAAGGATTTTTTATTATACCTGGACCCTGAAGATAAAGATTAGTCTTCGTCCCACGTTACACCAGCAACCTTCTGCATATAGACGTCATCGCACAGCCAATACTCTGGAGGGTTGCGTCCACCAGGCTGCCAATACCCCGGTTCTTCTTTGCGACAATTGGTCCCCAGTTCTCGGGTACGCATTGATCGTCTTCGCATGCTACAGCGATTTTCGCATCTACATCTTTCTTATATTTCAATCTCGCCATCCATCCATAGCGAAGCGTCTGCCAAGGTTTGCCACAATTTACAGTATCGCATTAGCGTTGAGCCGAAACATTATTTACTTAGAGGGAGGGTTGACGGTGATGTATGGTTAATTTAGGCCGAGTCTAAATATACCAATATCTGTAAACCATCCGCGGAAATTCAACGTCAGTTCGATATTCTATAGCGCATAATTTTGCCTCGGAGTCCCGTTGCCACCGATATTGATACCCTCCAAAGACACTAAACCAGCAAGCATGAAGAGGCTTGATGCAAAGGAAGGTTTGACAACGTTCGCCCCAGACTCTCCCGATCCCTGAATACTTTCCAAGGCACATTGGCTGGTATACCTACACTAAAGAATGCAACTACTAACATTACTATTCAATCCGCAGTCGCCAAACACAACACCCCGGAGAGCTGCTGGGTGATATTATACGGGCACGTCTACGATGTTACCAACTTTTTATCATCCCACCCGGGAGGTGCCAGGATAATTCTACAGCTGGCCGGAAAGGATGCTACCGAGGACTATGATCCGGTTCACCCGCGAGGGACCCTCGAGTCCTCCCTCCCCGAATCCGCAAAACTCGGGGCGATTGATGAGTCGACGGTCATAAAGTCGGAGCCCATCTCTACTTCTCCAGTAACCGAGAACGTTCCATTGGACAACCTACTGAATCTCAATGATTTTGAAATCGCAGCAAAGAAGAAGCTATCGGAGAAAGCATGGGCGTACTATTATTCCGCCGCAGACGACATGGTGTCGAAGAAATTAAACAATACCGCCTACTCGCAAATCCTATTCCGTCCTCGCGTCTTTATCGATGTGACAAAATGCGATCTATCCACCAGCTTGCTAGGCATCAAAACCGAATCACCTCTGTACGTCGCCCCCGCCGCGATGGCCCGTCTAGGTCATCCCGACGGCGAACGCGGAATAGCAATAGCCTGCGGTAACAAGGGAATCATTCAAGTGGTGTCAAACAATGCATCCATGAGCATCGAGGAGATTATAGACTCGCCCACCTCGGACTCGCAAGCGTGGGGTTTCCAGCTTTACATTCAAGATAAACGTGAAAAGTCCATCGATATGTTGCGCAGGATCGAAGCCACGGGACGATATAAATTCGTGGTGTTAACGTTGGATGCACCGGTTCCCGGTAAACGAGAGGCGGACGAACGCGCAAAACACTCCGGACACGCATCGTTAACTTCCGGTGTGGGTACCGGTACCGCGGCAGCTGGCGGCGGAGGACTAGGAAAGGCGCTGTTTGCGGGTACCGCTGCCGATTTGACCTGGAAGACGACGCTGCCGTGGCTTCGAAAGGCGACAAAACTGCCAATCGTTCTCAAGGGATTGCAAACGTGGGAGGATGCAAAGCTGGCGAGCGAGGAGGAGCATGTCGCTGGGATAGTACTTTCGAATCATGGAGGAAGGGGGTTGGATACCGCACCGCCGTCGGTGCATACCTTGCTGGAGATGAGGAGGTATTGCCCGGAGGTGTTTGATAAGATTGAGGTTTGGGTGGATGGGGGTATCAAAAGAGGGACCGATGTTGTTAAAGGTGAGGGTTGCTATATCTATCCTGCAGGATGTTCCCTTGAGGTGCACGAAGTACTAATGACGCTACATATTTTTATAGCTTTATGCCTCGGCGCAAAAGCGGTAGGCATCGGAAGGGGTGCACTTTTCGGCTTAAGCGTGGGTGGAACGGAAGGCGTCGAGCGAGTAATCGACAGTACGTACCGGCCAACCAACCTCCTGTTCAGCCTAAAGTTTTTAAAGTGAAGCAACTAACAATAGACGTGCACTTAGTCCTCCACGAAGAAATGGCAACTTGCATCCGACTCCTCGGAGCCGGGTCTATCAGCGACCTGGGCATGCAATACATCAATACGAGAGCGTTGGATCCGCTGATTTGGCGGCCGGATAATGGTGATATATTGGAGTATAAGCTGAAGGCCAAGTTGTAAAACAAAAAGTTTGATCGATTGCTGGGTGGATAGAATTTTTACCATCGGTGCAAGCGAGCGGCATTATCGCATTATCATTTTATAGGAAGGAGCGCGTCTTATTTATATACCTACGTATACTTGCATACTATAAATTTAGTCTTTTTCTTCTTACTTTAGCATACGTTGGGGCGAATGGTTTTTTTGCGCACGACGTTTGGAGTTGATTTTTTTCTAGGTTGCGCGGAATCATAAGGATGGTGTATAAAAGATATCGCTTGCATCCCAATTGCTTCGCTCATGGGAACCATCAGATAGGAATCGTGTGCAACGGCCAATTAAAGGTTGACTGCTTAAAAAGCCACATGGGTTCGTCGATTCATATAGCCATTTGTTATAAACAAGAAGCATACACATGTTAATGTGGAGAGTTGGGTGGTTGACCCTGTAAGGTATTATACAAGTCGCTCCCTGCTCTTGAAAGGCTTGAGCGTTCTAGAATCCGATATATAGATGATAAAACCTAAAGAAAGTAAGCGGAAAGTGAATAGCCTGGAGCAGCCCAAATTGCTCAATGAAGAAAAAGTATAAGATGATAAAAGAAAATGCTAGATTCTCGCACGCTAGAATTAAAGACTAGGCTAGGCTAGAGTATAAAACCACCCACCACCGCAGCTATACAGCTTGTCGCTTTCGCGTTCCAACAAGAAAAGAGAAAAAGCTCAATGATGATTATGGAAGAATTAATTTCGATCCGAACCGAAAATGATACCATCTATCCGCTCATTCTAACCCGAAAAACAAAAAACAATGTCCCAGTGGGAGGGGTATGATGTTGTGTAACCTAATATATATACCGAAGAAAGCCCTCGAAAACCAATCTCTCATTCTTTCAAAAAATATTATACTATCCCTTAAACCGTTCAACATCTAAATACTTGACCATCTTTTTCAGATCCGGGATCATTTACGCCCACGATAGGCCTAGAACGCTATTGGGGTATCCAGCGGATCTGTTCCCAACCCTGGAATTTCCCTTCTCAAACTCTCCTTCCAGGGCATCCAAGCCCAACATGTGGTGAGCGGTCTTCATGCCCTGCCTCCTCAGCTTTTCAACGGTTTCCCAATCCCACTTTGTAATCTTTTCAATCATCTCCAGCTCGTCCTCTTCGGCGTCAAGGCCGTCGGCGCTGCCGGGACCGCTGCTGACCGCCACATCACCATTCTTGGCTCCGCTTCCGACGTCGCTTCCGGCGTTGGAATCCGTATCGAGATGTTGAAGGTGAGGTTTGAGAATTTCCGTCTTGACGATAATGTCCGCACTTTCCATGATTCCGGCTGGCTTGGAGATATCCACAGCGCTGGTGGAGACGTCTACCGTCGAGGCCGAAATGTCATTGCCAACCGGTCTCTTCGGCAGCAGTCCTGACTCTTCGAGAACTTCAATCGGCGGGATCGTCTTCCTCTCCACCTTGAACACGTACTTGCTAAGCGAGGAAGCGTAGATTTTTCTCTTCCCATCGTGTTTGGGATCTCCCTTTGCCGAAACGAAGTGACTGACGACCCAGAACCACTTGTCGTCCCAGCTGAGAACTCGACTCCAAATCTCGTACTTTTCGTAGGGTTTGATTTCTCGTCTGAACAAGCTGACCACGCCGCCCAATGCGACGTAGAGGGGTTTATCACCCCGCTGTCTGCGCAATCGAAGGGATTTCTTGATCAAATGGGCAACCAGGTGGGTTCTGGCAATGTCGAGGTCGGAAAAGTAGGTGGAATTTGACTTGTGATAGTTGAAGTCGCATTCGTAGAGCGGGGAGCGGGACTCGATCTTTATCGGGACGAAGAGCTGGGTTGGGTTTGGCAGGACCCTACGACGGGAGAGGAGGTGAATATAGAGGGAGTACCAGAAACGGGACTGTGAAAGCTTGATTAGTTATGATTCGAGGGATAATTTGCAGAAACTGGATGGTTGCTTTATACTCACGTGCCAGAAAAATGGGACAACTTTAAGGTTGGCGAGAACCGCAAGGACTGCCAAAAGTTTCCCGAGCTTACCCAAAGTAAGATTCTTCGGGTTGACGTAGGCAACGAGGGAGAGTGCCGCATTGGCGAGGGAGCTTTGAATCGGCATGGTGAAGCGGTTCTGCGACAGCGATAAGGGTGTAAGATTTGTGTATGTTGAACAATAGGCGAAATGAATAGGCGAGATGCAGGATGCTTAAAGATGCAAATGTACAACGATGAAAAGATGCGAATGAGAGATACGAGAGGATGTTTGGCAGATGAAGAGGATGTATAAGGAAATGATTATGAAGAAGTAGTTGAATGGCAATTTCAGAAGGGAAGGAGGGCTAATAGCTAAGCAGGCAAGGTGTTGGTCCGACGTCACTCGCAACGCAGTCAGGAATGCAAGGTACGTCCGATTCGATATGCCCCCCAGTCAAGTCCAGTCGTCGAAGGCCACACGCTAACAGACCAAAAAGGTTCAAAAAGGGAAAAGGGGGATTGTTTTTCCGCAGGTTCCGCTAGCTCAAAAGTAAGCGTTTGATAGTGGTGGCCCTCTCTCTCCCTTCTATAGACGTTGCTGCTTGTGACTGTAATCGCGACCAAGTGAATGGAAAAGAAGAAGGAGAAGAGATAAAAATCAAGTAGGGTCAGGTGGTTCTTAAAAAGAAGAAGGAGAAGGTGAAGAGCGGAAGGACCGGCGAGATGGAAATGTCCGCGCGATTCCCCACAGATCCTACCGGTTTTTTTTCCCTTCTGTTTCTCTTTATTGTGCTTTTTTCAGTTTAAATTATTCCTTGTTGACGTGTTCTCCCTGGTCGAAGAGAAAAAGGGTGTATTTAAAATTGTAGAAAAGCACATGCAAAAAAGTCGAACCCGGAGAGCTGACGGGGCGTGTGAGAGAAAAGGAAAGGAAAAAGAAGCATGGACCAACTAACTTGGAGCAGAAAATCGACATGAGACGAGACGGGGCACGCACGAAAGGGAAGGGAAGGAAACGCCCGCCGATGTTCCCCTCTAGCCTCAGCCTGTCTTCTTCTTCTGCTGCTGCTGCTTCTTTTGCTTGTTGGGGTTTATTATCAGTTGCATTAGTGTGGGGGGAGCAGGGGCATTTCGCGAACAGGCAAAAAAAAAAAAAGATGCCGAGGGACAAGACTTGAAGCTTTGTCAACCTCAACTGATTGAAAAACAAACACTATGGAGGGGATGCTATATCTGGATAAATATATAAAGAATGGACGGAGCATTAAACACCGACATTGCGAGAAGTATATAATAAAAGACGTGCTACTTACAGTTATCGATATGCTCATTTCGGCCGGCTGGGCCGATATCTAGCAATTTATCGTAACAGTCGCACCCGCGTGCCTCGTCGCCGCCCGCCTCGTTGCCGTTTGTGGTTGTGTTCCCCGCTCAAAGGAAAAGGTGTTGTGCAACACACGCCAGGGGTAAAATGCAACAGGAGATCGGGGAACCTTCCTCCTGATTGCGTAACGTAAGCCCCGCCCGGATTCGATCGAGATCTCAACCTTCGATGGGAGGAATCCTACGAAACGCCGATAATGTTGGTTAGTTGAGGCTTTTTTTCACAGGGTACTCTGGAGATCTTGCAGGATGTATATATATACTGCGCATCTGCCATACATTTTGAACGGACCGGACCATCTATCGATTGAATCCTATCAGCATCAGGAGCCTGACCAGGCCAGGCTCCAACTTGCCACAGCCATCCCCGGCTGAACCGAAAACCCGGGTCCGTTCAGCTCGATATTGCCAACTAGATTCATGGTACACCAAAGCGTTGCGTGATGCAAGGCATGCATCGATCGAAGATCTAGCTGTTGGCATGCTTGTCTAGCCCACCGAGGTGCAACTTAGATGCGAAAGGGCTGACAAACGCATCTCCAACAGGCGACAGGCTCCTTCCCCCCCGCATAAGCAAGGGGATACCAACCTCGCTAGACATCTCCCCAACTTTCAGGGATGAACTTTATCGAGTTCTTATCTCCAGATATTCCTCTCCGTGTTGGAGGGATCCGGGGAAAGATATGACCCGATCAGACCGAGTGGGTGGGAAGCCGGGCCTGGAATGCGGCAGAGAATGTTAGAGCTTGGAGAACCCTCCACTGGACTGCTAGGATTGGAACTTACCGACTAGGCCACCACAGCCATGAGAGGCGATCAGCAACTTTGTGCGCGAACCAGCTGACCAGCGCACATCATGCCTACCCGGGATTTCACTCGGATGTGCGTTTCCGAAGGGGGATGAGGTACACTGCCTCATGCCAACGGTTCAAGGTGAGGAACGAGTTCCCATCGTCCTCAACCCTCCAGGTCCGATTCCAGACGTTATCCATCATTTACTTTCCAGGATGGCTGGTGGAGAATAGACTTCTCCTTTTCCTCCTCTTCTCCCTCGCGAGGATACACATACCTTGGGAAGCTTTCGATTTTCAAGGAGAACCCTCTCTCAGAATGAGAGGAGAACCCCCCAAGTTCCCAGGCGACATTCTTCAGGAACAAACATCGATTTCGAAGAAGACATCTATCGTGCGGACAGGGCCTTCGACGCAGACATCACTTGGTTGAGATTCATTCTCTCCCACCTCCCCTCATTGCCTCTGCCGATGCAAGATCAGCGCCAGCTTGGCCGCTCTGGACCTCCCCACAGCCACCAGCTTCTTGACTTTGTGCTAGGGGCTGCTCCGGGGTATCCTGAGGCTGGGCTTGGTGTGCCCTTGTGAGAGGAGGGAGAGAACACAGAAGGGGAGCGTCAAGGGGAGCGGGACTGCTGCAACGGCCCCCTATGACCTATAGGTCACGGGAGCAAAGCCTTCCCCCCCCCACCATTCTCTGCGACAGTCATGACCAAAGTGGATGCAGAGTAGGCGGAGATGGGGAAGATGGAACGGGTATGGGGAGATCCAGAGCGATCATGCCAAGCTGGGGGGAAATTGGTTGTTGCCAGAAAAGGAAGATTATGAGATGAAGGTGGAGGAAGGAGGAAGAAAAACAAAGCGGAGTGGGAGGCGGGAAGATATTTATATGTGGGAAACGACTTCTCGTCATGGTGGCGATCGTGCATATCGCCGTGCCGGCTGCGATGTTAGCCTCAACCGCGGCTTGAATGCGCAATGCAGATTGGATAGGAAAGGAGATGCCAGGACACATGATGCATAATCACTCGGTTACTCCTTGAGGGTCTAAACAGTCGGCTCAGGTATTCAATATATCGGGAAGGGTGTATTATTGGCTCCAGAAGTGTACACTAGAGTAAGAAGAGCCTGAGATCCCGTGGAATTCCTAAGGCTGGCTGATCTAAATACTTTTGTAGCATACTATGCCACCCGTATGCTGGGTCTCAGGTTATTACTCTGCTCCAAGTATTTTATCTATAAATGTAAAAAAATGGGAGTTGATATGGCCTTCTAGACATGCTGCCATATCGGTCTATACTAACTTATACCCTCATCTAAATGTAAGTCAATACCCCGGTTAAATAGAGTCTTATATATACATGTACCCCGCACTGGATGGTAAGACATGCAGAATCTTTCCATTAGAATATTCATGGTCATAGGGCTAAAATGGAGAAGTCCGCATATCAGTAATCTATGATTTCGAATTCGCCATTCGCGAATGCAACAACAAAAAAAAGGTCCTCTTCATGCATGAGGAATGCTGTTGGGTCTTTTTGTAGCTCTCAAAAATCTCCCAATTCGGACTCAATCATACTTTAAGCGAGCTGGAGAGAAATATATTTCATTGGTCACATAGTTGATCTTCTTTCTTTTTTCTTTTCTGATCCGCGTTTGTTGTTGCTGCATTCCAGATGCAGGCGGATTCCTCTTTTGACTATCTTTGGCGGGGGGAGTATTGTCAAGTCAAAAAAATCCGTTGAGGGAACGATATCGATACAGCTAGCAGCTTACATAGCTAAAGAGTTGTAGACTTGAGTTGGGAGTCAGCTGAAGCTCCAAAAGGTGTTTTACTGCAGCTGAAATATACCCAGCTTGAGACATAGCTGTTTATTTAGTTGCCATCAAGATGATATACTCAAAAAAGTCACCCTAGTTAGCTCTACACAGTACACGTTTTCGGACACACACACACCAGGCACTAAAGAGAGATTTATTTAGAGGATAACACGAACGTTAACAAGCAGTGTGTCAAGACTTCATAGTATAATAGAATGAAATTGCAGTGATCATATCAGCAATCTCGAAAAGATGGCTTTGCCTCATGGACGTCCTTCCTCCTTTGGATTCTAGCAGCGGGACCCATCCAATTGCAGGGGAGTCTTCGATCACACTATCCACACTTTCTCCTCTCGCCTATCAATTGATGGTCCCATGTAACAATGTCCCACAGATCCTTTCTCCCCAATTCTCCATGGCTTGTTTTGCTAGTGTATGGCGGTGGTGGTGGTGGTGGTG
>LDUD01000013.1:47503-72861 GCA_012184295.1 Dactylella cylindrospora
CATCCATGCCATCATCCCCAACAAAAAAATTATCTGCGGTGGTAGCTAGCGATTCCCCCCCGTCTATTGAAAACAGGCTGTATTGCTTTTCCACTCAACACAAATTCCGAACTGCATGGGGTAAGTGTCCCGCTAACACCGACCTGGCAAGAAAAAACCTTAGCTTGAAAATTTTAAAGCTGGAACGACCCTGCATGTCGGAGAAGAAAGAGAAAGAGAGAAAAAAAAGAAAAATTAGTATAGACGGGAGAGTAGGTGATTGGACGGGAGCAGGGATTTTACTGAAAGGTGGATCTGAGATTTCAGGTTCGAGTCAGCAGCTTGAATTTACTTCTTTTTTTTTCTTTTGCATTTTGGCGAGAAAAGATAACTTTCACATGTCTAAATTTTATCGCTAATTGAATGTTCTTTCAGAAGCTAGAAAAAACTCAATTGAGACAGCATGCAAACTTCTGGTAGACAAAAAGGTACAGTTTATATGAGGTTATTTTTCTTGCTTCTGATTGTCCCATACTATACTCGTATACTCCCGATATCGATAAAAAAAACAAAAAAGGATATTCACGACGATATACCCGAGATTACGGGGGATTCAATGTCACACCTTTGCGCCTCCCTCTTTATCAATTGAAGAAGGAGGAAAAGAAGGGAAATGCGGAGAATGCATGTTCATCCACAGTCTCGCCTACATCTTATCCTGTATGTCACCCCTCCATAGCCATATTCCATGCGGTCAGCATGGACGGCTGGAAGCCTGCAGCGGTATTGTAAAAATGCAAACGGGGCGAATACGACAACCATCATGAAATACTTGTACAGTATTCGATTTGTTCCCCAAGGCGTCAGTCACCCAGGTATATTATTTTGCATGAGCGGAGGGCGAATATGCAAGAAATAGCCCTGCCACGGATTACACAAACCCAGCCTAGGCCTTTTTTCCAAGCCAA
Source organism: Dactylella cylindrospora (assembly GCA_012184295.1). NCBI lineage: Eukaryota > Fungi > Ascomycota > Orbiliomycetes > Orbiliales > Orbiliaceae > Dactylella > Dactylella cylindrospora. The sequence goes on from LDUD01000013.1 coordinate 48,451, forward strand.
GCTGGATTGTGTGTATTGTGTGTATATCCCGTATCCACGTCCACGAGAACCAGAAACGAAAAGAAGACCAATAGGACAATTCGCATGAATTTAAGACCTGCAGATGAAAGAAGAAAAATCATTCTAGCTCCGATATATCTTTTTCAGATTAGCTTAGCTAAGAAGAACAGCGTCTACCCTCCATTATCTAAGCTGAACCTTGCACTTTTTCCTCTATTCGATAGACAAGAAGAGAAGAGAACAAAGAGATTCCGAGATTTTCAGGATGGCCTGGACCATTCCTTGCTGATCAATCGCAGTCGCCCATCATCCTTGATATGCTATACTTGTCCAGAGGCCACTTTATACATGCAAGAGAGTGTATAGAGCACGAGTGAACCCCCGCAGGCTTGTGATTGTTTTCTCTGAGTGCAGCCGCCAGGTGTATTACTTGTATCATGTAGCTGATGTGTGAGTTCCGAAAAGGAAAAAAAGGAAAATAAAATTCAACACCATGTTGACATATGTTGGACATGCTTCCCTGAAGGGTTTTTTGCCGTCAAGATACCCACTCTACAGCCACGCAAACCAGAAACTGCTAGGGAAATAGGAATAAAAAAATTGCTTTTTTAAGCGTCTTGTGAATTTCTTGGATGGAGCACGGTTCCGACTTGTAAAACATCGAGAATTGTCCACTTGGATTGTACGCATTGATAAGTGAACATGGTAAAGCAAAGAATCTATTGGGGATTTTCTTGAGATATAAAAACCCTCTCCACATGGCAGCCCCGAAAAAACTGGAGAATACCTGCAGAAGCGCCGATTTGAGGAGGAAAATTTCTCTCTCCCCTCAAAAAAATTATTCTGGTCCCCTAGCTACTGTAAAAAAAAAAAATTGATAAATACGGTTTGATAGTCAGGCCACAATCGACATTTATTCATCTTTTTCTTTTCCCCTTCTTTTTTTTTTTTTGTCTTGTTTTCCTTATTACTCGACTGAAAACGAATCGAGTTGGGGAGGACTGGAAGAAGAAAAGCTTAAATATCCAAAGAGAAGGAATACATAGAACTATCGATACCAGCTTTCTCTCAGAGGTACTTAGCTAAACACGGGGTTGTCCTTTTTTTGCTCTTTCTTGGCTCGCTACTACCCTTTTTTGTTTTTGTTGAGAAGAACAGCTCAGACGGACAGCCAGATAGGACACTCCCCACTTGCCCCCATTGTCGTTTAGAGGAGACGGATAGGCTGGGTTGCTTGTGCCATCTTTTGAGGTCCCTTTTTTTCGATACAAATTTTTTTATCTTTTGTGGATATCGACAACCTTTTCTTTTTCCCTTTCTTTCTTTCACAGCTCCTCCATCAACAACGGGTAAGTAGAAATTCTTTACTTTTTGATATCTGAATCGCCTATCGTCAGAGCTTTACCTTTAAAGCTATTTTCATGCTCAATGGACTAATATTGTCGGGACATTTTCAACAGGAATCCATCCGTATCGATATTTCTTCCTGTATAGTCGGCTGGTCCCTGACATTGGACACCACCACCAGCAGCACGGGGCTTTCTTTGTAGCTGAGCTGCAACAACACTTTTTCCTCGTTGAGATCCCAACGACGACACAACAACACGACGATGGCTGCTGTTCGTCCAGCTGCTGCCAGTCGGGTCAGCACTTCTGACCAGACCGCATATTCAACCTCAAATTCAGTCTCTCCCTCTGAATCTCCTTCCTTCAATCCTTCCCCTCACTCCTCGGCTACTTCTCTCAGCGATCTAGACGACAAGTCTGCAAGCAAGTCCGGTCCAACCCTCCTCAACACCTATGGACAAGAATTCAAGATTCCAGACTACACAATCAAGGATATCTACGATGCCATCCCAAAGCACTGTTTCAAGAGATCCGCCTTGAGGTCACTGTCCTACGTCTTCCGGGACTTTGTCCTCTTGACCATCAATTTCATCGCCTTCAACAACCACATCGTCCCAGCCATGCCAAACGTCTACGCCAGAACCGCTGCTTGGGCCGTTTATAGCGTCCTCCAAGGTCTCTTTGGCACCGGTCTCTGGGTTATGGCTCACGAATGCGGTCACGGCGCATTCTCCGACTCTAAAAACCTCAACAACACCGTCGGATTCATCCTCCACTCCAGCTTGCTCGTCCCTTACTTTAGCTGGCAAATCTCTCACCACAAGCACCACAAGGCCACCGGACACATGCAGAGAGACATGGTCTTCGTCCCGAAAACCCGTGCCGATTATGCCTTGAGGTTTGGTGCCAAGATTTGCGACCTCATGGAGGAAACTCCACTTTACACCGCCGGCCACATGATTGCACAGCAGCTCTTTGGATGGCCATTGTACTTGTTCGCCAACGTTACTGGTCACAATTTCCACGAGAGGCAATCAGAGGGCCGCGGAAAGGGCAAGAAGAATGGTTGGTTCTCCGGTGTCAACCATTTCAACCCTTCGAGCCCACTCTACGAGAACAAGCACAGAAATTTGATCATCTTGAGTGATATTGGATTGGCAATCACAGCCTTTGCTCTATACACCGCCTCTCAAACTTGGGGTGCCGCCAACGTTATGATTTGGTATGGTGTTCCATATTTATGGGTTAACCACTGGTTGGGTATGTCCACTTTCCTCCCCAATATCAAATATCTACCGAAATAATACTCTAGACGAAAAAAATGCTAACAAGAGGAAACAGTTGCAATCACCTACCTCCAGCACACCGACCCAACCCTCCCGCACTACGAACCTTCCGCCTGGAATTTCACCCGCGGAGCCGCCGCCACCATTGACCGCGATTTCGGCTTTATCGGTCGTCACCTCCTCCACGGAATCATCGAAACCCACGTCGCCCACCACTACGTTTCTTCAATCCCATTCTACAACGCCGACGAAGCCACCGAAGCCATCAAGGTCGTCATGGGCGAGCACTACCGCTCAAACACCGAGGGCGGATCGTGGGGATTCCTCTCTGCCCTTTGGCATTCGGCCAGATGGTGCCATTTCGTTGAGGAGCCAGTCGGTGCTGAAGGTAGCGGTGTCTTGTTCTTCAGGAATAGGAACGGATTGGGAGTTGCTCCTCGTCCTGAGAGCGATGTTCCGAGCGTGAAGAAGGAGATCATCATAGGAGCTGACGAGTAAGAGGGGATTATTTATAACGCTGAGGCATAAAAATCTACTAATTTAGTATTTTTTTTGCTTTGGTTTTATTTATTTCCTTTTTACGCTCTTTTTTCACCATTCCTGATTAGTTTATATCAATATTGTTTTCACGTAGAATACTAGATGAGATGAGGGAGATGTTATCTTCGGGGACCTTGGAGAAGAATACAATCCTGAGAAACAAGTAGAGAAAGATGAGGAGAGATGGATAAACAAAAGTCCAAATAGATGTCGACGTTTATAGAAGGAAAGAAGGAAGGAAGGAAAGCTATATGATTTTTTTTTTTTTGTCCCTTATGGGGAGATATGGCAGAACCTGTAGACTATTTCTCTTTTTTGTTCCGGTTTGTCTAAATTTTCTTGCTAGCTGAAATACAAGCGTGTCCATTTGCTCTGCTCCATTTGAAATCTCGAAGACCAATTCGAACTGTATATATTTAAGAGGTGAATCGAAAGAATACGTATCCCAAGATCTGTCGAAATATAAAGAGAGCATGCACAGTTTCCGGCTAGCAGAACTACATCCATTTGAGGTATATCAAGATCCCTTGGAGCCTCTGTTTATAAAAAAAAAAAAAAGGCTAAAGGTCATGGCGGAGCCAGACACCGACTTTGTGGCATTTTGAGAACAGCAACGCAGAACAGCATCCAGGAGGATATCTTAGATGGCAGGATGCGCCAGCAAATAACGCTTATCAAAGAACGCTTGATGATGTTAATTTTTAAAAAATATATACTCAATTCTCCAGGTTGAATGCCTCCATTTATTTGCATAACAGTTATTCTCCATGGCTCCCATCCCGCCCCAAAGACAACCACCTACTCCGCATCCACCTCATCATCATCAACCCGCCGCAACTTCCCCCTCTTCACATTATACACCACCATCCCCCTTTCCCCCACCTTTTCCGGTGCGACCAAACACTCCCCTCCCCTAACAATCCCCACCATCCTCGACCCTTCCAAAGCCCTCTCCTCCCCTTCCGCCGTCCTCGCCCTGCACCCATAAAAAAAGGCCATCCCAAACTCCGCCAGCCGATAAGGTCCGTTCTCCCAATTCTCAACCACCCATTCCGCCAAATTCGCCCTAAACTTTGTCGAAGGGTCTTCGTCGGCTTTTTGTTCAAAACTGGCGGAGAGGGAGGTGTACACCCCCCGCGTTCGATTGATGTATAGAATCCTGGCTCGGTGGGTAACGGCGCCGACGACCTTTCCGGGGTTTTCTTTGTTTAAATATTCGAGCTTGACGGTGATTGTGTCTCCTGGGGAAACTGGAAACGAGGCTAACCGGTGAAAGGAAGGAACGTCCTCCCTTCCCGTCTCCCAAAACCAGAAGGCAAATGTCTCCCTTTTTATGTCTCCATCCTCTTCGACCTCGCAGGTCTGCACCGTTCCGGCTTTTAATAAATGTCGACCGCTGGTGTGACCTGCCGTTGAACCGTCTATGCCGACCCAGATTCCAATGTCGTATTTGGATGCCGGTTGAGTTCCGGTTGGGTTTCCCGTGGAAGGGTATATTTGTGGGACCGTGAAGGTTGTTTGGATATCTTTGAACCAGTCGTCTAGGTCGAGTTTACTATGGACGGAACCGGCCCATTCTGGGGTTGAGGTGATGGATTCGGTTTGGTCGGTCGAGGGGCTGCTTTTGAGGAATGTTGGAGCGGTGCTTGTGGTGGTGATAGTGGTTGAAGGGACAAAGGTGAGGGTTCCAAATTCCGCTTCAAGTCGTTCAAGGGATATGTGCCCTTGGATTTCCTGATGGAGATTTTCTGCTTCTAACGCCATTTGTATGCGGCTCCTACTCTAGTATGATGTAATGCGCACAAAGTGTAAACTAGCTATATATGGGTACAATTTGGGCGATGTGTAACCTGACTAGGTGGTATTAGTAGCTTTGCAATGGTATATTGGGGGGGGAGTGATGTCGCTTGTCCAAAGAATAAGGGTATTCAATCCTATCTAACGAGAAAGAAACATCACCGTCCGCAATTGAAAAGGTCGCCGGCCGGTTGGTTTTTGGCTTCGAGCTTGAAAGTTCAAAACACCCCTCCTTTCAATTTCCTCTCTCGGAAGGTGCTCTGTTTACCCCGCAGTTCTCCGCATAAGTTCCTTTCAGATGGCTCTATATCAATTAACGATTGCCATATGTAAACCTGCCAAATATCTTTACTAAACCTTTTGAGAGAGGAAACTGTATAGAACCTTTTCGCCCAGTTTCCGATAACAATTGGATAAAAAAAAAATTATTATTATTTTTTTTTTTTTCCTTTCTTCTTAAAAGGCTTAGACTCGCGATCGCACTCCGTTTGCGTGCCGTCCCGCATGATGCATAATTCATGCGCCTAATCCAAACTAGCTTTCAACTGCGATCCTCTAATCCAGTTTTGAAATAGTGCATGCATGAATATTCATCCGGAGTAGCACCCGTCTTTGCGTCCGCTCGTTACATTACATGGAACCCGCTCGTCCTTCTAAGATTTGGAAGTTTCAAAGCTAAGGGTAACTTTCCCCAAGATGTTTAAGAAAGTAAATTGAATAAGCTAGAAAGTTCTTGCAATCATATTGTATTGGGTGATTATACGCCCAAGCGTACCGAGTAGTTATACTGGCACACTGGTTTCTCCGGGACTTTCGTTTGCGAACACGAAGTGACTTTTTATAGCTAAGCTAAAGGGAGGAGTCGTCCTGGGTTTTCGACCTTTTCAGCCCCACCTTAGCTTCTCCGGATTTCGGGCCCCTAGGTGGGGATTTAAACAAACGGATTATATGTGTTACACAAAACGCTAAACTTGGCGATTTCCGAGCCCGGGTGGCAGCCCTACGAACTCCGGCAGATACCAATACCTGCAAGGTGAAGTGTCGAGGGCTGAGTGAATTGACCCACGAGAACAAGTCGCGGCCCGTCCTTTTTGTTTCACATTCGACCTAGAGTGCATCCTATGGCCGTGCAGCATGCGAAAGCGGTTCACACGAAAACGGCCGACAATAGTCATGAGACCCGAATTGCCTGGAACCATCTTAGTAGCATTTACTAGAATTAATTCTAGCTTGCAGCAAAACATCAAGATTTTAGGGCTCTGGTTAAAATTTGGGCTGAAACCAAGAAGGTTTTGGAGGGACATTAGCTTTCACCGCAATATTCCTATACTACGAGCTTGAACCAAGTGTAAATAGTGCCAGGATAGGCCATCATGCTGAATGTAGACATTCCAATGAAGCACCCCAGGCCGGGAAAAGTGATATCACTTCAAGAGCAACTTCCTGAGGCTAACTCTTTCGGGTACGTAATATTGCGTAAGAATTGCTTCTATCATATCCGAAAATCATCTAAGAAAATGTGTCCCTCGAGACGATATATTTGGCTTCCCCTCACTGACGACTGCGCTGGAAAATGTAAAATCAAGCAGGCTAGCGAAAAGAGGGGTCAGTTTTGGATCAATCAGCCCTAGCTGATCGGCTATTTTCGATTGTAGATGCCTCAGCTCCGACTGCGACGCTCCTCGGATACTCTCCGGTGGGAATGAAATCGAGTAGTTGTTACTGCCTGCGGACCCTTGTATTCCTTTGTAGAAGGGTCTGCATGACTTTCTACAGCATATCCAGAGCTCATGCAGTTAGCCTGTGGACTGTTTATGGCCTTGGCCTGCCTGTACAGGACCATCCGGTCCCATTTCCCAACTCCTCCAATTCATGGCCATGATGGTGGGTGTTGTAAACATATAAACCGCAACCTCACCGACGAGGTCAATCCTTTGGTTTGATAGAACGGTAAAACACTAATAAATTCTACCCTTTTACCTTAAGGAAGAAAACATACCCTCAACTAAACGCCCAAATAACACAATGTCGCCACTACTTCCAGACTACCTCAAGATCCCAGGGCCTACCACTCCAAGTTTCCATACCAGGATTGGTAAACCCCTTCTACCTGTCAGTTCTGATGGAAAAAAAGATGTCCCACCAAATAAAGCGAACGGGTACCCCGTCCCGGGCCCTCAGAGTCCTTCCTCGGTCTCTGTAATGGCACAAGACTACTTTGTTAGGTATGGCAATCTCCAATACCTCCGGGGTGATACCCTGCGTAAGCTAATCCTCGATAAGTGAGATCACTTGGACAAATATCCTTGAGCATGGAAGGTTTGACTATATTGTCATCGGATCTGGCTTCACAGCACTTGCGTTCATCCATGAGACTCTGAAGATCGACCCAATGAAAAGGATTCTCTGCTTGGAGAGAGGTGGTAAGTTTAAGCGCCTGCCTCGGATTGTAATCCAGAGAGCTAATGGCATTGCCTATATGCTAAACCATTTCAATAGGATTCTGGCTTCCGTCGCACTTTCAAAACCTTCCACTGCCATTCAAGATGGTTCTTGGAGGTCCGTCAGAAACTTTCCCGTGGACGCTTTCTCGAAAGACTTATGAGACCAAGGAGCTCGGCTACTGCCACGGTTCCTGTCCCTTCTTTGGAGGTCGTTCGACATTTTGGTCCGCTTGGAGCCCTCAACCTACTGAAGATCTTATGAGAGCATTCCCCGAATCAATGCTGAAAACAGCGAGAGAAGAGAAATTTTGGCATCAAGCCAAGGATCTCCTTAACGTCAAGCCGGCATCCGAGATCCAAGACTCAATCTTTTGGAGCGATAAGGATCAAGATAGAATACAAGGAATCATCGAAAGAAGGTTGGAGGAAGGACTGGGAGAAGTGACAGCAGCGAGAGGTGTGGAATCGGCACCTCTGTCTGTAGGACGCCGCAGTCCCACTTCTACTCTTCGATTCAACAAGTTCTCTGTGCCGGGGCCTATGCTCCGTCAGTATGAGCAGCAGCGACAATTAGCCAAAAAGGGCAAAGGTGCACCATTAGAGATCATGCTGGACTGCACCGTCACCAAGCTGGCTAGGGATGAAGAGGGTGGTAGAGTGGTTCGATATATAGAGACGACTAAAGGCGTCCTTTCGTGGGTCGACGAGGATACAAAGATCATACTTTGTGCTGGGGTAAGTCCTTCATCCATATGGAGTGCCTATCTCTGCTGTCAGTTGTGCTAATATGATTGGACAGGCGATCCCGAATGCCACGCTACTTCTCAATTCGTTCAAAGAATGTCGTGCTCCTACAGGGAACGTTGGAAAGCGGATAACGGGGCACTTTTTGACCCACGTTGCAGCCCGGTATCCACTGGATCTTTTCGCTGATAAATCTCCATCCTCTGGCAATCTTCAAATTGCTGCCGTATACCTCCATGGGGTTGGTGATACAGGAAAACAGTATCATATACAAATAACGGCATTGAACAGCCCTAATCCAGACGATGATGCTGAGGATGCTGCGAGGGAGTGCCCCGATTACGCTGCCGCCGCAACTTACGATCAATTGAAGGATTCCGAAGAATACGTTGTTTTCGGTAGGCCAGATTCGTCTTCCTCGATTGAATGTCAAGTTGACTAATATGAACGTAAAAATCAGTTTGTGCAACCTTGGGAGAGCTAGAGGAGAACAATCAAGAAAGCTTCATCAAGCTCAACGATAACAAAGACCCGGCATGCAACATTAATCTGCAATTCACGCTAACCAATAACGACCGTAGACTCTGGGACTGCATGGATCAAGCAACATACGATGCCATTGAAACCATGTGCTGCCCTCCAAACCTTTGGGAGCAGTTCCGTCCACAGGTCGAGGCTAGGTGTGCTTCGACTGGACTATCAGGGTCTGCCGATCCCCGAGATTTCATCGAGTACTGGGATGCCAATTCGAATAGCTGGATTAAAGAAAAACCTGCTGTCGATACGATCCGCATTCCAGGCATCGTGCATGAAGCAGCTACGGCTTTTGTCGGGCCGGAGAACCGGGGTGGGTCTTTGGATGAGCTTTATCGTCCGCACGGGATTGATAATGTGGTAAGTTGGCATTTCCCGCTCCGCTATACATCTTGTTGGGAGTTTCTAAACGATTTCGGGATCATTGTAGCATGTAACCGGGGCGGCCTTGTTCCCAACATCGGGAAGCTGGAATCCCACGCTTACGATGTGCGGGTTCGCCCAAGACCTTGCACGAAAACTGAATGAACCACAGCAAAATGTGGTACCAGAAGTTCGAAACGGGTGATTCTTTGGATTAGAGGAGGGAATAGCAGGAGACGATAAGAATGTTTGGAGGCTTGATACTGCTATAAAGATTCGGATGCCTCAAATGTTCTATTGTACTGCTAGTCTAGCACCCGAACGCTGTCGGTTGTGTGTTGGCGATTGGCCAAAAATAAAGCAATTAATTAGGGCTTTTTTTTTTTTTTTTGCTTGAATAGGTACTTAAGTAAGTAACAAACCTGTAGAAAGTATTATTTATTAGCCTCTAAAATTTGGTATGAATAGTGGTGGTGGTAATTGTGTAGTGAGGAAGCCATCAACGATAGACTGCATCAATCAGCTAGGTCAGCTATCGGCCTGAGAAACATATCTACATGCTCTCACATTGTATTTACGTTTTATGTAACTTGTATACAAGAGACTACTATTAATGAAGGACTGAGGTGTGACAGAAAAGTGCACAGGGACAGCTAGAAATAAAGATAGCTAGACAAAGAAATAGATTGGATTTAATTGGTGGTTAACTGTACTGGGGAGGGTGGTTCTAGGATGCTGGTTGTTGTTGTTGAAGGTTTACTTGAACCAACAAGATATCCATTGTGGAGAGGGCGGATTGTTTTATGGTGGTGTGATGTGGTCTCGTTGTTACCAGACAACACAGCATTCAGTGTGATGTATGGTCATTCATAGACAAGTAGTAGATGCTTGTTGTGTTGTTTGTTGCATGTATATATGTCTGTATGTCTTTGTTTGGGCTGCAAGGGACCACCCGGCCAGCCATGCATACCTGCCTACCTGCCTGCTTGTTTCTGCTGCTTCCGTTGCTTCTCTGCTGCTGCTGGGAACTATTAACTACGACCAAGTAGCAGCGGTAATAGTAGTTGTGCCCTTCCTCCACCAGCCCAACCCAGCCAGCCCGTTCTCCGCTTTGTTCCCGCCCTCCTCCTCCTCTTCTTCTTTGTCTGCCTGCCTGGCCCTCCTCCCCCACCCCCCCAAAAATTATTCTTCTTCTCCCGTCCCCTTCAGACTAGAGAAGGGAAAAAAAAAACTCATCACCGCCGACATCCACCGATACTGAATCGCCCGACACGACATCCGGCGATTCAGATACTCAATTAGCAATTTATAAATTATTCCAATCCAACGCGTTCTACGATTCTTCCTTGCTTGTCGGAAAGTAACCAAAAGCGGTAAGTCGGTTTGAACTGTTCAGCCTTGTGGGAATTTCAAACGCTAACCTGCAGGCAATTTATGCTATAGCTTCAAAAGCACCGCTTCAACATTCGCCGAAAATATTGCCGACAAAGAGTCGCTGGAGTTTGTACATATTGATTTCATGCCGATTGAACGTACTTTTCACATTTCCACCGTATATTCTATCTCATCGGACAAAATATTCTCCTTGTACCTCATCTCAACCTAACACTCCATAACTCTCGTACGAGTGCCCGCCCTTATAAAACCGCACATATTACCCTTCTCTCCCTCCACTGAGACCTTTCTAGTGGATTTCAACCTCGACCCAACATCCCAAGACACAAACCCCTCCTCACCCTCCTCCGTAACTACAACCTACTCCTCTCCAAAATGCTTAAACGCAAACGCCCTTCCTCCGATACCACCAAATTCTACGCCGTCCGTACCGGTTTCACACCCGGCATTTATAAAACATACCAGGATTGTCTCGCTCAGGTTACCGGTTTCAAAAAGGCGGAATTTAAAAGCTTCACAACCCAAGGGGAGGCTGAGTTGTATCTATCGGGAAAGGATCCAAGCACCGACCCGAATAGTCCGTCATATGTTCCCAAATTCTATGGCGTCAGAAGCGGTGGTGTTCCGGGTGTTTACACCAGCTGGGAGGAATGCCAAAAGCACGTCGTTGGTGTGAAGAATCCAAAATTCAGGCAGTTTTCAACAAGGGAGGAAGCCGAGGCGTTCATCAGAGGAGTAGGAGAACATCACAGCGGATCGCACGAGAGGGCTTCCCATTCATCCGCTGCGGCTGCGGCGACATCAGGAGGCAATGGCGGGAGCGGAGAAAGTGTGGACGCGAGGGAAGATGAGGAGAGCAGGAACACTCGCAGAAAGACCTCAAACGCTGGAGGAAGCAGAAGAAGCAGCACCGCCATTGAGAGCATTCTCGACGATGAAGATGACCTTAATTCTGATCTCAGAGATGCAGGTCTGCTAGACGATACCGGCAAAGAAGGAGCGGAAATTTTGGATGAAAATATCCTGGAGGAGGAAATTGGAACTTCGGGAAGCGTGGTCAAGAGAACATCGTCGAAGTTGATGAGGAACGTATTGGTGCCAAAGAAGACTGCGGTTTTGAAAATTTACACGGATGGAAGTTCATTGATGAATGGGAGTGCGAGTGCCAGAGCTGGTGTCGGGATTTGGTTTGGACCCGGCGATAAGAGGTATCATCGAGGCATTTTTTACATTGCAGCCACGAACAATGCTAATATCAAAATCATAGAAACTTATCGGAGCCACTTAATGACCCCAAAGCGACCAACAATCGGGCGGAGCTTTCCGCAATCCTTCGCGCCATCGAGATTGCACCCATCCATCGAGAGATTTTGATCTTCACGGATAGCAAGTATGCCATCCAATGCGTTACGGAATGGTTCCAAAAGTGGAGATCCAACGGATGGCAGACGGCGGCAGGAAAACCTGTGGAGAATCAGGACATTATCGAGGAGATTTTGGAGAGGATTGAGGAGAGAATCACGCAAGGTGGAGCTAAGACCAAGTTTGAATGGGTGAATGGTCATAAGGGGGTTGTCGGCAATGAGATGGCGGACAAGCTGGCGAGGGACGGCGCGGCCAGAGATGACAAGAGAGACTAGGCGTGAGTGGTCTGAAAAATATGGCGGTAGATTATTCTTTTAGTTTTGTTTTCACACAATTTTCTAAAATCTTTACCCTTGGTTCATCGTTCAGCTTCCCCTTTTCTTATTCGTCTCTCTCGGGGAATATTTTTGATACCAGCGAAACGAGCACATTCAGGAATTTTCCCTTTTCTTTCTTCGTTGGAGGCTTTACTTTTTCCTTTTCCCCTTGCAATTGGCTTATGAAACAACCTACGCTTTTCGATGATATTCTTGTCAGCCTTTCCTTTTTTGTTCTCTTTGTGATACCTTCTCAAGGTTTTATCGAAGTCTGTATAAGTCAAAAACATAAGTATGTACCACAAATCTTCTCTGCTTTTCACGCTTTGTATGGTCCAGTTTTATCTTTGCCTCTGCTACTTTTTTTTTTTACAGCTTTTCCACGCTCAGTGATACGATTTCATACGTCAATTACTTTCCTTCCCTTGTTCCTAGCTTTCTTTAAGCATCTTCTACGTTTGGTTACCTCTTTTATTACCTTGTATTGAGCGAGTCTTTTTGGTTTATGCTATCGAAATGCTCCCTACCTGTCATCTATATCAAAAAATATATGTATAAAAAATTTCCATCATCCTCAGTGACCCTATTCAAATAAAGTCTGAACGAGATTCCATCGTATCGTAGAATGTAAGCAGCTACAATCGAATCAAAGAAATAGTGAAATGTTGTGTTGTCCTCGTCTTTAATCTCTGCACGCTCCCTAATGCCCCAATCTTGGTAAAGATGCCCAAAGGTATTTGATTAATACTTCATGGTTTTGAGAAACCTCGGTAGGAGCCGGCATTCGAGCGTAGTGATAGATATTCAAACCGTTGGACTGAGTTGTAATCTTTTTTTCATGTTTTTTCTTGCCGTCGTCTCTGCCTGCGAACTCCGGTATGCTCTAGGACATTTCATCTCTTTTTGGACCACTGGAACATGCTTAATTTTCCCGTGATTATAATAGGTGTAGATGGCTTGGATTTTGAGCTGAATGGCATCAATCTGTTGGAATTTTGCATAGAGCGATGTTGGCAGTCCTAGTATCGTATCATTGAGATTCGAGTCGATGCCTTCCTGTTTAGACCTGTAAGGAATTGGGGAGTAGTGGTGAAGTCGACGAGTAGAATAAAATGGCATGTCCAGGTGGTGGTTGTTGTTAGGGTAGGTTGAGATCTTCCATGAACTGGAGGAAAACCAAGCCAATGCGTTGGGATTGGTTGAAATGGTGGTCTGGAGCATGGTGTTTCGTTAGGGACAGGTATGTAGGTATCGATTGCATGATTTGGTGTGAAGGGCGATATCAACATCTGGCGGGGAAGATACCAGCAGTAGTTGATGCTCGATGTTTCTGGATACATTCGTTGCTGATAAGGACTGGATGGAACAAAGGATGAAAGCTAGTTGATGAAAAGTTTAAAAGGATGGAGATATTGGGGATTTTTTATAGTGATACAGAGCTGGTAGGAAGGAGTTTTGTTGCTTTGACATGAGGGTTGATATAATTAAGTAATTCTGAGTATTTTATGGAAGAAGAGTTCTTTTTGCCCGGTTAAAGTATACAGCTATGGCTCACCCAATGCCTTGCCAGTAATCCCAGTAGACAAGTATTATCCTAGAAATAAATAGAACTTATTACAGTTGAAGTAGACCCCTCAGCCAACTATAACTTTACATATTTACTTAAGCAGCCAAAGTTGTAATGGAGAGAATGTTATCTAAGGTTATCGGCAGCTCGCTTAACAGGCCCCACCCTGCCAATTCTGGTACCTGCAGCTAGTCAGACCGGCTGGCTGACTCTTAAAAGGCTTAGCTGGCTGGTCACAAAAATTTTTCAGTCAGTCGCGGCGGGGCAGCTAGCAGAATATATTACCATAGAAAGCTTGTTGTACTTGGATATTCTTCTTCTCCTCCTAGGTATCTGATATCACCCTGTAGCTATTATTACTGTTATAGCCATCTCCTCTTCTTTTTCCTTTCTTTCTTATATTATAGTGCGGAATAAAAAAAAAAAAAAAAAAACAAAAAAAATTGTGAGAGATCAACCAATTTGTGTGCTGCCAGCAGCTGTTGTTGCTGCTCACACCCAAAAACCCTTCCTTCTTCACAACCACCACCACCACCACCTTCAACAACAACCTTCCTCTTCTTCTTCTTTCCTCTCCCATCATCGCAACTACCACCTCTTTTTTTTATTCCTTTCAACATCCACACCACCATTGAAAAATTAGCAAGCTAATTCTCTCCTCATCCTTTTGGGAAAGCAGCGGAATCAGCATCCCAATTTCTCAATACCAATCTGTCAAATCCCCTCCATCTCTTTCTTCCTTTTGCATTTGGTGGTGTGGAAACCAGCTGTCGTTTTGTCCACATTCATTCGCAACTATCATTGTCATTTGTCCTACCCCCACCATATCCCCTCTCCCTTTTGCACTTGCAGCTTCTCTAACAGGTTCTCTCTTTTCCCATTGCTCTCTCGTATCCTTGTGAATATCAAGCTAACCTCTTGTTTTGCAGATATCTTGTTTCATTCATCCTTTTACCAACAAAAACCACCCTACCCGCTTCTCAATTAGTCATAGCTCTCCTTCATCTCTAACAACATCCCCCAAGCGCCTAGAAGCTCTAGGCCTTTCTACAATAAGCTCGCAGGCTCCCAAAGCAGCTCGTCGGTCGGTATAAAACCCTACCACCGTTCGTTGCAATTCGGCGGTCTTCTTGAAAACGACCCCCTGGACACTTCGAACATTCGCAACTAGCAGATACCGTCTTACAAGACCATCCTGATAAATCCTATACAAAGATAAGGTCGTTTATCAAGCCGATTAGTACTCGCGATCGCTCTCCAGGGAGTTTCGCTCTCTGGAGGCCGGTTGATCTTAAGACCCAGCTCTTTGCATTGGCTGTGGTTCTTCAACATTTTGTCACCTATCCTTCTTTAGAGCAAACGTTGACTCCCAACGTCTGATACAAACTACAATGTCGACCCCGCAAGACAACGTTGCGGCGAGACCGCTGGAGAGCCCGATGAACCCAGGTGCTGCCGATGTTAACCAAAACCCTCCCAGAAACGCTCCCACAGGCCCGAGAGCACAAAGCACTGGACCTCGTGGCCCAAATCGTCCAAATAATCCATACGGCAGCCGAACAAACTCTACCGGTCCTCAAAATCCTGGCAACGGTGCTCCAAGGGACAGATCTTCTTCTCGTGGAGGTCGCGGTCGGGGTCGAGGCGGCTACAACAATATCGGAGATCGATCCTCCTCGGGTGGTAGTCCCACTCGCGGCGGCTTTGGAGGACCGAATGGGCCGCGTTCGGCATCTGGGGGCAGACACTATCAGAATGGGAATGCCAGCTCTGGCCGTAGTGACGGCAGTCGACCAAACTCATGTGGACCTCCTAGAAATCCCAACGCTCCTCGCGGTGGCCGGAATCGTAGCAGAGGTAACGGCTCACAAGCTAGGAGCCAAAGTCGACCCAACATGCGCGATTCTAACCCCGCTCAAACGACAGTTGGAAATCAGATGACCACATCCCAGCCTAGCCCTCATACCACGTACCAAAACACAAATTTTAACAATCCTGACTATCGATCACAATCTCGTGGGCCTCATAACAACAATAGAGGCGGACGTTCAGGTTCTCGACCGACCGGTGATAACCGTGCTCCGTCAGGTCAAGCGGCCCATCACCCCGCCGCCCGAAACAGCTCCCAGTCTGCTTCTCGTGAGCGTCGACCAGGTGTCCAGCCGATGCCAGCAAGAGGCGGAAATGCTACAACTGCCTGGAGCGGAAGTGCTCCTCCTCATCCTACAGTTGCTGCGACCCCAGGAACCGAGGCACCTAAAACGAAGCCCGAGCTAGCTCCTATCGATACCACAGTCGGCGGAGACACCGCTGTCGGAGGCGAGATAGGGGAAACCTCCGCTAAAAGGCGCCGAAGAAGGAACCGTGGCAAGAAACGACAACGTAAAGGTGACGGTGAGGAAGGCAATGGTGATGATGCAGACAACGAGGCAGCTAGCGGCTCCGAGGATCCAGTCTCAGCATCACCAGAAGCCATCAAATTCGGCGGCGATCTCGTTACGGCTTCAATTGTCACGCCAGGAACCGTCATTACGATGATTCCCGTTCCAGGGGTTCCAGGAGGCGACCCCACGATTGATGATGATCGTATTGAAGAAATTGAGGACGATGAACCTCAAGATAGCGACGATGGAGTCAAGGATGCACAAGGTGTCAAAACACAGATTCCAGCCGCCATGGAAGAATTCCGACGAAAGAATGGCCGTTACAGGCTTCTCCATACCCGTAGGGAATTAACCACCGCGGTCGAAATGAGTAAGGATGACCCCCAACCTTTAACATTGAATCCTCGCTAATTAAAATCTTTTAGTGGAAATTTACACCGTTGTCGTCCATAGTAGGGCAGCGAACGAAGTTGTCAAGTATGTTTCTAGATCTGGTCCCCCAACCTTTTCCTCTACATTTATTCTAACCAGATTCCCTCAGTACCATTAAATCGGTGACCGATAACTTCAAGGAAGGAATACCCGACTGTCAGCACCTTAGACGCTTGGTCCGTCCGGAAAATCTTCCACCCTCGCTTACAGGGCTTCCTGAAAGCCTATTCGTCGATTACTCCACTGAGAACGCTTCGCCCCCCGTCAGAGTCAATCCAGATGGATCGGTGGAGAAGCGATCTCGTGGAGCGTCTAGAGCACAACGACGGAGACGCAACGCCTCATACCGGAAAGGCGAGAAGCCTCTGTATGTGTTACTCTGCCCTGCCGTCGCAATGACAATCCGAGACCTGTATAAGGCTCTTTCATCACACCCCCTTTTTGCAGGGGTTGACCTCGACTGCGAAATCCCTTTTGATTCCCAAGATATTCCGCAAATCGTGAAACACACGGTTCCTCAGTGGGCTCCCAGCAATATGAGACAAGCGAATCACTGGACAGAGAAGTATTGGCCAACTATCTATCGCCGAACTAATCCTTATGGTCCTCACTTTTTTCTCGTCAGCAAGTGGGACGATAGATTGAACCAGCTATACCCTGTGGACATGATGGACTTTGTGACCCACGAAGGCGACCCGATCACGATGGGCGAATATTACATGGCACTCGCTCGCAAGGTTGCTGAAGAAGGCGAGAAGAAGGGTGCCGGTCTGCGAATCGGGTGCGTGGTCGTCGAATTGAAAGATAAGGACTGTCCAAAATACGGCAGAGTCATGGCTGTTGCTCACGATGCTCGTTTACAATCTGGAAATCCCCTGGCTCACGCTTGCTACCGCGCAATTTCCCTCGTCGGTAGAAAGAGAGTCGAGGTTACTGCCCGCCATAAACCGAAAGTAAACATGTTCTCAGTTAACGGTCCCAATTCGGAGATGGAAGAAGACTACTATGCGAGAGTTCCCGGTGATCCCGACGGTTACCTGATGAATGACCTAGTTGTCTTTATGACCCATGAACCCTGCGTCATGTGTTCCATGGCGATGGTCCACAGCCGCATTGGTTGCTTTGTCTTTGGAGAGAAGATGGTGAGTGGTGGATTGCACGCTGATTTGGCTCCTCCTGGAGGGCATACGCTTCCGTTTAAAGGGGTTACGAATCAAGACGTGGATGAATACCGAAAAATAAATGGTGTCACTGAAGCCGACCTTCGTAAACGGCGCACCGCTGATGACATCGCAGATGAGTCACTTAGTAAAATCGAGTCCGACCTCAAAACATCAAAGGCCCAATCTAAAGCTAATGCCAAAAAGAAGAGGGCTAAGGACAAGAAGAAAGATAAATCTGGTGATGGAAATAAGAGCGAGGCTGACGATGAGAACAATAAACAAAAGAAGGGTAGCAACAGTCCTTCAAAGGAGGAGTTGCTCAGAGCTGCCGCAGAAGAATTGAAAAAGGAGTGGGCACCTATCGACCCGGCAATCAGGACTGATGAAGCCGTTATCGAGGTCTGCAAGGACAAGGCAAGTCTCCACAAAATAAGGGACAGGGACATGCCAAAGTTTAAAGCCCTTTGCGAATCCCTTATTGTCGAGAGGGAGGCCTACCTGGCAGAGTTGGAAGCTAGTAATAGATTAGCGGCCTCCTTAGAATCTCAAAGGAAGGAGCACAAGATTGATGACGGAGCCCAGCCAGCAAAGATATTTGATCCCATTAAGGACGGTGTGGAATACCTTGGCGCCGCTTCAAAGGTCAAAATTGGCGCCCCTGCCCCCAAGACAAACGAAAATCTCGAAGTATCACGCTCTAATCTCACCGCGGAAAACTTGGAGGAGTTACTGCAGACCGTTAACGTCGATGACGCCTCTGTTGAGCAACTGGTTGGTGAAGATGCGGGACCCTCCGTTTACGGCCTCGAGGATGGTGGCAAGTTCGCTCAAACCTGTTCTGTCTACAATGCCGACAGTAACTACGCTAAGAGCGGAGCCGAGAACGACCCCGTCAAGGTCAACATGATGCCAAAGCTTCCGGAGGAGGGAACAACTCTTGTTAAAGAGGATGGGAAAGGAGGTTCCAGTGATATCAAGATTGAGTCTCGCGACAACAGCCCAGGGTTCTTTGGAGATTTGGGAATGATTGACATTGTCGGCGTCAACGAGGATAGCACTCTAGTCGCAACTGCCACAATTGTCAAGGACGAAAAAGGAAGTCAGGACAAACGAAAGGATGCAGCCGACGAAAAACCAACCGTGGAGGCGGAACGTGGTAGGAGTAGAGCTCCTGCTCCGTTTAAGCCAGGAACGGGAGAGTTCGTACCTGTTAATGTCAGTTACGTGTCGCCTCCATCCGGGAATTCAGCCGAGGAATTCACTACTAGCGGTGGTGAAGATACTGCAGGCACGGGACCGGAGGATAGTGACCCCGAACTGAATGTCGGTGCAGCTCTCGATGTTATGACCATGGAAGCGCCTGATACTGCCGAGGGTAACGGTGAGAATAAAGCTGTTGGGAAGAAGAGAAGAAAGAAACGTTCAAAGAAGAAGAAGGTTGCCAACGCTGATGGGGAAGCCGCCCCTACCCAAGCTTCTGATGGCCAAGCTACCTCCGATCAGATACCAACCGACAAAACAGCATCTGGCCAGACTGAAGGGTTTGAAGTAATCAGTGTTGGCGAAGCCAAAGAGGGCACATCTGCTGGAGGTGTCGAAGCGGTTTCGACCACTCATGGAAGCTCCACAACCATTCCTACTGTAGCTTCCGAAGTCAACAAAGATCAAAACACTGGAACCACGAACCCGGCCACTTCTCGTCCTCAGAGCCCAGGCAAAGACAATCCAACTACCGAAGAAGACAAGAAGAAGGAAGATTTGGAGCCTGATGAGTTGGTCAACCCGGACCGCCCACGCCGCGTTTTGGGCGAAAGATACAACGCAGGTTATCCCAAGTACGACCACGGTCCCGGCGATGGATATGGGCTTTTCTGGCGCGAGAAGCTTAACTGGAAGTTTTTATGCTTCCAGTACAAACCCCGTGAGAACGAGGAGGAATGGGACGCTCAGCTGGAATACATGGGACTAGGGAATGACCGCATTCACGCCTAATTCTGTTACTTCCTTCCTCATTACTTTGCTCGGTCGTTTATCCATGAAGATTGTTTTGTTTTTTATTTCATACTATCAACCTCCACCACGGTCTTCTCTATTCACCCACCTATCGCCCTCTTTTCTTCTATCACGCTTCTACGAGAAACCAAATATTTTTTTTTTTTAATAGTGGGAATTATTGCCTGTCATGAGAAGATAAGAATGAGACCGATAAAGATGCGAAACAAGTCATGTACCCCCTTTACGCCCTTTCAAGCTCCCACACTTCTTTTCTAACTACCAGTGGTGGAGCAACAAAATCACAGCTCATGTATTCATCTCTCCTGTTTGTCTTTCTTTTAATACTTTAGCGATAACAGTGGAACAGGCGATAGGTGTCGGAATAATGCACGAGCTCGTGATGAAATCCTCTACTAAAACTTACTCTTCTCGACGGCTTTCCAGATGCGGTGGTGTGTGTCTTCCTTTTTTTTCTTCTCTCGTTTTGTCTTTGCTTTGCTGGTTGGGTGTTTCTGTATAAAGACTATGAGAGATTCGGGTCAACGTTCAACGACTGTTTACGGCCTTAACGATGGTACGGCGGTGGGAAAAACAATTGCATAGCGAGTGGTGTTCTGTTTCTCTCTCTGCCATTTACATTGAGCGCGGTGTTTACGGAGTTTTTTGTTTACGTTTTACGCGGTTCTTTCCCATGTGGGATAGATAGTCATGCAATCAACTCGAATGGTTGAACGTCGGTTTAAACGTTCTTGTGTGTACGTTCCTTCTCCGCTTCGCTGTCATGTTGACTTCTTTAGAACGATTACTGGAGGGAGCCGGGAGAAGGTTCTTATTCCGTATTTGCTCCGAGGGGATATACTAGTAGAAGTGACGGGAGGGGTAAAAATTCAAGATATATTCTTCAAACGCTTACTTATACATTACTTTCGGATTTCGTCAATAGCCCATATTGCTAGATCAATGCAAACGCAGGAAGACGTGATTGTGGGATTCCGTCGTATCGTCCAATAGATGGCTATCCTGGGACCAGAGTCGTCCGAAAATGGAAATGTTGTAATTTGTAGGTTCAGATGTGTTGATGGATATATCGATGCCAATACGGCACGCGGCTGAGCTTGGATGTAACCGCTGACGTAGAACCTATACTCTTTGGAGATGATAAAAGAGAAAATGCGAATGAAGCTAAAATTTCGACGGTAGTTGCCATTTCATGTTGTTAATGGCCTCTTTCTTTGAGAGAGTTGGATCGGTTGCAACCGATCATGAGCACCTATATCGATTTTACCATTGTTGGAAGTCTCCTTGTGGAGTAAATTGTGACTAAATGTTTCCGACTCTCTCTCGCTCTTCCGGGGTCGACATCCCATTCCGTGGCTCCCCCGGACTATTTATAATTACTCCATAGCTAGATGAGAGATTTATTCTTGAGGGTGTTAACATATTAGGTATATCGACTGTTCGTCTGTATATCCACGCCTCCCCATCACATGGCATGATTAATGGTAATAGCACGATTTATTTCCTAAATAATAATTATAAACCGAAACCCATAAAGGAGGATTGTAGTTTCCACGTTCCGCCATCTATCCGTACCGTTAGCAATGTTACCTCGCGATGGAACTGTTAACTAGATTTGCTGCGACAAAGGTGGGCGTTACATCGAGATCGCGAGATCCACTCCAGCGATCACGACTATCTGCTCATCCATCTACATTCCACCGATATGATTTAAAAGTCTTCCGTATATTTCAAGAAGGAGATGGGCCCTAGCTCTTTCATACCCTCCCATCACCTCTTCACTCTCAACATCTGATACAACATAACCTTATCGTGATCTTACGTTGAGCTTCACACATCCTGCTCACGTCAGAGAAATTTCCTCTCCGTGATCACTTTATTTTTAAACCTCTGTTTTCCCCCTTTAACGTTTTCCACTCCTCCAAGTACTTCAAAGGAGACTGTTAGTACATCTCAAATATTCAAGTTTCGCAGCTAGATCAGAGTCATCAGTAAGGTCCAAGCTGCTACTCGTGACTTTGAGAAGGATCCAAAAAAAAAAAATAACATTCAGAGGTTAAGGCAAGGCCCGGTATAGACTCTTCAACCCGGACTTCATTACCTATGAACCTTGACGATGAGACTTGTGACTCTTCCCTATCCTCCGGCATGTCGGGTTGTAAACCCTCACCGGATCCCGAGCATGACCCTCTGCTCGCATATCTCGATATCGGATTGCAAGGCACGGATACCGCGTCCCCAGCGGTTCCACCGACGCGAGCACCGTTGGAGCTCCGCCTTCGAGATTTGGTAGCCAGAGAACGCAAGCTGCGGGAACGACTCGAAGCTTCGGATGCAGCCGACAAGGGCACCACCGATGATGACGCGCCAAAGCCGCCTTTGAGCAGTCGAGAGGTAATTTTCCACGGGCTCCTCAAAGATGGAGAAAATTCCTGGTGGTTGAACCTTACATCGGATCGTGTGCCCTTAGAGAACAGGGTTGTGATTGAAAGGGAGCCTGATATTGCGGTTCGCGGTGGACTCGACGGAACCGATGATGAACCTCCTGATGATGATACACCTCTTTCCGATCCCAACTTGGATGCTCTCTTCGATATATCCTTTGAAGACTTCCTCAAGGGCATCTCCACTCCTCCTGCCAATGTGCCGATCAGTAACCCTGTCAGCACAGCCGATGTTCCTCCCAGCGCTCCTATCAATGCGCCTGTCAGCGTTCCTATCAGCACTGCTCTCAACTTTCCTGCCAATCCTCCTGCCAACGTTCCTACCAACCCTCCTACCAACGTTCCTGCCAATCTTCCCATCATTGCTCCTACGAACGTTCCTATCATTGATCCTCTCATTACGCCTCTCATCGATCCTATCATTGATCCTATCATTGATCCTACCAACATCTCTACCATTACTCCTATCAACATTCCTACCTTTACTCCTATCAACAATGTTACCAATGACCCTGACTTGGCTTTTACCAATGCTCTGGCCAATGCTCTAACCAATGTTCTCGCAAGCGCTCTTACATATAACCCAACCGAAGTCAGGCCCTCCAGCAATCACTTATACCTCCCTTCCGTTAACTCTCAGGTCATACTCGGTACCGGCATACCCACGAGGAAGAGGCCCCGTATTTCCCCCAGCCCAGATGAGGAGGACAGTGATGAGGCTCGACAGTCGGTCATTCGGACACTCTCACGGTTTCCGGGAGTGGAACTCGACCCGTTGACTCTCCTGAGTGACTCATTACTGCCGTACGTAGTTCCCCTGGACCTGATTGACAGTTGATACAGATATACTCTAACACGTGTCCGAAAAAAGGATCGATTTTCCGGCGATATTTAACTCAATTGGCCGCGCCAACCTGCCAGTGCATGTCAAACTTGAATTAATTGCACAAGTCGACAGGCACCAGCTCAGGATCCTGCGAAATCATGGTCTCTCGGGCCTCTCGGACCGAATCGAGTCGTTGGAGTACGATGTCATCGAGAACTTGAAAAAGGGTAATGAAGAGCAAGTGCGCAATCTTCGAAACTGCATTAGGGATTATAGAATAGGCGCTATAAGGCTTCCTATCCAAAACACGTGCTACCTTTATCATAATGGGCAAAGGTTAGGTTATTTCAGTGTTGCGGAAAGGGATGAATTCTTAGCGGAGTACTTGCCTCGTACAACTGGGCCTATTTGGATGGAGGAGGTGAGATATCTCAACGAATCTAGGCATCTCTTCCCGCGAAACCCTTAATACCCTTGCAATGGAGATGCCAAGTTTTTGGGCCATGTTTGATAACAGGTATTTTGAAATGCATAGGGAAATCAGCTTCGAAATATGAGAGCCGAATCCACCAACACTGCAAGGTATATTCGGCGTGACGACGGCCATGTTAGTCCTCTACGGTCCCCCGACAAAAAACCTGCAACAAGTCCACAGGGTCCCTCCGGTGGCAAGAAGTGACAATAAAGCTCGTTTTTGTATTTGAGACGGAAACCAGCAAGATTGATTAAAGAAATAGGTGAGATGGTGCCGGGAGAAGCACTTGGATATTCCACATTAACCGTGCACTCTAGGAATAGTTTGGTATTGCTTCTTTGGAGAAATTCTATAGCTTGAACACAAAGTATATACTCAGGTTTTCATTTGTAAATTGTGCGTGTGCTGGTTCTTCCTCCGTATACTTGTTACGACATTTGCACCTACGAGGAGGAGTTTCACTCAGGCATTCGAGTACTGACTAGCTTAAAATTTCGCGGGACTGTTTTCATAATTCCCTTATGAATATAATTATTGCAACGGCACGACTATAAAATAATGACTTTTTCTGCTTGGACCGGGATGCCTAGCCTTGCTCACTAATTTTCTAATTCGAAGGCTAGAACCCCGAGTTTGCGTATGTATATCGTCAACCAGAGTACATCTACATGCATCAAGTCATCAAAGTCTATGGGAACGTCTACAAAGCTTTTGTGTAACAAAGAGATATTTCAAAATCCTCAACAATCAAAAAGGATTTCGTTTGTCTTGATTTCTATTCTTCATGTTTTTGTGTTCCCTTTTGCTTCCGCTTCGTATCTCTTTTATATACACCTTTCCATCAATATCAACCTCCACCATGATGGGAACTTTTGTTCGAAGAAAAAAAGAAGGAACGAAAGAATCCCATCTTTGAAATCCAGGAAGAACAGCGGGCAGGAATAACACCCCTCGTTAAAAACAAAAAAAAAAAAA
>LDUD01000013.1:72974-88068 GCA_012184295.1 Dactylella cylindrospora
TGGATTCGTCATAATAATATTTGAATAATAAAACAACCCCGAATGTTATCGTTTCAAAGAACCCCCCAGGTTGGAAGAGAAGGAGAATAAAAGTAATTAAAAAAGGAAAAACACCTCAACTTTTTCTTGTCCGATAAGTTTATATATCCCCATTTGTTTTTTTTTCTGTCGAAAAGTTTATAATCAGAACGAAAAATAAATAAAAGTATTTATATAAGTAGAAACGAAAGAGAGGTCGTAAAAAAGTAATATCCCTCTCCGTTCTTTATCATAAAGGGGTTGTAGAGGTTCCAAAAGGTTAGAACCAGAAAGGTTTATATATCAGACATCCTCACCATGCGCGTAAAGCGGTCGAAACGACGATTGTAAAAAAGAGAGCCACATCATAAACGCCCATAAGGTAAAAGGAACACTCCCCGTAAAAAAAAAAAAGAGAGTAACAAAACGATAAGAGAGCACTCCCGTAATAAAAAAGTAAAGAGGCAATCGAAAAGTTTATAAAAGAGGTTGACCACCGATGCGCCTGCGAGTAAAAAAAAAATAAGCTGTAGAGAAAATTTCGGACGAATAGAAAGCGAAAGACGAGTTAAAAGGATTCGCGTATCGAAGTATGGACAAGAAAAGAAGATTCGTTATCAGGAGGGTTTAAAATAAGAAGGATCTTTGTCGATAATAGGTCATTTCCCGAAAAAGACAATGTCGCAAAAAAGAAACTTGTATCGAATAATTCTTTCAACATCTAAGAAAGCAATTCCTTCACCTGATCGATAGATCACGGAAGGACGTTTAAAAGGAAAATCGTCTAGTTCATCACGTCCCGTTCGCTCTTTTCGGGGGTGGTCGTATTGAGCTCAAATCCGGGGACGTGGTAGAATTGATCCGTTGCCAGATCGTATTTGAATGCTTTGAGTTCAACACCATATGGTCCTAAAAAATTCCAGTCAGTAAATGTTCTGAGTCGTAGCAAGAGGACTTTAAACTTACTTGGCTCAAGGCTGAAAACCATTCCAAGAGGAACGTCCAAGTTGGCAACCTTGTCGCGTGGCTGTCCGGTATAATAACCGAGGAGAACACGGGCAATGACTCTGTGCCCTACTATGAGCACATGATCGGTCGTACGTTCAACCTCAATGATGATCTCCTTAAGACGATGGATGACGTCCAAATAAGATTCACCACCGGGACCGGGATATCGGTATCGAAGCTTATCGGCGATGCGATTCTCGTATTCACCGGGGAATTCACGACGGATCTCTTCGTACGTCTTGCCCTCCGCGAGGCCGGCATTCAATTCATCCAACATTCTCCACTGCTTGATGTCGTACTCGTCGTCGTTGAAATATTTTGCTGTCTCCACACTACGGTTAAGCATACTCGTCCAGACGCAGAACGGCTTCTCAACAGGGAAGTGCTCATCATCTTCGGCAAAATGCATCGTGGCATCCGGATTCGGGGGCGTGATATCGCCAGCCCGAGGGGGAAGCTGAGCTGCATAGTGCTTTTCGATTTCATGGGCATGGAACAACTTTCTCTGTTCTGTTTGCTTGTTAGCTATGCGACACAACGAGTAAATAATACCATGTGAAACATACCTTGGATGAATGAAGCCAAAGCTTTCGCGTATTTGTCGCCCTTGGAGCTCAAGCTGGAATTGCCACCGATTTTCCCTTGGACGTTATCCAGGGACTCACCGTGACGAGTAATCCAGATTTGCCGGGACGCCAAGTTGAAGTTCATGAGATAGTAGGCGGTATGATTGGCCAAGAAGCCTCGAATTCCATGAGCAACAAATTTGCGTCCCACGTCGATCAGCTTGAGATATGCCCATCCTTTCTTTTCCTCATATTCGCCGATAGGGACGTATGCACCTTCGTACATCTTGACACGTTTTTTAAAGTCCTCGTATGATTTTTCAGGATCCAAGCCCTTGTAATCAGGACCTGCAAGTTTGAGACGCATGTTGGATTCAAGAACCTGTTCGTCTTCACAGATCGACTCGATGAAGAGAATGCCAAGATCGGTACCAGCGGCTTCCCTCACATGATCGACAATGGCGGTTCGACGTTCGACGGTGCTATTCGTTGCGTCTAGGATGGCGATGCTACCTTCACCGTTGAGAACGTAGTCGAGAGCTTCATCGAGTGTCTCCATGGCGACTCTTTCACGGAGCTTCTTGGCCTTAACGTTGGTTGGGTCGAAAAACTCAGCCGACTGCGAAATTCCCTCGTCCTTAGCCTTTCCTTCCTGATTTCCATCAAGGTTAGTAGATTGGAAGGCAATGTTGGGAGCATCGAGGCTCATTCGGGGCGGTGACGCGTCTTTGGCGTCGAGCAAAAGCCCTGTTCCTCGAAGTGGTTGCTTAACCGTGCCATCGTCGTCCAACTTGACACCTCTGAGGGCTTGGACGGCTCCTTGAACAACGTCCGAAGATTGATTCTCGGGCGGGGTTGGCGGCTGCGGTTGATGGGCAGCGACACGTCGACGATTTCCAACGTTGAAGACTTTGACGTCATATTGGAGCCATCCGAGGTATCTTGCGAGCTTTCTCGTGATGTAACTCTTCCCTCGAGCAGGCAACCCTACCATGACAATCAACAGCTTGGATCCGATATCGCGAGCAGGTATTCGTCCATCTTCGGAAACCTTGCTCTTGGTTAAACCGGGGATGTTGAGGGTCGTAGCATGCAATCTAGGGGAATTTGGTTGCAATCGTGGAGAGCTAGGATGTAAATAAGGTGAGTTTGGCTTTGTTGGGACAGGAGTGTCCGATGACTTCATAGGACTATTGCTACCGGAAGTTTCTGGCGGATTGACAATATGCTGGATGCTTGCTGGTATCAGATCCTTGTTGACAGAGTTTGCGACCACAGCCTTGGTAGAGGCAATGGCGGCTGACTTTGCGATATCAGAATGTTTGCCGGTAGATCTCACAGAACCACTCTTGCCATTGGTAACAATGGCAGCCTGACCACCGTTTGGAAGTCTAACTACCGTAATAGCGGGGGAAGCTGCGGTGCCGTTGCCATTAGGACTGGAGGAAGGTGCGACTGCTGACACCGAAGCAGGGCGAAGAGGGATTTGAGGAGGGGTCTCGAGGGTTGGAGTGGGCTGGCTCTCAACAATAATTGGAATTGGAGAGCTCTGCTTGGTAGTACCGGTTGTCGAGACAGCGGCGACCTTGTTTGCTGGAGATTGATGTTGCACGTTCTCAGTTGAAGTTGATTTTGTGTGGCTCATCGCAGCAAGCTTGCTGATGAAACCTAGAAACTGAGAAAAGTATGAATGCGACGTTTTGAGAGGTTGGGAAGTTTTCTCGGGATCCCGACCGCTTTGACTGGATTAGAAAAGACAAATATAGAGAGAGAAGGGATCGCTATAGCCAGGTGACCGGCAAGAGATTCCCTTTGAGAGAGGAGGGGAAGGGTGGTGGTGGTGGTGGGAAGAGATGTTCTCGATATCTGAACCAGTCAGAGATGATCAGACGATAGCAATGCTTGCTATAATTATTTTTTTTGTTTGTTGCTGTTGTTGTTGTTGTTATATCTTGCAGGACCTCCTTTTAGATATCTCGGCGGGGGGCCAAACAAGGATGATGACAGTTGAGAAGATGAAATATTCAAGAGATGAGGATAAATCCAACGGGTGAAGGTCAGAAAAAATAAAAGATTTTCCCCGTCGATGGTTGATTTGGATTATCAATCTGAGAAACAATATGAGAAGGTTAGCTTTCCCTTTTCCTTCTTTTATTCCTCTCCAAAGGGAGAGCGAGCAAGATATAAAGTTTTCTCCTTTAAAGGCCTTTAAGCGTGGAAGAGAGGGAGGGTGTGTGGAGAGGAGCGAATGAGTAACAACACCAAGAAACCAGCTGGCCCCAAGCTTTTGGCTGCTCGAAGGCCTGTCGCTGCAAGAAACCCAAGCGAGAGAGAGGCAGAGGCAGAGAGGATGATGGATGGGGACTGGGCAAGCAAGAGCAGGAAAAAGACACTGAAATGGAAAGGCCGGAGGAGCTGCTGGCCGAAACTGCGAAAACGATTGGCTAATGTACTCACATAATGCGATGGCCCTCCGTTCCTTTCTTTCTTTCTTTCTTTCTCCCTTGCTTCCCTACTTGATTTTTCCTTTTTCTTTCTTTTCTTTACCCTCCTTTCACAAGCTTGCTAAGCTTGCTGTTGTTGGATTAGGTGGGTTAAAAATGTAGAGCAGGCTGGTTGGTTGGTTGGATGGAGGCCTGCCAGTCAGCTGAATCTATTTTGACAACGTTGTCAAACCAAAAACAGAGCTGCTTCTGAGTTGTAATATGTAACGTAGATTAATTTTTTCGCCAGAAAACAAGAATTTGTTGGCAAACGGTGTTATATAGTATGGAAAAATAGTCGTTACGTGGTCGATGTATTCTTATATAGAATATATACGTGCAAATATACCTTGGGTACCCTTAAACCTTGGGTTGCTTAGAGAAGTACCGAAGCGCTGGTAATATGTCCGTTTATTGCTGGCGTTCTAGAATTTCCGATTATGCTTGGTGTTCAAAAAAGATGGGAACCTTCCAAAGGGGAATTTTTAGTAAAAATTAAAGAGGCGTCTCGTGCATAAATCCGGGTCCCCCTTCCTGGCTTAAATATGAAGGGAGAAATTCCTTTGCCTTTTGCCGTGAATGATGATTGTATACAAGCCAAGCCAGTACTTTAATCTGAGCCCACCGGCGAATTATTTTTTTTTTTTTGCTTTCTTGGATAAAGCCCGACTGTATGGTGAGGTAATCTTAGGGGGGCTGCTTTCTACCCACCCCTGTTCTGTGAATATATTTCCTCGCTGGTCGGTTGCCTGTACCAAGAAAAGAAAATATAAGAGTAAGAGTGGGATGCGATCGATCCACTCTCACTCTACTAGCACTCTACTCTCGGTTCAAGGCTGTTAAGATTGAGGTGTACGTGCGTTCGGACGTAGGTGTGTCAAGATGTCTCTCTTCTTTTTTCCGTTCAGGGTTTTCCTCGGTCGTATGTATTCGCCTCGAGAAGCAAGATGACGCCGTTCAAAAGCAGACGGACACAAAATATTAGACTATGCCTGGGAGGGTTGCTGCTAGTGCATGCAATCGCCGCAGTCATTCAGAGACACCTGGTAGATGGGGCGTCTATCTAACCTGCAGGACAAAACCAAAATGAAAAAAGATTATGCACTGCCAGATATAGATAGTCGTATCCTTCACCAGTGATGGAAGATTTTTTGTTTAGCGGCTGTGGTGGTGTGTGCAGCTGGGTATGCAAGCAAGCCAGTCAACCGGAACCGGGTCCACGTTCTCGATAGAAACGTTAACGGGCGTCGCGAGTTTCGGAGGGTGGCGGTTAGAGTTACTCCGACGTGAGTCGTCAAAGTCGTAACCAATTCAAGGGGAAAACAAAAACCGAAACCTGCTGCTGTTGCTATCCGGCCTGACTCGAAATCTTATCCAATAAATGCTTCCCTCCCTTTTTCCTTTAATTTCTTAAAGTGAAGGACGGTAGGGCTGTCAGATGAGAATGATGGGTGGGTGTGAAGAAAGCACACCACTGTCGTCGTATGATAACCTGCCAGTGTCGTGTTTCGTTTGGTTTGCGTTTCGCTGGAAGAGGCAGTACGGTTTGATATCGCAAGCTGCAATACTAGGCAGACTGGGCAAAAGAGGCAAAATGATAGAAAAAAATATAAATATACCCGAGATCCTGAGGCTGAATTTAGAATAATTGAAAGGGACCTTCCAAAATGCCAACCTATCAAATATATATTCTCTGGTCACGCCTGAAGAGGGAGATCTGAAGGGAAATAGAAAAGAAAAGAAAGCTCTTGTTGTTGTTTGTAACCACAATCGTCAAACGTTAATATAAAGAACCGTCGTACCACGGTAGCTGGGCAAAGTTTGGAAAAAAAATATGGCTGGACAGGTTGCTCAAGATATCGATCCACCCTTCTACAGCTGGTTTCCGCTAAAAGGTTGTAGATGCGAGTAGTCGTTGACGGATATAATTGGAGATCCCCAAAGTGCACAACCAAGACCCGTCGAGGTTTGGCAAAATCGGCTGCGAGTGGTGTTACACAGCACGACAGAATGATATCAGACAAGCGGTGAAGACTTGTCAAATTTCTAGAGGAAGAAATAAAGCAGAAGGGGATACGGCAGCAAAAAGGTAGGATATGTCAAGCTAAGATTAATCATAAAGGCTTTCTAGGAGAGGGAGGGAGGGAGATGGCACGGGATGGACGAGGGTTGGGACTGGTCATATATCCTCATTCGCCTTCACACACTACCTACACATTACACCCAGGACCTTACGGCTTGCACTAGTCAAGAATCTACGTCCCTGATTTCTTGGTGTTGCAAGTCTCCCGCACTTTCTTCTTCCTCTTTTTCCCCTTCCTTCTCTTTTCCTATACTCTAGTGTCAAGCACTGGTCACAGAAAAGCGGAGATATCTGTCCCAGCCGAAGAGCGCCTCAGTAGAAAAAAACGTGCTTTAGACTGCGTAATCTGCAAATAACGTTTCCCCATCAGGAAAATAGGCGACCTGCTAATCGAACTTCTTGTTTTTTTTCTTCTTTCACTGTTGCTGCAGGCGTGTGGAGGATAAAGTTTACTGGAATCCTACGATCGCAGCGACTTTAAAGAAGCAAAAACTAAAAGTGTAACATGTAGGTTTGTACCTTCTAGAGCCTTTTCCTTCTATCAAATATAAAAATAGCTAGAATGTAGCGGCTACGCGATACCTCCATGATACAGGTGTCTGAAGACGTCGTTGGGTTTCTAACTGGGTATCTTTGCCAGGTATATACCGTAGGCAACATTTCGCATCAAACGGCCCACGCCGTTCCGTGGGGAACTTGATTTCAAATGTGCAACAGCTCAGTTACACTCGGTGACAGGAGCATCCGCCTTGGTACAGGAGAAAAAAGAGGCGAGCAAAGAAAAACCAGCCTTTTCAAATCTAATCTACTCTCATTTTTCTTCTCCCTCTCTTTTTTTCTTTTATTTTTTTTATAATCTTCCCCCATGCAAGGAAAATAATGGTGGGGGTCTCAATCTCGTTCAAGCTGCAGCGGCGTACCACCAAAAATCTTTGGCAGACCTGGTTCGCAGTCGCAAGCTTGTGAAAGAGGTCGGGACCCAAAGGAGGGGTAAGCACGGCGTTCCCACAAACCAGATCAAAAAAAGCACAGCAGTACAGCAGCAGTACAGTAGAAACAGCAGGAATCCAGCAGCGACTAGGCCAAACGAGGGACCGAAAGGTGGGGCAGGGATCGTTGGTGGTCACTTGGTTCGTATTTTGCTTCTTCACGCCTGCATATCTGCCCAATTGGTACGCTACATTTTGGACCCATCCCAGCGACGTCGGCCGCAAAAAGAGTCCGAGCTTCCTTTCATACTCTGCAGAACAAACCAACCATGTCCTGGTCGCCCTTCTTGCAGGTAAGCTAGTGCAGAGCGAGTAGCTTTTAGCCATCCAGCTTGGCTATTGTTGATTGCGGTCCTGACCAAACAGAACTGTGTTGATACCAATACCCCAGGTTGGCGGCCCCAATAAACATGAATATGATGGACCTCTCAACAGAAATGCCAACCATTCACCAGTTAGTCGAGTCTGCTCTCAACAAGAATTAACCCATCACCAATCCTGATACGTATACGGTACTACGTAATGACAGAATCATTGATTTCGATCTACACAGTGGGATAACCCGGGCTTTGCAGTCCAAAATTAATTGCTTGGCTGTGATTTTACAAAGTAGATGATGTATGTCTTTTTTGATGCGATGCGCAAGGCAGCAGAGTTCCAAGGCATAGATGGAGATATTTTGAGATGCTTGCGTGACTACCAAGACCTTCACCAAGAAGCTTAGCTGTAGCTCTCACCCAGGGCTTTCCTCAAGAGGAGGGTCGATTTTGAAATTAGAGTCTCTTGGCTCTTCTGAGAGCATATTGCTGGAAATTCCTTCTAGTAGTTCTCGCGTCGAGCATAACATTCATTCCCCATTCGTTTATCTCATTCATATGAAATTCCTCAAGTCTAAAGTCTAAAACAATAATTTCCTAATGCAAATGTTAGGGGAAAGACTGACTCGCTGCTCAAGACGGCCTCTCTAACGGTAGCAATACCCTGAGACTCGCGAATCCAGAAACGAAAGACATTTTGGCAGGCGAGTTTCAACTTCAAAAAGCTGTCTTTATAGAGTCTGTTGGTTCTTCTGCGGCAACGATGACACAGCAAGCCGATACGAACTACCAAGATGATATCTTTTGATCCGTTCTATCTTTGTTCTCTACCTTTCCGCGTATCATAATGCAAGAAAGTTAAAATAAAATCCCCGAATACCAAGAAATTCAAATTCCGAACGATCGCTGTTACCAAATTAAATTAAATCGACGATGGGTAAATCTTAAGGATAGGAATCGACAATCGACAATCCCGTGATTTTAGAACAAAAGTATGGAATAAAGCGCCCGCACCAAGTTTCTTGGACATACCTCGCCGTTCCGCTTATATCCAAGCGAAGCAGATTCATGTCTCTCTCTCAACCTCTAAAGTCCTGGTTATACGCGTTCGTTCAACTAGGTAATTTTGATTGATAATAAAGAATGCTTCAACTTGTCCCTTTCCCCTTCTCTTCTCATACACTGTTTGGGGTCTAACATGGAGCGAGTGATATGGGATCGGCCGAACTTTTTTCCATGTCTGCTTGCCAGTGCTTTCCTTGCACATCGCTTGTCAAATTCGTAAGCCAGCTGTTTCGCTTCGGCCTTGCCAGCCCTTTGGTATTCGCCGTTCCAGCCTCATTTTTCCCTCAGTCTGATTTTGCTGTTGTGCTTTTGCTTTGCTGGCTGGGTGGTAATGTTACCACTGCACCACGCACTCATTAAAATGGACAGCGACGGCGGCCCCAATTGGCATGGCAGAGCGAGCCAATCCAAACAGGCCGCTTCAACGCATGGGCTCCTCCAATTGCCAACCATCCTTCCCCGTATATTATCCTATTCTCTCTCTATTATCTATCCACCCCAGGCTAGCGACACGCAACTGTGAATCCAGGTAGCCTGCTGTAGAAATACTCAAGGAAACGGCAGGAACGGCAGATTCAAGGGAGAGGGAGGAGGAGAGCGTGATCAGTCGCAGAAAGAAAAGCAACAAAGAAACTGCATTCTCCTTGTGCTACCCCACCATTGCTCATGCAGGCTCTTCAATACGATTCTTCCATTCTCCTGCACGCCCCAAGCTCAACAGCCACCACCCTAGCTTAAAACTATAGGACAAAAAAAAGAGAACGCCATCTTATAGCCTCGCAGATAAGCTTCTTTTGGCAGGTTCAGCTGGTCTGCATGCTTTTTATCCTCGACCGTAGATAACAAGACTGTGAAAAAAAAAAAAAAAAAAAAAAAAAAAAAAAAAAAAAAAAAAAAAAAAAAAAAAAAAAAAAAAAAAAAAAATTTTTTTTTTTTTTTTTTTTTTTTTTTTTTTTTTTTTTTTTTTTTTTTTTTTTTTTTTTTTTTTTTTTTTTTTTTTTTTTTTTTTTTTTTTTTTTTTTTTTTTTTTTTTTTTTTTTTTTTTTTTTTTTTTTTTTTTTTTTTTTTTTTTTTTTTTTTTTTTTTTTTTTTTTTTTTTTTTTTTTTTTTTTTTTTTTTTTTTTTTTTTTTTTTTTTTTTTTTTTTTTTTTTTTTTTTTTTTTTTTTTTTTTTTTTTTTTTTTTTTTTTTTTTTTTTTTTTTTTTTTTTTTTTTTTTTTTTTTTTTTTTTAAAAAAAAAAAAAAAAAAAAAAAAAAAAAAAAAAAAAAAAAAAAAAAAAAAAAAAAAAAAAAAAAAAAAAAAAAAAAAAAAAAAAAAAAAAAAAAAAAAAAAAAAAAAAAAAAAAAAAAAAAAAAAAAAAAAAAAAAAAAAAAAAAAAAAAAAAAAAAAAAAAAAAAAAGTCTCGTTCCGCGTTCGAGACTGCAGGCGCGCGAGCCCTCAATACTCATAACCTTCGGAGGTAGCCATGCAGAAATCCTTTTTTTTATCAAAGAAGGCAGGTCAAGAACCAGGTCGCCATTTTACTCCATCTTTCTCTGTCTCATCTGATAACTCTCGCCCATTAGCAAGCACGGACTCTACGCAGAAGCAGCTAGAGCTTCTTTAGATTAGCTCCAACATGCAAAGGGTCCCACGGAATACGGAAGCCGTTTCCACCTACCCCGTTCATACCAATCAAGTGGATCCACTTGTGATCGTGGAGTTCCTAGATTCAATACACAACAGCGATCGTCGACCTTCTTCCTCCTATAATACAAATTCATCCAAAATATTATATCAGAAAAAAAAGGGAGACACTGGTCTCCAATCGATTAATTTTGCATTTGCCGCTTACACGTATTATATGAGGAGAGGCTACTGACGGTTAATTTAGCTTCTACCCCGCGTGATCAACCCTTGCCCCAGTTTGGGGATTCCTGCATCCTGCATAATGTCGACGTCCCTTTTTACCCTCCTCGTCTTTCGCTTTCTCCCAGGCCTGCAATTGTAAAAAAAATTTAGCCAAACAGGCCTCGTTCCAAGGCAAAGCTAACCTATTATACAGCAGTAAGCTTTGGCTAAAAACGCTGGCTGATCTGTTCTTTTTTGCGCCGTCTACCGAGACATACAGCAGCCGCATGCACTGTTACCCAGCAAACGAGCGAACCAGATGCCAGCCACGGCGACGAGGGTTTTTCTCACTTTGGCCACCCCACGCTTCACTAGTTTGCTTCAGCCAAACTACAGCTCCCACGACCTGCCCCTCTCTCAAACAAAAACCACACCCTCTATTATCCCCACCCAGCTGCAATAGAAGAAAAGATTTTCTCATATGCAGAAAGGGCTGTCCATATTTTTCTTTTCCTTATATGAAGCGAAAATTTTTTGCAAAAATAAATTGAGGCGTCCGCGTATAAAGACGACATTCGCATATATGCAGACAGAATCATCTGCATGTCGCAGAATATTGAAAGGAAAACGAAAGCTTGGCCCCCCCAAATTAAAAGCCCTTTCCCCACGATGAAATCAAAGGTAAAAATGTCAAATTTTCACGAGCCTCGACGTCCGTTTTTTACGTTTGCTCTTAGCAAGACGTAAGCTGCAAAATTCATCCTACATGCATCTGCAGGTAGGATGCTCCCGTGACCAACCACTTTTACTCCTTTTTTTCAATTTCGTACTGTCACTTCCTCCCCCGCACTTTATCTTTTCCAATTGAGATGTTGCTAAAACCGTTAGATCCGCTTTTTTTTATCAGATTGCGATATCGTTTTTCGGTTACTCGATTGAAATTGGTAGCGAGGGGGATCGATCACTCGATCTGGTTACATTGCTTTCGGTGATTGGATTACGCCATAGCGACATGTGACTTACAGCCCTTTGATTGCATATTGCTGCAATATCTAAATTGAAATTTGGAGGTTTGTATCCCACATGGTGTCGCGATTCTGTAATCATATCGCATTCGCAGACTCGGCCGCGAAAGGACGTTGTAGTTCAAAGCAGGTACCCTTCGGCCCGTATTTACAGCGTTGTACCTCCCTTTTTGATCCTGATATGTCACTTCAGACGTTATTTTAGCATTTTTTAGCTAAAATACGGGACTCAGATATAAATGAAAATAAATCACACAAGCAAACTTGCGTGTTTGCGATTTGGTATCTCATATTTTCCATGTACTCGCAGGTCCAAAAATTGAAGAGGATAAACATTGCCGCATATTATTATCATTAGAAAGCCCTGAATATAACATTATTGAATTGGACATACGATAGTAGTAGATGTGTGAAGAGCCTGTGATTGAGGGGGAACCTTTAAATATACCTATATACATGCTGATATTCCGTAAGAGAACTTTCTTCGATCCTCGTAAATTGCTAGACCTAGATATTGGTACCTAGGGTTCCTCTAGACGTTAAAGGCATCCTATCGACTTCTCTTAGGACAATATATCCTCTAATTGCAAAATGAATAAGCGGGAACCAGAAGGCTACTGATGCATGGCGGGCATGTATGTTCAGTTCACTATCCCCTAGTATCCGGATTGACCTGTAAACACATGAATGAGCCAGCATAGGTTATATCGCTCATCTAGCATTCAGTATACAACCGATAGAGAATTTGGCGGGTCTTTTCCGAAGTATACGCATTCAGTTTCCTAAGAATTGAACGTATTATTCATGACACCTAGGGTCTATTCGGCACCCAGCAGCGAAACTCATATATCGCGTTGCAAAATGTTGGATTCACATATCGAGTGGACCGATAGATGCCCAAAACACTAACATCGACAGTACCTTCAACACAACTTTTTTTTTTCCCGTTCTGTCTACGTTCCTGCCCCATCTTCTTCCTACCGAACCAAATCCCGAAGACGACAGCTGCTAACCAGTTACAAGATATCGAATGCCTCTACGCAATAAAACGCCCTGAAGCGGTTATTGTACCAAATATGAGAGAGGGGTGCTTCGATCCGGCTTAGATATTTAGTACCTGGATATCCTACCCGCAGGTTCGAATGATCCCGATCTTCCCTTCGGCAGTCGGTATATCTGCAAAATCACGAGTACCACCTTTTAGCCTTCTCTATTCCCAATATGATGCTTCGGCCTTATTGAAAAAATCGGAGTAGAGACAGGGGACTTACGCACAAAACCAGCATTGAGTGTTGAGATCCGCACCAACCGCGCTAATCTTCATATCGAACTGGGAACTCAACTTGTAGATTTTCATGGGGGTGAGGTTTTTAGCATGGTGACAGGCTCCTTTAAAGTTATTTTCAGTGCAAAAATAGACGCCTAGCGGATATTTAGATGCTCGTGCCTCGATGGGTGCCTATTCAGAATATCGATACTAG
This sequence comes from Dactylella cylindrospora, assembly GCA_012184295.1. NCBI lineage: Eukaryota > Fungi > Ascomycota > Orbiliomycetes > Orbiliales > Orbiliaceae > Dactylella > Dactylella cylindrospora. The sequence continues at coordinate 85,840 of LDUD01000013.1, forward strand.
TTAGCGTCTGGAATATCTCTTCAGAAGAACATTTTTAAGGGGATTATATCAAATGATGCAAGTACCGAGCTCTCTAATCCATTGTTTACAGTTTCAGGGAAGATGGGGGAGGTGATCCCAAAGCTGATTAAAGATAATAAGAGAAACAGATATGGAATATGCATCGCGATAATTTTCTCAGTCTTTAGATTGGGCAGCTAAAGGATACTATTTCAGGCGTGAATGATTCGTTTGTCACCTTAGTCCCCAAAATATTGGGGACTTGGGACTCTACGATGGACTTTATATCATTAGCTATCCGCAGATCCGGGAACTGGCGGCCACGTTCCCGAACCAAGCGGACGCTGAAACTATCCTTCCCATCAATAGAGGAAACCCCGCAACGGTAATAATATCAATATAATCACAGGAGTGCAAACTTTACACGTTTCTCACGGTTAATTGGGCCGGAAGTCGAGCGTGGCAAGGTGAGGACGTAATCCGACTAATCACGAAATCTCAAAGACTGGCAACATCCTGTCTACACTTCGACGACTCGATGGCCGGGGCTGAATAAATAAGGTTCCCAGAATAAGGCCAATTGATTCCAAATATCGGTTAATGGGATAATTGGTCCTGCTCTGCTTTAATATCCTTCGATACACTTAAGGCTCCCAGCAAGAAACCTGACTAGGCTATGCACGCGATTCTGCATGCGCAGGGACGCTTCAAGCAGAGCCGACGGATAGCTTCCGACTAGATCTTGTCAGAAGTAAGCCACACAGTATCTCGATTATTCGCAACTTAGATCCCGTTCCTCCTTCACGGGTAGATCCCGATAGCCAAGACGGGGAGATTACTCAAAACGATTCAACCTGGCCAATTCTATTATGCCTCGCAGGTTGTGGCATACAACGAAAACTATCAATGCAAGGAGAGTACCTGAATATTATATATACGGGATCCCCGTTCCTGAAATATTGTCTTGGATAGACAACATCCGCATTTATATCGTTTATACCAATGCATATAATGTTATAACAACCTTTCCCGAGGACCAAACATCAACAACGCAGTTTCAACGACAAAAACCCTGTGGTAACACAACCTAGCTGAAATCCCTATGGTCTTTCTTCTCAAAGAGGAAATCAAAAACGTGCTTTGTTTCCCGATATCGGGGCGACATGCACCCCGCCGCCAAAAAAAAACCATGACCCATAGCGGCGCACTAATGGGCATCTCGGGGTTTCAAATCGGCCTTTCCATCTTTTTTCTTCAAAACTTTTAGCCTTTCAGGCGCTACCAGAATGTTAGCGATGAAACAGGCTAGAGATGTTTTTTTGTCTGCTCGTTCAAATTACGTACTCTAAAACATTTCGGTAAACTAGCAAATTCAAAACGCCGAAAATTCGTCCATTGAGGTAGCTTTTACTGCTACTCGATTATACGATTAGAAGAAATTTCCGAGCTGGCTCAGCGCTGGCCGATGAGCGACCATTCATGTGAGTGTGAACGCGACGGGGATGAACAGTGAACGGTACCCGCCATGGAGTACCTACCTTCTGCACTGCAGTCGCCATCGCCCTGTATCACTCGATTCAATGTACAAGTCGCTGTCGGCTGTTCAAGGGTATAAACATGTTTACCCCACGCTCGAACATTCCAACCCACACGCATCTACCTTCCCCGCAGAAGCAGTTTTTTAACCTATTGCATCCTGGTTAAAACTACTTGCAGCTCTTTAGCTCGGTCCTCCCGTCACTGTCAAAAAAAAAAAATATTTTTGAGCGATGATCTCTACGCAATAGCTATCGAACTCACAGAATTAAACCAATTAGATTCAATAATTTATTCGACGTACCCAGTTCCCCGCGAAAAGGCTGACAGCCAAAGAAATAAAAAAATTTAGAAGAGCTCCAAGACCAGAAAACATGCACAGACGTCAGGAACAACAGTTACCAAAGCCGCGCCCGAAAGCAGTAGACACGGCTCAGAAGATTTTTAGATCCAGCGGGGACCATATTTGTTTAGTCCCAATACTATCCGCATTAGAGAAGAAACAAAAAGGACCAACACTTTAGCCTTGCGATTCCCCAACGGTGCAGCTTTAAGACCTGCAAATAGAAAAATTCTCACCCACAGCTGCATGTGAAAGTGGATCAAAAATCTCTTTGACCAAATTGTCCGCGAGCCGCTTAACCCCAATTGCATCTACTACCTCCCTCTCACAATTGACTTTGACATTTCCCC